>VWZE01014940.1:325774-342618 GCA_013396675.1 Eubucco bourcierii | reverse complement strand
GGGTCACCTAATTGCGTTTTGTTTTTTGTTCTTGTCACAGCAGCGCAAGACTCTGCAAGTTCCGCCCATAGTTGTGTATTCACGGGAGGCAATCAATAAGGAAAAATAAAAAGGAGTCATGATAATTAGGCTAAAGCTGCTGCTTGTAAGTTTTCAATAATTACTTTAGCTTCCTCCTTTCCTAACAGCTCAAGAAAATGGTGTCTGATTGAAGGAGGGGATCGTGCTTGACTGAGGGCATGTCAAAATTCAACAAAGCCAAGTGGGAAGTCAAATTAGTGCTTTTTGTTTCAGCACGTGAAGGAGGCTTCACAGGGAGACATGGAAAGAATAGTCTTGATTTTTCGATGGTGCCAGCTAGCAGCTGTGCCATTCTCTCTTACCTGTTTGTCCTCATTTTCATGCCCTGTCACATTAGCTCCCTTGGCAGTAACCCAGGGGCTTACATTTCTCCAAAGAGCTCTGGGGACATGTACCAGCTGGAGGAAGACAACAACTTTTGAGGAATGTGTTCCTTCTCCTTAGCTCTGTCACAGCTATGTATTTCTGAGGCCACTTAACTTCCTGCAGGGCTTGTTCTGAGGTCCAGAAGTGAAGGGGGAGTTTATGGTGTGTCCACAGCAGGGTTTCTGGTGATAGCACTGATGTTTGGGCTGTGGGTGACAGGAACGGTGTTTCATTGCTACATAATTGACTGTCTCTCCATTAAACATCAGCTTGATAACTCCTTTTGCTCAAACAGGCTTGAATCAGTCATGGTGGTCAAGTTACACCAGAAGAGATTTCAGTAAGATATGAAAAGAAACTTCTTCACTGAAAGGGTTCTCAAACACTGGAACAGGCTGTCCAGGGAGGTGCTTGAATCCCCATCCCTGGAGGTGTCTAAAAGACAGACATGTAGTGCTGAGGAACATGGTTTAGCACCATGCTTGGCAGAGTTAGCTAAAGGATGGAGTCAATGGTCTTAAAGGTCTTTTCCAAGCAGAATGGTTCTATGATTCTATTAATGAGGTCTGCCCAGAGCTTTCTCTTCTCCAGGCTGAGCAATGCAGCTCTCTCAGTCTGGCCTCATAGCAGAGAGGTTCCAGCCTTCTCATCATTGCTGTGGCTTCCTCTGGATCAAATCCAACAGGTCCATGTATTTCTTGCACTCAAGACCCCAGAGCTGGACCCAAGCACTGCAGGTGAGTCTCACCAGAGCAGAGCAATAGTGGTACTTCCCTAGTGAGATGGTTAAGACTTTCTACCTTAAACACACACCTCCAGTCACTTGGAGGAAGAAATAAATGTGTGGTTATTCTTTGCTGTCCTTGGTACTATGTAAATCCACTTGTTACTTTAGGTTTCCAAAAAGACACAGTCTCATGTCTGTGAATCTCATTTTCCAAACAAGCTTTACTGGACAAGGAACCTTGTGCTGGAGAGTTGCAGAATGATACCTGAGCTAATTCAAAAGGGACTCAGAACCCTTTTCATCCTTTCTGTCCATCATTTCAAAGCCATGGAAATGAAGCCTGTGTCTTCTCTGTATTATTCCTGCATCTAGAGGGGCTGGAATGGGTCCTACACAATTCTGGTTTGGCCCTGAGCAGCACATTCTTATCTACCAGAGACCTTACCACAGCCACTGAAACAGGGAGAAAGGAGAAAGAGTTTTAAATTTATTCTTTTTAATAGCTGAATCTATCATGCTTTCTTTTACCCCTGTTTCCAAAAGTTCTGGTTTTCATGTGGGAAGTGTTGGAATTAATTTGAAAGTGTTAGTGAGGATTACTGGTAGACACAGCTGTAAAAGCTCTAGGACCTGCAAAAGCCCCTGAAGAGCTGTCAGAGCTTGGCTCTCTGTGGAGAGATGTAAGATTCTTTTCCTTTTTTTTCCCCCTCCTTTTCCCAAATGTACAGAAACTTTTTATCATTGCTCAAGATTCAAGGCAGCTTTTTAAAATCTCCATTTTCCACATTCTGGGGGTCTGCTCTTGCTGTGCTATCATATGGTAGTGACCCAAGCTTTCCCTGCTTAATGTCAGTGTTGTTACACTGCATATTTGTTGGAAAGGAAGTGAAATCACTGCATTATAATGATTGTATCCAAGGAGTAAATCTTTTTCACCCTCCTGGTACGCTAGCCAAGGCATAGACCATTAACAAAGTGAAGGTTCCAAAGCTAGGATTCAAGATGCTCAGTGTGATTTGTAAGATTTTTTTACATAGTTGCATCCCTCAGTTTTCTCCTTTTTATTTATTTTGGAATCTTGATGTGTTAATAATCAGTCAGATCTCAGTATATGCCTACCTTCCAGATAGGCAATGATGACCTTGAAAGAAGAAAATTGAAAGCTGTCAAGAAAGACTTCAGGGCCTTGGGTCAACTGGTGAAGGGAGTGGGAGCACAGGTAGTGTTCTCTTCTATCCTTCTTGTTGAAGGGACTAACCCAGAAAGAATGAGGACTCACCTGCTCAACTCTTGGCTTTGAGGCTGGTGCCTCCAGCAGGACTTTGGCTTTTTTGACCACGTTTTTTGTTGCAGTCATTTGCAAAATCTGCCCTTGGTGCTTGCAGGAACTACTGAGTTCCTCCAACTCCTGGCTTCCCAAGAGGGTTTTTCTGTGTTTGAAGCTGTTTAAAATGTGCTGAACCCGATACTGCTGTGCAGCAATGATGTATTTCTGTTCATTTGTTTGTGTTTTTCCACACACACAAACATCTTCTTCCAACTCTGCCATGAGATTTTTGTTTTTCTCCCCCCACCAAATGTTTGGCAGACTTTGCTTCATCTGAAAAAACAGGCAATCTCAGAATAATTTAGGTTGGAAAAAACCTTGAAGACCATTGAGTCTAACTGCAATGAAACCATCAAAACCTTTTGAGGCCCAGTTCTCTTTCCATCTCACAAAAAACCCTTTAGTGGCTCACATGAAGTATTTTCTCTCCAGCTCGACCAAGTGGCATTTATTGGCATTTCTGTGGTTGTTATTTGTAATGTCTTTGCTGTTCCTGATGCCTGCATGTTATAATTAAATCATTTTGGATTGGAGTTACAGCGTGAAGCAGCTGCACCAAATTGCAGTCAAAAACATATGCTGGAAACATGCAACTCCAATTAGCAAAGTATGTGGGATGCGGTGAGGGTGAAAGACCCAAGCAAATGAGTCCTCAAATAGGCTGCTGCTTTCCTGCCTCTGATCTCCTGCCTGGATGGCATTTGCCATCCTCATTAGTTGCACAGTGAGGGAAGCATCCTGATTCTTTGCATTGCACTTTACAAAACAGACCATAGAATCATGGAATACCAGCTTGGAAGGGCCTTTAAGGATCATCTGGTCCAACTTTTCTTGGCAGAAGCCTAACCCAACACCCTGTCCATCTGAATCTTCAAAGTCTCCAGTGTCGTGGACTCCACCATTTCCCTGACCCCTTACTAGAAGCCATCAACAGCACATTGCGGAGGTGCTGGCAATGACTGCTTCCCTTCAGCATGCCTTTTATTTCTTAGGAAGACACTCAGCTTGGAATCATGTCTTCTGAAGAGATGTCTGTGTTTCAGAGCTCTGAGTTGAAAATGGGTCACCCAAAGCCCTCAGGGGGGACTGCTGCTTTCTAGAAAGGACGTAAAAAGGAGCTGCCTTCTGGCACTGTGTAATCATAGAATCATTAAATTGGTTTTGTAGGAAAAGATCATCAAGATCATCGAGTCTAACCATCAACCCAAACCACCATGGCCATTAAAGCATGTCCTGAAGTGGCATGTCTACATGTTTTTTGAGCACCTTCAGGGATGGTGACTCCACCACCTCCTTGGGCAGCCTGTTCCTATGCCTAATCACTCTTGTAGTAAAGAAATTTGTTCTAATATCCAACTTAAACCTCCCCTGGTGCAACCTGAGGGCATTTCTTCTTGTCTTATCACTAGTTACTTGGGAGAAGAGTCTGACCCCCACCTCAGGTAGTTCTAGAGAGTGAGAAGCCTTTTCTTCTCTAAACAATCCTGCTTCCTTCAGCCTCTCCTCCTAAGACTTGCTCCCCACACCCTTAGCAACTTTGCTGTGCTATTATGCAAAACTTACTGCTGTAGCTGAATTTCCTCTCCTCACATCCATTGCATCGCTTTATCCAGACAGAAAACCATTTATGCCCCACTCCCTGTTCATCTGTTGGCTTACAACAAGTAAAACAAAAAGATAAATGCTTTCCCAGGAATCTTTTGTCCATTTCCTTGAACATCCCTGTGTTAAATTGCCTAACTCCAGGTGTGAGCAAGAGGATAAGCAAGCGTTAACATGCTGCTTCGGTGTGGCTGAGGTTGGTCTTTCTTCCAATTTATCCTGCTGCCCAGGGAAGGTGCTGGATCCTGGCTTCAGAATTAGATTGTTTCTGAGAACAGATTTGATTCTGCTGTAGGTTATTGAACGTAATAACATTTTATTGCTCTGCTTAGGCAGCTCAAAATTTCTTGCTGTGGCTTTGAGGGAAGGAAATGTGAGAAGAAAATGGTGTTACAGAAGATGTGGCTGTGGGCTTGCAAGGTGGAAACCATAGAAGAGGAAATGTGGGGTGTGTTAGACAAGGTGACACCAAGCTGTCGGGGTGGTGCAGCTGTGAAAAAGGCAGATGTGATCTAGGAAACATTTTTATTGGGAAATTCATAGAATGGTTTGGGTTGGAAGGGACCTGAAAGGTCATCTAGTTCTACTCCCCCCCACCATGGATGGGTTGGAACCTAAGTTCCACTAGATCACGTTGATGAAGACCTAGCAGAAGGTGTCCTTGCCCAAATTAATGAAGTATTAATGAAAAGTGCTGATTCTCTTACAGTGGACACACTTGAAATTTTCCCTGCAAGAGTACAGAAAGGGGCTATGAAGATGATAAGGAGCCTAGAACATCTCTCTTAAGAAAGGCTGAGGGACCTGGTGCTTTTTAGCCTGGATGAGACTGAGTGGGATCTTCTCAATGCTTATAAATACTTAAAGGGTGAGTGTCAGGGGGCTGGAGCCAGTCTCTTTTCATTGGGGGGCAGTGACAGGGTAAGGGGTAATGGGCAGAAACTTGAACATAGAAAGTTCCATCCAAACGTGAACAGGAACAACTTTATTTTGAGAATTGTTAAAGAACTGAAACAGGCTACCAAGAGAGGCGGTGAAATCTCCATCTCTGGAGACATTAACAACCCACCTTGTGCAACCTGCTCTAGGTCAACCTGCTCTGGCAGGGGGGTTGAACTAGATGATCTCCAGTGGTCTCTTCCAACCCCCATCATTCTGTGATGCTGTGAGAGGTTGTGATGAACTGTTGTCAGTAAAGGTGGAAAGGAGAAACTGTTAGTAGGAACAGAAGCCTCTTCTGCTGTCAATCAACACCCTCAGGTCCTTTTCCACTGGGCAGTTTCCAGCCACTCTGCCCAAAGCCTGGAGTGTTCCTGGGGTTATTGTAACACACATGCAGGACCCACACTTGACCTCATTAATCTATTAAGCATTTCTGAATAAATGTTGTTAAATGCAATGCTCTGAAGTTCTGTTTGCCATTTAGGGTCTACAGCACAGGACTGAGGTGAGGGAAAGAAAGCATCTTCCAAAGGTCATATTTCCATCAGATTGGATAGAGGATGAGTCTTGATGTAATATTAATGCTAAATACACTGCTTGGGCTTTATAATATTTATTCCTGGTGACGCTGAAAAAGGATAAAGGAGTTTTGTTTTATGTTCTGTTTCTGCTGCTGTTTTAGTTTAATTGGAGAAGATTCCCAACAAGACAACATTGATTAAATAGCTTCACTTGCATTTATATTGGAAAACTGTTTCAGCTTTTGAAAGGATCTGCATTCCTTGCACGAAATCAAACCTTTCTCATTTATTTTTATATCTCATTTCTTTAGTGGGTTTGATTGTGAGACTTTTTTTCTTCCCCCAGACCAAGTTTCTCTTAAGCTTCCCTGAAACTCCCTGTCATAGGTCCCCTTTTTATTTTCTTTTGGAATGTCCATCACTATAGAATTTTGAGATTATTTCCCAGTGAAACTAACTGAGGAATAAATGAGGACAGTAACTTGAAGATGTGTTATAATATATCTGTATTCAGTGACTGGGTCTGACTGCAAAGAGTATGGCGTGGAAGAACATGGCATGGTTCCACTATGTGGTGGAACTTTGGAGATACAAATTGCTTCTTTTTTGTTTATCTGTGTCTCCTGCTCTGGAGACCTCCATGCAGGAAAGACATGGACATGTTGGGAGTGTGGCCAGAGGAACCCACAACAATGATATGAGAGCTGGAAACCCTCTGCTATTAGGACAGGCTAAGAGAGTTGGGGTTGTTCAGCCTGCAGAAGATACCATAGAGACCTCCTTGTGGTCTTTCAGCAGTTAAAGGGATTGAGACAAAAGCTGGAGACAAACTTTTTAGCAGGGCCTGCTGTGGCAGAATAAGGGGTGATGGTTTTAAACTACAGGTAGTAGTGCCCCACAGTAGTTGATCCTGTGAATTCAGACCTCAGTTTGCCTCTCAGGCGTATTTCTGGATTCAAACACCCTAAGCCCATATTCTTCAGGACCAGTAGTGTTTCCTGGTGATAAAGTGTGTTGTGACTCTGCCTTATTGGGATTCTATAGACATAACACAGAGCACTTCTAAACCAGCAGTTTCCAGAGTCTTTGGCTTTCAGGTAAGTGTGTCTATCGCTTGCTTCGGTTCTCTGGTGTGTTGTAACTCAGCGTGCTCGTAGCCATCTACAGTAGCCCTTAATGTCAGCAGCTTTTTACATTTCATTAAATTGCTTACAGATCCTCTGATGCTTTTAATCACAAAAGTAGATGCTGACATGATACACGTGGCAATCAGAACATGAAAAAACAGTTTAAAAGGCAGTAGCAGCAGCTTTCTCACTGCAGATGTCAATAGCTTTGACAAGCAAGTACTTGCATGGTGACACATGGTAATAGAACACATCCCATCATGGTAGAACACCACAAGCACCTTGAGAACAGCATGGTGCCCATGATTCCAAATTACATTCTGAGTTTCTAGGGTCCTTCTTCAATGAATTAGGTGCCAGTAGGAAGCCTGATCTTTCAGGTCATCATCCGGAAAAGGGAAACAAATAAAAAGGCAAAGAGAAAACCACCACTGAATCAGTGCACTTCTAAGCCTCCAGGCACTACGGTAACACAAATAATGAATTAAGAAATAACAAAGTGCGGAATTGCAGTGTTCAGCTTTAGGCTGGGGGTGGGATTGATAAGCAGAGAGCTTAACATGAAGAAAAACTCCCTTGGGGCTTCAACCTTCAGTGGCTGTGGAGTGTCAGGAAAGAAATTATCATTTGTTGTTGTTGTTGTTGTTTACCTCAGAAATTTAGGAAGAGATAGGGAATGAACAAAAGATGCTCTAAGGAGCCCTTCTGGAAAAAGTCCAAGCATTGCAAAGTTAGGCAGATGAATTGATTTAATTAGGCTGTATAATAACACTGCTGCTGCAGCTTCTGAAACAGGCTCATAAAAGATATTAACTGATGCAGGATGGGTATTGCATATTTGTCTCCAAGATGCCCATGACTCATCTCTGCTTCCGAGGTCATAAAGACCTCTGCAAAACATACAGTTCCCTCCTGTTCTTTATCCCCTCAATTTTCTGGTTTTACTGATTAAAAATGTCTGAACTGTGACTGGAAATATTTAAGTGGGAAGAGAGGCAAAAATCCTCATCCTTACGATTATACAATCAGACAATGCTTTGGGTTGGAAGGGACCTTTCAAGGTCATCCAGTCCACCCTCCCTGCAGTGAGCAGCAGGGACATTTTCTACTAGATCTAGTGGCTCAGAGCCCAGACCAACCTGTCCTGTAATGTTTCCAGTGATGGGACATCTACCAACTCTTTAGACAACCTGGGCCAGGGTTTCACCACCCTCAGCATAAAAAATTTCTTCCTTGAACCTATTCCAAATCTCACTTTTTTCAGTTTAAAACCATCATCTCCAGGATTTTTTTTTTTTATTTTTTTTTTTTAGGAATAATTTAGGAGACAATTTAAACCCTGTATCTCTGTTCCACACAGTTAAAAATTGAGGACAAAACTGATGTGGAGAAAATGGATTTTTAGTACCCAAAGAGTTTTTCTTCTCTATTGAGAAACTGTGCCTGTATTGACAGCCAAGATGGCCATCCACATATTAGTGAATGTTTGGTGTTGTAGGCATCCTTCTTCAGACTCTTGGTGTCCTACCAGTGATGCTAAAACTCATTGACGCTCATTCCAGAGACAGAACTTTGCTCCAGAGTGCAGTGACCAGTTTTGAATCATCATCTTACCCTTCACAAATAAGTGATGGTTATGGTGAAAACCCTGGGCTTGGTGAAAGTGGAGAGTGAGCTTGATAGCAGGGAAGTTGTGGACACTTGCAAACCTGCATGTGAAGTATGCTGAGTTGTTGACAAACCTGTTCTTGGCTTCTTGTAAAATCCTTTTCTGTGCAAACTCTTCAGGCTTATTTGAATGTCAGAGGGAAAACGCTGGACAAATCCAAGCTGCTCCAAGCATGCTACTGCAGACTTTGTATCTGCAGGACTGAAAGTATCACAGAATCTCAACATGGTAGGGCTTGGAAGGGACCTCTGGAAGGGATCATCTAGTCCGATGCACCCAGCTAAATCAGGTCACCCAGCCTCACAGCATCAAAAGTGAGTTTGGAGTTTCTCCAGAGACAATGACCCTACGACCTCTCTGGGCAGCCTGCTCCAGGGCTCCAGCATCCTGCAGGAAACATAAGGAACACTTTATTACTGTGAAGGTGTTACACACTGAAGCAGATTACCCAGAGAGGTTGTGGAGTCTCCATCCTTGAAGATATCCAAAACCCAACTGAATGTGATCTGGGGCAGCCTGCCCTGGCTGCTCTTGTTTGTGCAGGGATGTAACTGGATAATCATCCAACCTGAACTCTTCTCTAGTTCTGTGTCATGATATCACTTTTACATTTTCCAGGCTCTCAGAACAAGGTAAGATGACAAGTTTGGCTTTTGTGTTTTGTTAATTTAGATAAATGGGCATTCTCCTTTGCAGTCCTGAAAGCCAGCAGTTAGAAATCTTTCATGGGCCCATCACTGCAGGAAGGACATTGATGTGCTGGAGCATGTCCAGAGAAGGGGAACAAATCTGGTGAAGCGTATGGAGAACAAGTCTTGTGAGGAGCCTCTAAGGGAACTGGGGCTGTTTCACCTGGAGAAAAGGAGGCTCAAGGGAGGCCTTTTTGGTCTCTACAACTCCCTGAAAGGAGGTCACAGCCAGGTGGGAGTTTGTTTTCTTCTCCCAAGTAACAAGTGATGGAGTAAGAGTAAATAGGCTCTAGTTGCTGCAGGGGAGGCTTAGGTTGGATATTATGAACAATTTCTTTCCTAGAAGAGCTGCCAAGCCCTGGTGGAGGCTGCCCAGGGCAGTGGTGGTATCCCCATCCCTGAAGGGATTTCAAAGCCATGTAAATGTGGTGCTGAGAGACATGGCTTAGTATGGTGGGTTATCAATTGGACTTGATGAGCTTAAAGCTCTTTTCAGAACAATTCCATGATTCTTCCAGGTCTTAGAAAGCAGGATGATGATTAAACACTGTGGATGTTGCAATCATTTCTGACATGCTTTAGCATTGGGGGGCTTCTGTGCATTTGGGAGGGGCTGTGTAGAGCCTGTTTTTACTGCTCTTGTGTCCCCAGTCATTCAAAATTGCTTTATAATCACCATGTAAAAACTTTGAAGCAGTAAAGTCTACACTGGCAAGACATAGCACAATTACTTTGTTATGCATCTTGTTAAGTTAGCGTATTCGTTTAATTAAATTCCGTGCTAATTAGAACTGTATGTACTTGCGTTAATTATTATTTGCTTAACACAATCAACAGCCTAATTCTTTTCAGGAAAGCCTCACACTTTCTAGTTAAATTAAATTACTGATTTTGTGTGCTCTCTGAAAGAGTAGTTGCTCCATTTTCGTCAAGCAAAAGGTTGCATTCTTTAATGTGAATGAAATTCAATTTAGGCTAACGGAAACTTACCCTAATTTATTGCATTTTTAATTGGTGATTAAGCAAAAAAAGGAAAAAGGCAGGTTTGATTTGTACCTCAGCAAAAAGATGTACATTTTATTTTTTTTTTTTCTCACTGGATTGCAAATTTGTTTGGGTCTGCTATTTATCACCTACCAAGACCTTTTTCCACCTGACAAAGAAAAAGTACATTTTTCTTCTTTGTCGTGAGGCCTGGGAAGGAAACTGCCTTCTCCTGCTAGCAAAATGTAACCCAGTGGAGTTCCTGACCTTTTACCAAGCCCTTAATTACTTTTTAAAAAGTAAACATGTTATACAACCAGGAACCTATTTGTTTTTTAACAGTATGCTCATTAGCTCTCATTTCATAGATCCATAGAATCATTAAGATTGGAAAAGACCTCTAAGATAATCAAGGCCAACTGCCAACACAACACTACCGTGCCCAATAAGCCATGTCCCCAGATGCCATGTCTACATGTCTTTTTGAACCTCTACAGCGTTGGTGACTCCACCACCTCCTTAGACCGCCTGTTCCAACGCCTGACCACTCTTTCTGTACACAATTTTTTTCCTAATACCCAATTTAAACCCCCCTTGGCACAGGTTGAGGACAGAGACATACTGGATAGTGCCCAATGAAAGCTGCAAAGATGATGAAGGGACTGGAACATTTGTCGGATGAGGAAAGGCTGAGAGACCTGGGGCTGTTTAGTGTGGAGAAGAGAAGGCTGAGAGGGGACCTTACTAATATTTATAAATATCTTAAGGGTCGTGTCAAGAGGAAGGTTCCAATCTCTTTTCAGTGGTGTCCTCTGGTAAGACAAGGGGCAGTAGACATAAATGGGAATACAGGAGTTTCCACCTTGACAAGAGGTAAAGCTTTACTTGTTAGGCTGACAGAGCCCTGGAGCAGGCTGCCCAGAGAAGTTGTGGAATCTCCTTCCTCAGAGACTTGCAAGCCTATCTGGATGTGCTCCTGTGTGACCTGCCCTAGGTGATCCTGCTTTGGCAGGGGCATTGGACTCGATGATCAACAGAGATCCATTCCAAACCCTACCATTCTGTGATTGTGTGACCTCCCATCCTATTCTAGTTACCTGGGAGAAGAGATAGTTTGGGATAGATTTTGATCTGTGAACTTATATTTATTCCCTAAATCTGAAAGGAAAAGGATGACATAAAATATCTTTAAACATGTTCAATAGGGGAGCTAATAACCAAGTGTCTTGTGGTTTCTGTGAGTAGATGGTACCCAACATGAGTAGAGTTTGTGTACGTACAAACACCCACAGCCATATGTGTTGTCTATATCTGGCAGATTTACTGCACTGTCTTTATAGCGTTGACTTCTGTAGGTTGTTTCTCATTTGAGCAGTGAGCTGCTGATCAATACTGCAAGATGTGTTCAGTGTTGGGGGAGCGCCCAACCGTGGTATATTTAATATCTTTGAGTTGAGAACCTTGGGAAAGCATTAAAAAAGAAACAACTCAAGAGACTAATGCGGTAGGAGCAGATGGAAGAAATAATTCTTCTATTGCAAAATATGAACACAGGCAGGATTATGTAGCAAGATAGAGAGGATTTGCTGCCATCCCAGGAAGGGTCAGGAATGTTCCTTTGTGTCTTGTGAGGCAAAAAATGCCCTTGAATGAGAACTTTTATCAACGGAGGAACAGAATATTAATGAGCGTGGTGAGCCTATGAGACTCTTCTATGCCAGTGAAATGAAATTGGGCAGGTGATACAAACACTCCGGAGGTCTTCCCAAAGGTTGCACAGGAATTATGGCTTCTTGTGAGGATGACTGAGGGCCTACTGTGAAGAAAGACTGTGCTGGGGCTGTTTAGTCTTGAGAATAGAAGACAGAGGGGATCCTGTTAATGGCTATAAAATATCAGAGGGGCAGGTGTCAGGATGAAGATGATGGTCTCTTTTTGGTGGTACCCAGTGATAGGACAAGGAACAATGGTACAAGCTGGAACACAGGAGGTCCCACCTCACTTTATGGTGAGAGTGATGGAGCCCTGGAACACACTGCCCAGGGAGGCTGAGGAGTCTCCTTCTCTGGAGACTTTCAAAACCTGCCTGGATGCATTCCTGTGTGACCTGCCCTAGGTGATTCTGCTTTGGCAGATGGTTGGACTGGATGGAGATTCCTTCCAACCCCTAACATTCTGCTGCACCTTCAATATTCACCAAGTGCAGTTAGGCATTTTTAACTATGCCATCAAACCAACAGAGAGAGGTTTTTCCAAAAGGTGAGTGCAGAACATCCAGTTGTAGCATTTTTAATCTTTCATTTGGACGCTGGCCTGTGATTAGGATACCTTGGGAATAGGTAGATGTGCAAAGTGTTTCCCTACTATGTGGTTAAATGACTTACTGAACAATGCTAACTTTTTTTTTTTTTTTCCCCCTGCAAAACCTTCTTAAACTGCATCTTTTCTATTAATAATCATCTTGTTAATCTCCTGGGAAAGAAGCATTTTAAAGACATGAGGCGATGTACTTCCCCATGCTGAATGAAGAGCAGAAGTCCATTTTCATAAATGAAAACTCCCAGGAAAAAAAAAAATAAGAGGGGAAATTAACAAATCGCAGGAGAAAAATAGCAAAGTGGAAGAATCAATAGTAACATTAATGAGAACTGCTGGAAGTGCCTCTTAATGGCTCTGGGCATCGCTGTTTTGGGAATCATTTCTAGTTACAAAGCAGCACCGTTGCCTCCCCACACATGGAGCATCTCAGAGATGTGAACCCAGTTCCCCAGCATTGACTTGATTAGAGGATTCTGCTTTACAGCAATAAGTTTGGGCTGTTTAACCTGGAGAGTGCAGACTGAGAGAGGATCTACTCAATGCTAATCAGTATAAGCAAGGGTGGGGGTCAAGAGGAGGGGTCAGGCTCTCTCCAGTGGTGCCAGGTGCCCAGACAAGGCACAGTAGGCACAAACTGGAACCCAGGAGGTTCCATCTAAACATGAAGCAAAACATTCCTGTAAGGGTGCTAGAGCCCTGGAGTGGGTTGCCCAGAGAAGTTGTAGTGTCTCCTTCTCTGGAGACCAGCTTCCAAACCCACCTGGATATTGTGATCATGGGCAACCTGCTGTGAGGACGGTGCTTGGACAAGATAATCATTACAGAATCATAGAATGGTTTGGGTTAGAAGGCACCTTGAAAATCTAGTTCCAACCCTTCCATTATGAGCACGGACACCTTCTACTAGACCATATTACTCAAGACTTTGTCCAACCTGTTCTTGAACACCTCCAGGGAGGAAGCATCCACAATCTCCCTGGGCAACCTGTTCCAGTGTCTCACCACCCACACTGTAAAGAATTTTTTTCTAATATCAAGTCTGAATCTACCCCCCTCCAGCTTAAAGGCATTCACTCCTGTCCCATCACAAGAAGTCCTTGTAGAAGAAAACAAAATTCCAATTATTCCCAGTAACAATACCTAAAAGGCTAGGAAATTACCTTCTCTGTGAGAGCAGTCCAGTTTTGGAATGAGATACTCCAAACCCCATAATCCATAAATATTTTTTCAGTTGAGTGTTTTCTCCTCTTTCCCAGAAGTGAAAATGGACCAATGAGAAGAATCTCATTAGAGGACATTATGATAATGCAACAGAAAGTGTGCAGAAAATATCTCCTTGTATTAAAGTCTTATTGTCATCATCTAAAGGGTCTCTGTGATCACTGCCTTGTATAACTAGATTGCCTTTGACTCTGTTTAAGTGGCTATAAAACACATTACCTGTGACAAAATTGGATAACAAACCCAACAAAGTAGCTATTTTATCATTGTGCCTTTCCCTTGAGGAAAAACAGAGCTTTAGCCTTATGGAAATACGCAAAATCCATCCCAACGTGCTTTCTTTACAGAAAGGTTCAATATTTTCCCCAATCCATGGGATGATGTACTGTGGCTTAGTGTTTCAGAAACGGAATGGAAATCAGACACAGCCTCCAGTTAGAAAGGAAGATCCAATCTATGAAAACCAGCAGCTCAGGGGATATCACAGAGCCCCCTAATTATTAAAGCATGAGGTTCCCTGGCTCCACATCTCTGTTTGGTGTTTGTAAATATAATACCTTGCTATAGTTAAAGCTCGAGCTAAGAAACAGCTACAGTGCCCCAAGGGCTGCCACTGAAGAGCTTCATTTCTGAGATCCAGTCTACCTGCAATCTTTCAAGTTTAGAGCTTGCTATAAACTGTTTTACTTTGCATCTGGGCTTTCAGAGAGCTTTGTAAACTCCCTGTTCTCAAGGCAAAATTGAGAGTGGCCATGTGGAGGATGCGGGGGTGCTGATGGGTGAAAAGCTGGACATGAGTTGGCACTGTGTGCTCACAGCCCAGAGACTGGGTCTGGGCTGATTCACAGCAGTGAGGGCAGCAGGTGCGGGGAGGGGATTCTGCCCCTCTGGTGTGCTCTGCTGAGAGCCTCCCTGCAGTGCTGGAACCAGTTCTGAAGTCCTCAGCACAGAAGAAACATGGACCTTTTGGAGCAGGGCCAAGGGAGGTGACAAAAAGGATCAGAGATTTGCAATGTCTCTGCTGTGAGGCCAGGCTAAGAGAGATGGGATTGTTCAGCCTGCAGAAAAGAAGGCTTCAGGGAGACCTTCTGGTGGCCTTTCAGTACTTCAATGGGACCTCTAGGAAGGATGGGGACAGGCATTTTAGCAGGGTGGGTTTGGTGTTTTTTTGTTTGTTTGTTTGGTTGGTTGGTTTGTTGGGTTTTTTTTTTGGTGACAGGACAAGAGGTGTTGGTTTTAAACTCAAAGAGGGAGATTTAGACTGGAGAGAAGGAGAAACCTTTTACAGTGTATGTGGTGAGACACTGACCCAGGTTGCTCAGAGAGGTAGTAGATGCCACATCTTTGGAAGCAATCCAGATCAGGTTTTTTTTGGGCTCTGAGCAACCTCGTTGCAGAATTTCATGGTGACTGGAGGGGTTTGGCCTAGATGAGAGAAACTAGAAGTCGCTTCCAAACCAAACCATCCTTTGATTCTATGATTCTGTGGCACCAGGAATTTAGTGAAGACATTTCCATCCAGCTCCTCTACTGATTTTCTCCATGCACATAATGCATGAAAAAACAGAGATAGATTAATTTGTGTTTGTTCTAATTAGTAAAAAAAAAAAAATTAAAAAAAAATAGAGAACCAGGTCTGACTCTACTGTGTGCTACAATAAAAATAAGTTGCACAAGTAATTGTTGTGGTTGTTTAGATGTAATTGTTTCATTAGTCATCTAACAGTTCTGCAGACAGCTTCCACTTTCATGTCGTATTCATGTTCTAATGCTTCTCTACAGTAAGGGGGAAGAAAAGAAACTGGTTTAATCCATCATTTATTCAAAATACCAAGTGCCAAAGAGGAAAGAGGTTTTAGGAATGGGAGGGGGTAAGGAGTGTTTAATAAGACAACAAAATTCATTCACCAGGCTTGTTTCAAGGGGATTTTTAATATTCCAGAGCTAAATTAGGCAGCGGATCCAGCACAAGCCCCAGGCTTTGACATGTGTTTTATAATGACAGTTAATTAGATGCTGTCTGCAGCAATCATAGGCTGTCACTCCTAATACATGTCTAGTAACATGAAGGACAGAAGAGCTCCCTGCCCCCTCCTTGCCCTAATTGAAATGGGTTGCCAGAATTACCTCTGAATACATCAGGACATGGGTTGACAGTTAATGTGGCCTTTCCCCTCACACGATGGAACAGGACCATAGCTACTTCCATGCGCTACATGTTTTGTGTGTGTGGGTACTGCAGCAAAGTGAGAGGAATGGGTTTCCTGATAGCACAGAGCAACAGGACTGGGACTGGATGATCCTTGTGGTTCCTTCCAGCCCTGACTGATTCTATAATATTTCCTAACTCCTCCCTTCTCTAGCCTTTCCCAAAGATTTCTTGTCAGGAAGTCAAGCAGGGCTGCAGAGATGGTAAGGAGACTAGAACATCTCTTAGGAAGAAAGGCTGTGGAACTTGGGGCTTTTTAACCTAGAGAAGGGAAGACTGAGTGGAGTCTTCTCAATGCTTATCAGTACTTAAAGGGTGGATGTCAGGAGGACGGGACCAGTCTTTTTTTCAGTGGTACCCAGTGACAGGACAAGAGGTAGCAGGCACAAACTTGAACATAAGAAGTTCCATCTAAAGATGAGGAGAACCTTCTTTACTTTGAGAATGGTAGAGCACTGGAACAGGCTGTCTAGAAAGGTTGTACAGTCTCCTTCTCTAGATAGGTTCCAAACCCACATGGACATTGTGAGCCTGTGTAACCTGCTCTGGGTGACCCTGCAGGGTCTAGAGAATATCTAGAGGTCCCTTCCAACCCCTATCATTCTTTGATTCTGAGTCTTATTCAAGAGATGTCTTATCCTGGAGGTCTCTGCTTCTCCTTCACCAGTGGGTAGTCTCTTAGAAGATGTGGGCCAGACTCTTAGAAGAAGAAAATTCTTTGTCACTCCTGCAAGCTGTTTATATAAATTAGAAAGTTCTGATTCCCAGCAATTTCTGGTGCTTACCAATGCTTCAGGAAAAGTGGCTTCAAAGTAACTCTAATGTAGAACTAAGTTCCCTTTTCCCCACCTCCTTGTCTCTCTGTGTTCACCTTTACGCTTGTGCACATCTTTCCATTCCTGGCATGTACAGTGAAGCTGATAGTTTTCACAGATCACAGTGTGGAAACTTGTGATTTAAGGATCTAGAGGACAATGTCCTCTAGACCAGGTTGCTCAGAGGCCTGTGCAACCTGGTCTGGAATGTTTCTGAGGTGAGGCATTGTGAAGGTTTGGGAGTT
>VWZE01014940.1:299462-322659 GCA_013396675.1 Eubucco bourcierii | reverse complement strand
CCCCCCCCCCCCGGCATTTGAGGCCTAGGAGGCGTCTCTCGGCCGCGTTGCGCAGCTGGAAATTCCCTGCCAGGTAGTCGCCATCTTCCCCACAAGCCAGGAGATGGCGCACGCTCTGCCCCGAGAGAGACGTGCAGGGAGAGAGAGGAGAAGGCAAGAGAGACGTTGCACCCGAGCACTGCCTTTTAAGCCTTTGATACCAGAAAATGGAACAGAGTAACAACGTTACAATATCCTGGGACACCCAGATCCGTCCCCGGGACAGGTCTTGGTCCCTGTAGTTTCTGAGGGAAACCTGGGGACCCCTCAGACTATGACACTAACCTAGTGGCTTTGGGATGTGCAGAGTAAGGGACAGTCTTGTTAGCAGGGTCTGGTGTAACAGGACAAGGAGTGATGGCTTACTCAAAGAGGGAGATTTAGGCTTTAGAGAAAGAAGATGTTTGTTTCAGTGGGCAGGGTTGCCCAGAGAAATGGTAGATACTGCATTCCCGGGAACATTCCAGGTCAGGTTGTTTTGGGCTCTGCGCAAACTGTTTGAAGATGTTGCTGCTGACTGCAGGGGTTTGGACTAGATGACCTTTAAAGGTCTCTTCCAATCCAATTGCATTGTCATTGTAAGAACTTGCTATCTGTCTGGCTTTGAAGCTGGAATTCCTTTCACAGGTAGGTGGTGTGCTCGAGTTAAGTGTGTCTTGTCACAAATGTAGACCCTGAAGATAAATGATTGGGAGCAGGGTGAGGGTTTGTGCATATCTAAGGAACAAAGACTTTCAGTGACAGTATCCTAATAGAGAGGTGCCTGATACTTGACAAGTGTCTTGTTCTAACCAGAGATGCTAGGTCTTGTGTGCATCTGTCTTATCACAGAACTGCTGAGGTTGAAAGAGAACTCTGATATCATCAATTCCTAGAGCTCACTATCCCACTGCTACTGCTACACTACTACTACTGAGCCATGTCCCTCAGCACCACTTTTTCTTGGTTTTCTTGGTTTTGTGTGGGATTGTTCCCTTGGGTTTTATCCCTTCATTATTTCTTTCTAATTCATGAGACATTTTGGAAAGAAAGTAGCTACTACCCACATTTTACAGAAAGAATCATGGGGTTTGAGCTGGGACACCACTTCTGGCTGGCCACTAACTGGATTTAACTCCAGTCACCACCATTCTCTGAGCTCAGCCATCATGCCCCTTTAATATCTCTGTTGGTTTAGTATTCACTGTGCCAGAAGACTGTTTTGTGCTGACTTCTGGATGGAGGCTTCCAATGATTAATGGGTTGTTTCTCATTCCCATTCATATTGTTATACTGTGCTGCCTAGAGACAAATCCAGGGGTACCTCAGGTGATGGATCTATTGGGAAAGACAAAAGAACTGATATATATTAATGTATATATCTTCAACAAGCTTTTTCTTCCTCCTTTCTTATTTATTGTTTCTCCACAGTGACCACCAAGTTAACATTATATTTTAATTCTGTTATTTCCCCTTTTAAATTTCACTTTTTGTCTTATTTCTTTCCACTTTTGTTTCTATTTAATACTTTTACTGAAAATTGCAATTCTCCTGAATCATACACTCATAATCCCACTTCTGCTTGGCACTGATGAGGCTGCATCTCAAATTCTGGGCTCAGCTTTGAACCCCTTGCTCCAAGAAGGACATTGAGATGTTGGAGCATGTCCAGAGAACATATAAGCTGGTGAAGGGCCTTGAGATCTTATGAGGAATGGCTGGGAAACTGGGGTTTAGTCTTCAGAAGAGGTGACCTCATTGCCCTCTGCAACTACTTCAGGGGAGGTTGGAGTGAGGTGGGGTCACTCTTACAGCAATTGACACGACAAGAAGAAATGTTCTCAAGTGTTACCAAGGAAGGCTCAAGATGGCTATTATGAAAAATTTCTTCATTTAAAGGGTTATCAGGAATTGGAATAGACTGCCTAGGGAGATGGTCACCATCCCCAAAGGCATTTAAAAGACATGTGGATGTGATGCGGAGGCACGTGGTTTAGTGGTGCTAGCTTAGCAGTAGTGGTGGGATTGTGAGCTCTACGTGAGCCACTGGGCTCTATGATCTCAAAGGTCTCTTTCAACCTCATCACTTCTGTATTCTGTGATTTTAAAAGACGAGCTGATCTGTAGCTGCCTAAGTAGAGTTTATATCAAATAATATGGGTCTACCATGTACAAAAAAACCTCAAAACCAATTACACATATATATAAAAATAAGTGAATACGTAGAATTGGTAAAATCTTGCACTGATTTAAGATTTCACATAGGTCTGTGTCTTCTGTGGCATGTGTACTTCTGCATTGCTACTTGTGCAGTTATGATAATGTTGATAAATGTATATATGTATGTATAAAGAGGGAGGAATTGAGAAGAGAGTCATCTTAAGCTATTATTTCATCAGGGTCTGAATGCCGCATGACAGTGTTAAAGGGGAAAAAGCCCAAGGAGAAGTGAGCTATTGGGTTCCCCTTCCTAGTACCCCTTTTTCCCTCACTGGCATTTCTGTCTGAGCACTAAGACAGTTTGTGACTCCTGTCTGGAGAGCTGACAGCATAGGCTGGTTACAATAGAGCATTCAGCCTCCTTCTTTAAGTCTATCATTAAATGACATCATGGAGTCTTCAGTGCATCAGCTGTAAAGGTCAGAAGGCTGGAACATCACGTTAAAGGGAGGAGAGTGTTTCTGAGTGTTACAGAAGGTTGAGTGTGGAACAGCTCCAGGAAAGATGCTTTAAAGCTTCTGAAGATGGTTATGAATCTCTCCAGGGAAGGAGACTCCACAACCTCTCTGGGCAACCTGTTCCAGTGCTCCACCACTCTCACAGCAAATAATTTTTTCATTATGTTTAGGTGGAACCTCCTGGTTTCCAGTTTATGACCATTGCCTCTTGTCGGGCACCACTGGAAAGAGTCTGCCCCCCATTTTATTGCCTCCCCACCATTTAGCTCTTGCTGAACATTGAGAAGATCTCTTAGGCTGCTCTGTTCCAGGCTCAACAGGCCCAGGTCTTTCAACCTGTTCTCCTCAGAGAGATGCTCCAGTATTTTTGTAGCCTCCACTGGGCTCTCTCTGGTAGTTCCATGTCACTCTTGACTGGGGAGCCCAGAACTGGACTCTCAGATCTGGCCTTACTAGGGCAGAGCAGAGGAGGGGAGAACCTCCTTCAACCTGCTGGCTACACTCTTCTTAATGCACCCCAGGAGACTATTTGCCTTCTTGTCCATGAGAGCACACTGCTGGTTCCTGGTGGACTTACTGTCAATTTTACTTGATGATAGCTTGCTCATAAAGCTTTACTCATAAAAAGCAAACCCTGCCAAAAGTAGGGCTTCTTTACTGTTTTGTACATGGCACCTGAAATGGATATATTCTGAGAATGTATTTTCTTTCCAAGATTAAATTTGGCACGATAATGAATTATTCACAGCATTCAAGCACTATTCACATTATTAGTTAGAGGAAAAAGATGAAATGCAGGAGACTAAAATGATTCACACAGACTGGCTCAGCTGGACGAATATTAGGAATCTGATTTCTCATGCATTTTTTTACAAGGCAGGACAAAAAAAAATTGTGGAAAAAAAATCCCAAGTAAAACGGCTACAACATCCATCTTATCTATGGAACTGCAGAATCTGCATTGCTACATTTCCTACTTCTATTGTTACATGGATTTGTTTCCTGTATTTGGCAATTGAACAAAAAATATTGGAAGAAACCAAGCACAATTTACAGCAGGGAGCCACACAAGTAGGATTTTATGTCACAGGAACATAGGCATGCCTTGTAAGACTGCTGGTGAGTGATATCTTTATGCTTCTCAGTATATATTTCTACCTATTTAGTCATCCTAGCCTGAAAGGATTTGCTCTCAGCTTTCTCATGCCTTGGAGAATATAAAAGCAAACATTCTACACAACATCAGTTGTGGGCCTGTCACTCCAAGAAGGACATTAAGGTGTTGGAGTGTGTCCAGAGAAAAGCAGTGAAGCTGGTGAAAGGTCTAGAGCACAAGTCTGGTGAGGAGCAGCTGAGGGAACAGGAGTTGTTCAGCAAAGGAGGCTGAGGAGAGGCCTTCTGACTCTGCAACTCCCTGAAAGGAGATTGCTGCCAGGTGGGAGTTAATTGCTTCTCCCTAGTAACAAATGATAGGACAAGAGGAAATGGTCTCAAGTGATGTCAAGGGAAATTTACATTGGACATTAGGAAAAAATTCTTCCCCAAAAGGGTTGTCAAGGCCTGGCCTAGGCTGCCCAGGGCAGTGGTGGAGTTCCTGTCGGAGGTATTTAAAAGCCATGTAGATGCAGTGCTGAGGGACAGGGTTTAGTGGTGACCTGGCAGTGCTGGGTTAATGGTTGGAGTGATCTTAAATGTCTTTTCCCATTGAGACCATTCTATGAATCTATGAGGGTTTTTTTAACAGGATGGCTCGAATTCGTACTGGGAGAAGACCAGCTCCTATTGCTGTATGAAACACCCTCATAGCCCAGTAAATGTGTGGGGTTTACCATCCCTAGCAGAAGGCCACAAACTATTATTGCAACTGGACTAATAAGAACTCTTTACTGTATTTTAATTGATGTTTAAGAGTTAATTAGGCTAATAGCTTCCTGGCTCTGTGCATGTGGTGCATCGCTTTTGCAAATAATAAGATTCTGAGTGTAACACCACAGCTCATCACAGTGCACTTCCTGGCTAGGAAGATGAGATTCCAGCAAGCTGCCATCCCCTTTCAGCAGGAGTGGTGCTGGCTGGCAGAGCAGGATGGGATCACCATGGATGAAAGCCTGTTAAATCAGCCCATCTGTTACGTATCTTTAATTAGTGTAATTCCCATGCACTCATTAATGGGAGTTTCCCCATCGTTGTGGTAATTTTATGCATGTTTCAGAGGAGAGTTCCTCTTTCAGCACATAATGTCTCAGGAGATCTCATAGATGCAGGGATGCCCAGTGATTTGGGTTGGAAGGTACCTTAAAGATCATATATTTCCAACCCTCCAGCCATGGGCAGGGACACATCCTGCTAGATCAGGTTGCTCAAAGCTTTGTCCAACCTTGTCTTCAACATTTCCAGGGATGAGGCATGAACAGCTTCTCTGGGCAACTTGTTCCAGTGCTTCACCATCCTCTCTTTGAAGAACTTCTTCCTTTCATCTAGTCTAAATCACCTCTCTTTCAGTCTGAAACCCTTACTCTTCACCCTGTCACTACACCCACTGACAAAGTGTCCCTCCCCCTTTAAGTATCACAGTACCACACAGTATCACCAAGGTTGGAAGAGACCTCAAAGATCATCAAGTCCAACTTGTTACCACAGACCTCATGACTAGACCATGGCACCAAGTGCCACGTCCAAACCTGCCTTGAACACCTCCAGGGACGGTGACTCCACCACCTCCCTGGGCAGCCCATTCCAGCAGTCAATGACTCTCTCAGTCAAGAACTTTCTCCTCACCTCTAGCCTAAACTTCCCCTGGCACAGCTTGAGACTGTGTCCTCTTGTTCTGGTGCTGGTTGCCTGAGGGAAGAAAGCAACCTCCTCCTGGCTACAACCACCCTTCAGGTAGTTGTAGACAGGAAGAAGGTCTCCCCTGAGCCTCCTCTTCTCCAGGCTAAACAATCCCAGCTCCTTCAGCCTCTCTTCATAGGGCTTGTGCTCGAGGCCTCTCACCAGCCTCGTTGCCCTTCTCTGGACATGCTCAAGCACCTCAATGTCCTTCTTAAATTGAGGGGCCCAGAACTGGACACAGGACTCAAGGTGTGGCCTAAGCAGTGCAGAGTCCAGGGGGAGAATGACCTCCCTGCTCCTGCTGGCCACACCATTCCTGATGCAGGCCAGGATGCCATTGGCCTTCTTGGCCACCTGGGCACACTGCTGGCTCATGTTTAGGCAGGTGTCAATCAGCACCCCCAGATCCCTTTCTGTTTGGCTGCTCTCCAGCCACTCCCACCCCAGCCTGTAGCTCTGCATGGGGTTGTTGTGGCCAAAGTGCAGCACCCAGCTGGTGAGGGCTCTGGGGAATAGGTCTTATGAGGAGCAGGTGAGTGTGGAGAAAAGGAGGCTTAGAGTAAATCTTCTTACTCTACAACTACCTGAAAGGAGGTTGTAGTGAGTCTGGGGCTGGTCTCTTCTTCCTAGTAAAAAGTGAAGGGCCAAGACAAAATGGCCTCAAGTTGCACCAAGAGAGGTTTAGCTTGAATATTAGAAGAAACTTCTTAATTTCTTAAACACTCAAGTAGGCTCTCCTGGAGGTGTTTAAAAGATGCAGAGATGTGGTACTGAGGGACACAGTTTAGCATCAGATTCAGCAGTTAGAGAATGGTTGGACTCAATGATTTTAAAAGTCTTTTCCAACCAAAATGATTCTCTGATTTTATAATTTAGTCTAGAAACTATTTCTGTTTGCCCCAGACATGTTCCGTGAGGATCTCTTTGTGTAAAACAAACCCAGAGAGCATCATCTCAACCCTCTGGAGAAATAGTGGTTGCTGCTGAACTGATTGTGTGACTTCACTGCTGTAAATATATTCTAGGGCATATGGTAAACTTTCCATAGTTTCTATTTCTGCAGCTCTGGCTCTGCAGACAAGGTGTTCACTTATTAATTACTAAAGTCTGGAGCACAGCTGGTTCTTTGATCCCTTTTTCTTGCCTTCCTAAGCAGCAAAATTAACGTGGACCAATTGAATTAAGTTTTCCTGCCAACTTACTAATGAGCATGATGAGCTTGAAACTGCACGTAGCTTAACATCACCAGCCTTGATTTGTAATGTCCATCTCAATAGTGCAGTTTCTTTCCACTGGCAGCTATTTATATACAGGATCCTGAAGTTCCTCTGCAGATAGCTGTAACTCATCAGCATGGGCACGCTTAGATTTGGTGCTGGATCCATGGTGTGAAAGCAGCTGAGCTTTCCTTCAAGGTAAGGTTTCCATGCGCAGTGTAGTGTACTCAGAACCCAGAGGCCAGTGGTGCCCTGGGTGGTATCAAAGAACCCTACATGCTTATATGCATATTTGCTTCTGGAGTCGGTAGCTCCCTGCAGAATCATAGAATGCTTTTGGTTTGAACTTTAAGACAATCCAGTCCAACCATTAACCCACCACTGCCAGGCCACCACATCTACGTGGCTTTGAAATCCCTTCAGGGATGAGGACTCTACCATTTCCTTGGGCAGTTTCTTCCAGGGCTTGACAAAGCCCTTTCGGAGAAGAAATTTTTTCTAATGTCCAACCTAAACCCTACTGCAACTTGAGGCCATTTTCTCTTGTTCTGTCATAAAATCGTGGGGTGGTCTGGGTTGGAAGGGACCTCCAAAGGTTATCTAGTCCAACCCTCTCTACAGTAAACAGGAGCATCCTTGACTAGACCAGATTCCTTGGGAGAAGAGACCAATCCTCACTTTTCTCCAATGTCCTTTCAGGAAGTTGTAGAGAGCGATGAGGTCTTCCCTCAACCTTTTTTCCCTCAGACTTAACCCCAGTTCCCTCAACCACTCCTCACAAGACCTGCTCTAGACCTCATCACCAGATCCTATCAAACCTAAATACTTCAAAACAATCCCTGAAGTTACAATCTTTTGGGTTAGTTTTTCTGTTTGTCCTGTTGTGGTTTTTTGGTGTAACTCTTGATTTAACTGATTAGCTATGCCCCTTTCTGCTCACCAGAAACCCATCACTCAGTTGGACACTAATGAAGGATCATACCATCTGCCTGCTTGTTTAATGGTGTGTTAGCACGTAGAAAACAGGAGGTAATTGGACTGACAGACACAGAGCCACTGATAGGGTGTTTTGCCCTGTGTTTGGGAAGAGCAGAGGAGCAGAGAGGTGTAGCAAAGCTGATCTGATAGTGTCTGTTGTTGTAAGTGATTGCAATCTGCTACATGAAATTCACAGGCTGTGGAACCTCTGGCTGCTTGGAGTTGTTCCTCACTGCCATCAGCTCCAAAACTCATCCTTGCATTCCTATTACAAATCATCACACTGCAATCTCATAAAAAACAGTTTGCATAAAGATGGTGCCCATTTATAAAGCTGTCACCACAGCTACTCTATTAATGGAGCCATTTTGAAGATTTATAGTCAGCATATGTTCAGTTTTACAGGGGCCAGATTGAGAGCTGCAAGGTTTGAGCATGAAGAACGTGCCACCAGCTCAGATTTAAAAGTAATAGAAATAAGAAGTTAATTTTTACAAAGCTGTTGTGCTTTGTAGTAGAGAAGGTAGTGTTGTGGTGAGGGGTGTCATTACATTTCTGTGGCAGGCAATAACCTGAATGTACTGTGGTGTTAAAGAAAATAGGACTGAGTAATTTGAAAAACTAAAGTCAGTGAACTTCATATTTCAGATCATTTTGTGCAAGTGGAGGACAGTAGCTATGGTCCTATGTGCTTTTGGAGGCGGTAGCTCCATAGGATAGAGCCGTAAATTGCTGGTGGTACAAAACTGGAAGGAGTGGTTGACACCCTGTCAGGCTGCACTCCCATTCAGTGGCACCTGGACAGGCTGAAGAGTTGGGTGGGAGGAAACCTCATGAAGTTCAGCATGGGCAAGTGTGGGGTCCTGCAACTGGGGAAGAAGTTATTCCTTGCACTAGCAGAGGTGAGGGGTTGGCCTGCTTGAAAGAAGCTCTGCAGAGAAGGTTCTTGGAATGCTGGTGGACAAGAACTTCACCATGAGCCAGTAACGTGCACTTATGGCCAAGAATGGCAGTATTCTCCTGAGATGCATGAAGAAGAGTGTGACCAGCAGGTAGTGGAAGGTTCTTTTCTCCATTTACTCTGCCCTAGTGAGGCCAGATTCTGGATCCAGTTCTGGGCTCTTGAGTTCAACAGAGACAGGGAACTCCTCCTGGAGAGAGGCTAGTGGAGGTGGCAAAGATTCTGAGGGGCCTGAAACATCTCTGTGAGGAGGAAAGACTGAGAGCCTTGGGGCTGTTGAACCTGGAGAAGAGCAGACCTGAGAGGGGATCTGCTCAATGCTCAGCAAGAGCTAAAGGATATGAGACAAGTGATTTAGGCCAGACATTTTTCAGTGGTGCCCACTGAGAGGACAAGGGTCAATGGGTAGAAACTGGAACACAGAAGTGCCCCCTAAACATGAGGAATAACTTGTTTGCTGTGAGGGTGGTGCTGTCCTGGAGCAGGCTGTCCAGAGAAGTTGTGGATCTACTTCTCTAGAGAGATTCCAAATTCATCCGGACATTGTGATCCTTGGGAACCTGTTGTGGGTGACCATGCTTTTGCAAGGGCTGGGTGATCTCCAGAGTTCCCTTCCAGCCCCTACCGTGCTGGGATTTTGTGATTATCTGAAAATTCTGTTAACAGCATTTTTGATGCATGATGCTAAGTATTTTCTGTGTATTTAATGAAACTCTGCACCATTCCTATGTGATAGGCAGGAATTGATTTAGAATTTCGTGTCAAGATTGTTTACAATTTTTTGTGGTTTTTAATCCAGGCTGTGTGTAATTTTTTCCTTGCATGGTACCAAACACATTAATAGTAGATCAGTAGTCACTTGTTGTAGAGTCATGGTATGGTTACATGTTGGAGTGTCATGGGTTGCAAAGCATTACCATTTACTTTGGTAGTAAGCTAGAAACAGAAGTGGTGGGTCCTACAGGTTTGACTTCATCAGATGTGCAGAAAGTGCTGCTAAGCATAGGCGTGCCCTGGGTTCACAGAAAGTAAGTACATTGCAGAACTTCTAGAGAGAGTTTGACCCTGGTTAGTACATTTCTCTTCTGGCTTCTGCTGGACTGGATTTAAATTATGAATGGATCGACAATGGGTGATTTACTTCAGTGGTCATTTAGGATTATCATATCCGTCATAAAACAATGTCCAGACTGTGAGGCAGTTAAAAGGCTTTGTTCAGTATCTGTCTTATGTTGGGCTTGGTTTGAGCGACTGGAGCAGAAAGATTTTGTGGTGCAACTTGAGAAGAGCAAAGGAGTGGTTGACAATAGGAGCTGCGTTTGCTTGCTTTGGTATATACATAAAATACTTTGAATAGTCTTTGGTTTTTTTTTTCAGTGACAAATGATGCTGTATTAGCTCACTAAAGCTGTGTTTCAGGCTGAAGATTAAGTGTGTTGCCATGGCTGCTGAGCTGAGCATCGCAGCTCTGCTGTCCCTGTTTGCTGGAGGTACAGTGTTTCACATCCTGCTCTTTACCTGGATGGGCACTGCTGGGTTTTTTAGCATCTTAGTGGTACCAAACCCTTCCATGTTGTTGGTAATCCGTTGCTTTGCGTTGCTGGTTACAGTACCATGGAAAGGAAGGCTCTTGATATCCATATCTATATATCTCTATCTATATCTTCATGTGCTTTCAGTTCAAAACTATATCCTAGGCTGCATCTCCAGCAGTGTGGACATCAGGTGGAGGGATTAGATGCTGCCGCTCTGCTCCACACTGCTGACACCCCACCTGCAGTGCTGGGGGCAGTGCTGGAGTCCTCAGCACAGGACAGACATGAATCTGTTGTAGCAGGGTAAGAGGAGGCCACAGCAATGGGAGGGCTGAAAGCCCTCTGTTATGAGGCCAGGCTGAGAGAATTGAGGTTGTTTAGCCTGGAGAAGAGAAGGCTGTGGGGAGACCTTCCAGTGGTCTTTCAGGATTTTAAAGTGCTGATAGAAATCTGGGGACAGACTTTGTAGCAGGGCCTGTTGTGACAGTTCAGGGGATGATGGTTTGAAACTCACAACAGTGGAGATTTAGACTAGAGGGAAGGAAGAAATTTGTTACTCTGAATCACAGAATTCACCAGGTTGGAAAAGAGCTTTGATATCACTGAGTCCAACCTATCACCTAACCCTTCTAATTAACTAAACCATGGCACTAAGTGCCTCATCCAACCTCCTTTTAAACACCTCCAGAGACAGTGACTCCACCACCTCCCTGGGCAGACCATTCCAATGCCAATCGCTCTTTCTGTGAAGAACTTCTTCCTAACATCCAGCCTAAACCTGCCCTGGCACAGTTTGAGACTGTGTCCTCTTGTTCTGTCGCTGTTTGCCTGGGAGAAGAGACCAACCCCACCTGGCTACAACCTCCTTTCAGGTAGTTGTAGAGAGCAATAAGGCCTGTCCTAAACCTCCTCTTCTCCAGGCTGAACAACCCCAGCTCCCTCAGCCTCTCCTCACAGGGCTGTGCTCCAGCCCCCTCAACAGCCTTGGTGCCCTTCTCTGGACACATTCAAGCACCTCAACATCTTTCTTAAATTGAGAGGCCCAGAACTGGACACAGGACTCAAGGTGTGGCCTAACCAGTGCGGAGTACAGGGGAAGAAGGACTTCCCTGGTCCTACTGGTCACAATATTCCTGATAAGGGTCAGGATGCCATTGGCCTTCTTGGCCACCTGGACACACTGCTGGCTCGTGTTCAGTCGGTTGTCGACCAACACCCCCAGGTCCCTCTCTGCCTGGCTGCTCTTCAGCCACTCTGTCCCCAGCCTGTAGTGCTGCATGGAGTTGTAAGTGTGGAACCATGAGGGTGGTGGAACACTGTCCCAGGTTGCCTTGAGAGGTGGTAGATTCCCCATCCCTGCAAATACTCCAGGTTAGGTTGTTTAAGGCTTTGAGCCACATGGTGTTGTTGATTTCCCTGCTGGCTGCAGGGGTGTTTGTCTAGATGACCTTTATAGGTTCCTTACAATCTAAACCATTTTATGATTCTGTTATACCCAGGCAACCCCCAAAAGTTCCTCCATAAATTAGGAAGAGACAAAAGCTTTTGACCAGAAGTTTCCTGCTTCCAGGTTTTTACTGTAAAGAACCTGAACCTACTCAGAAGGATGAAAAGGAGGTTCACAGCACGTAGGGAATAAAGGTACTTTATGTTTGTTCTGAAAATGAACTCAGAGGCCTCATAGCATAGTTAAGAGTCTGTAGGGGGTGAGCAGAATAAAAGTGTAAGTCAGCTCTCAAAAGCACCTGGGTAGTTTGGGTTGGTCCAAGACTGCACTGCACGCGGGTGTGCATAGCTACACAAGTGCAGGCTCACACACAGCTCCTCCAAAATAAACTCCCATGGAGGGGAGCAAGCACAACCTGCTGCTCACCAGTGATATCTGAAGAGGTTTTTGTCTCAGTGCTGTGTGATGAATACCCAACTCCTAAGAAATGTGCTGTGGAGGGTCTGTAGGATCTGAACAAAGCAGTAGCTTTTCAGGTGTGATGTAAAAGACACCTGCGAAGATGTGGAGCAAAGTGAACTCCTCTGCTGTAGAGTGATGAGATGTCAACCCAAGGGATGGCTTTTGCAAGAAGTCACAGACAGGAGGTTCCTTTAACATCCCTTACTGTGCTGTATGTACTGAAACCACCATTCTCCACTCAGGGAGAAAGTATGAGTTTAGGACCCAGGACTCCAGATGTGGCCTCAGCAGGGCAGAGTAGAAGGAGAGGAGAACGTCCCTCAACCTACTGGTCCCCTCTCTTCATGCACTCCAGGAAATAATTTGCCTTCTTGGCCACTAGGACACATTGCTGGCTTATGGTCAGCCAGTCCACCAGAACTCCCAGATCTGGAGATCATCTCTCCATACCATATGGAGAGCTACCACCTTGGTTTAAAGTGAACCATTTGCATCATGTGCAGAGTACTGCCTCGTGCTCATGGACAGAGGTAACAATCCCAACATCTCCACCAGTGACTGCTACTGCAGCTCCAACTTCTGTGACATTCCCTGTAGCTCTCATGATTTGTTTTTTGGGGGCATCCTCATTAACAGAACGAGTTGATGTGATTTACACTTGAGTTACTCTTCCTTTCCCTGCCTTCAAAGAGAAGCAGCTGTACTGCATCTGCTCACAGAAGGAGCTGCTCCTGGGTCTTCCAGACATGTGAGTGTTACACACAGATTTATGGTGCTGGTAATTGCTCTGTTTCATCTTCAGAAAAGGAAATAACATATTTGCAAAACTCTGTCTAGAGAGAAAAGAGGCATAAAGGCAGATTTTCCCTGCTGTAAATTCACAGGCCAATGGATTGGGTTTTAACTCTGCAGACAGATGCCTTCAGAAATGCACAACTAAGCTCAAAATCCAGAGTGAGAATATACCCAGTTTCTATCTCCTAACTAACATAGGCCAGTTCCAGTGGCGAGTACTGTGTTTTCCTGTGTTTTGCTTTGATCATTGAATCATAGAATGGTTTGTCTTGGAAGGGGCCTTTAAAGGTCAAGTTCAACCCCCCCACACTCAGCAGGGACATCTCCAACTTCAGCAGGTTGCTCAGAGCCTTAATCAACATGACCTGGAATGGCCCTGCTAAAATGTCTGTACCCAACTTTCTTATCAGCCCCTTTAAGTCCTGAAAGGCCACCAGAAGCTCTCCCCAGAGCCTTCTCTTCTCCAGGCTGAACAACCCCAAGTCTCTCAGCCTGACTTCACAGCAGAGAGCTTCCAGCTCTCTCATTATTGCTATGGCCTTCTCTGGCCCTACTCCACCAGGTCCCTGTCTCTCCTGTGCTGAGAACTCCATCACTGGACCCAGCACTGCAGGTTGTGATTCATAACCTTCATTTCACATTACCATCTCTAAGTTTTGTTCATTTTGAAGTTCAGTTTCTCTGAGAAGGGCACAAAACTCCAGGCTACTCCTCATTCAGACTTACTTTTGGAGAAATCACACCTGACTGTTAGCTGAGATTTGGCAGCAGATGGAAATGTAGCTGATTCCTGATGCTTTCTTTCACCCTGTCCAGAGGTGGAAAGACAGGGACCTCAAGATGTGAGCATCAATCCAACCAGCACAGTAGAAACTTTCCGTATGCATAGTGTGACTTTTCTTGTACCAGCTCTATTGATGAAATCCTTACTCCTGAAGACAAGATTTACCTCTGACAATAATGAAATGGAAAGGAAGGAAGAGGCTTTGTGGTGATGCTTTCACATCACCTCTACTCGGGTGGATGAAAGCATAGGCACATTTTCATGGCTTTGCTGGTGGGTGTTAGTGAAGATTTTCAGCTCCAACGGCAACCCCAAAAGCAAACAAAAGCAGTTTTGAAACTGTGAGGAGGGGGATGGAAACATGAGGTGCTCTTCAAATCATGCAAAAGGGTTGTAATTAGATGCTGAAAATTACCTCCAGGGTTTGACCTCCTCCTCATTGTTCTGCTACTGCTCACCGTTCTGGCTTATTGAGAGACATCTGAGATACAGGGTATGAGAAAATGTTGAGAAGCTTTAGATCTAATGATTCCTGACTCTGCATGTTGTGGTCTAAGTACTAGCCAATATTCCCCTCTGGAGACATCAGAAGAAATTGCACCTGGTCTGGCCCAAGACAGTTGCAGTAAGTCAAAAAGTTGTGGTTTTCAGGTGATTTTTTTAGCACAAGATGGTAGCTAAATGATATTTTTTTTTTTTCTGGGTATGTGTGGTATTTTTAGAACCTCAGAGGCAACAAAGTATTATATTTATACTACATCAGGATGGGAAGGAGGTATTTCTTACTTCAACCTCATGGATGAGCAACTACAACACAAAAATCAATCCTTTCAAGTTCATATTTTTGAGTTACTGTTAAAAAAAAAAATAAAATTCTGGACTCTTTCATCTTCCAGTGCTAAAGCTGTCAGCTCTGTGCAGACACACTCAGAAGCTTCTAACACTAACCAAAGAGCTATTGCAAGTAGTCAGAAAGCTTTTTTTTGATTGGCATTTGCTGGAAAACACCCATCAAACTCAGCTTGGTATTGCAGACACCAGTGTGGTTGGTATTGCCAGTTACTAACACAAAACTGAAACCTTAATATTTTACTGAAAACTGCCCCACATTTGGCATTTTTCTGATAAAAGTAGTAGTTCTCCATAGTTGTTACCTCCTTGGATGTTTTCTAGGCTATGTAATATTTCCAAATAGCAGAACATTAATGCTTTTTGTCTGATATTTGCTGAGGTTTGGTCTGGTTTTGTCAAGATTTTAAATGCACTTTGTGTAACTCCATTGAGTGTCCCACAGCTGTTTGCACTTTTTTAGGGTAAATAGTAATTTATTTGCTTTTTGGGTCAACTAGAGAAAAGTTAAAACCTTTATTTCTACTGTTGTGCCCTGCATACAGCTCCACGGGATAAGGGATAGTGGGTGCAAACTAGAAGACAGGAGATTTCGCTTGATCTTAAGGAGAAACTTCTTTGCAGTGAGGGCGCTGGAGCCCTGGAGCAGGCTACCCAGAGAGACTGGGGAGTCTCCTTGTTTGGAGATTCCAAACCCATCTGGATATTGTAATACAGGGAAATCTGCTGTGGTTGACCCTGCTTTAGCAGATAGGGTTGGACTTGATGACTTCAATAGGTCCCTTCTAACTGCCACCATTCTATGATTCTATGACTTCAAAGAGGTTCAGCTCTGTTAGCTTCTATATAGCCGCAAAATTCAGCAGCAGCATGAGCTGGGTGTACTGTTGGTCATGGGATATGAGATCTACTGAAAGGACAGTCACAAGTCGTGTTCCCCAGGGCTCAGTACTGGGACCTGTTCTGTTTAATATCTAAATCAATGATCTGGGACATGGCCATCAAGGCATCCTCAGTAAGTTTGCAGATTACACCAAGTTGGGCAGGATTGTTGATTTGTTTGAGCATCTTGAGTCAGCACAGAAACCTGACCAGGCTGGATGGATGAGCCAAGTCAGATGGGAGAGGTTCAACAAGGCCAAGTGCTGGGTCCTGCATTTGGGTCACAACAACGCCGTGAATACTCCAGGCTTGGAGCATTGGAGAAACTGCCTGTCAGAAAAGGACCTGGAAGTGTTGGTCAGAAGCGGATGAAGATGAGACAGTGTGTGCCCAGGTGGCTAAGAAGGCCCCAGAAGGCCACATCAGCAAGTGTGGCCAGCAGGACTAGGGTAGGGACTGTGCCCTTGTACTCAGCGCTGATGAGGCCACACCTTGAGTACTGGGTTTAGTTTTTGGCCTCTCACTCCAAGATGGACATTGAGATGCTGCAGCATGTCCAGAGGAAGGCAATGAAGCTGATGAAGGGTTTGGAGAACAGGTCCTGTGAGGAGAAGCTGAGGGAACTGGGATTGTTTAGCCTGGAGCAAAGGAGTCTGAGGAGACACCTTCTGACTCTCTTCTGACTCCATGAAAGGAGGTTAAAGCCAGGTGAGGGGTGTTGTGATTATTGAATTCTGCAGATGAAATGGTCAATACCTTTTGGTAGTACTGACCTTGCAGAGGAGAGAGGAGTCAGATGGAACAGACTACAGGATGGATGAGAAATACGTTTTATTCCAACTAGAGCACTATGTGAATTGAGTATCATAGAAGTATGGAATGATCTGGATTGGAAAGGACCTTTAAAGATCACTCACTGGTCCAACCCTCCTGCAATCAGCAGGGCCATCTTTAGCTAACGATATACTGACGTTATCTACCAGTTTGATTGCTCATAAACAGCCTCTTTACTTAGGCGCGTTATCACAAGGGTGGTAAATCACGAATTAGAGCTGTAGCTTGTTGCTTATCAAAGAGTATGGCAGAAGAACACCATCTTTGGATGTCTCTTCTGTTGACCCTCTCCCATAACACTCACTGTTCATGTGGAAGGCTTTCTTAATAGGTAGTGGGGAATGTGGGTCTTCCAGGTGTCTGTTTTGATTTGAATGTGTCATCAAACCTTCAAGAACCTGTAGTCTTAGATATTTTATCTCTAATTTCCTTGAGTCTGAACATCCAGTTTATTATTCATCTGTAACCAGTATCCAGTTCAAAGGATTTCTGATGTTTCCTTGCTTTGTGTAAGCTCAACAAAAGATTCATTCCAGGATGTTTTATGACTAAGAGAGGGAAAAGGATGATTTAGAAACATACAGAAATGAAACAACCTGGAATGTCAATTTGAGATGAAATGTCTGTAAAAATTTTCTTAATAGGATCTCAGAATATTATATTTCTTTTAACTTTTTTTCTGTCATTCATTTTTTTGAGGAGGGAATTTCAGATGCTATTATCATCATCATTAAGAAAAAGAGTAGTTGATGTTATGCACTTTCAAAAACACCTCTTCTGTTTCTTTTAATGGTATTTTAGAAGACATCTGACTACAACTTGCTGACCAAGAGCAGCATGGCCAGCAGGACAAGGGAGGGGATTCTGCCCCTTTACTCTACTCTTGTCAGACCCCACCTGGAGGAGTACTGTGGGCAGTTCTGGAGCCCTCAGCACAGGAAGGACATGGAAGTGTTGCAGTGGTTCCAGAGGAGGGCCACAAAGATGCTCAGAGGGCTGGAGCAGCTCTCCTATGAGGACAGGCTGAGAGAGTTGGGACTCTGCAGCCTGGAGAAGAGAAGGCTTTGAGGGGACCTGATAGTAGCCTTCCAGTATCTGAAGGGGGCCTACAGGAAGGCTGAGGAAGGATTATTTACAGGGTCCTGCAATGACAGGACAAGGGGCAATGGGTTTAAACTGGCGGAGGGGAGATTTAGACTGGATGTTAGGAGGAAGTTCTTTCCAGTGAGGGTGGTGAGGCACTGGAACAGGTTGCCCAGGACGTTATGTCTGCTCCCTCCCTGGAGGTGTTCAAGGCCAGGTTGGACGAGGCCTTGAGTGAGCTGTACTTAGTGGGAGGTGTCCCTGCCTATGGCAGGGGGTTGGAACTAGATGATCCTTGAGGTCCCTTCCAACCTTACCATTCTATGATTCTATGATACAACAGGGTGGAAGAGAACCTCAGGAAGATGAGAGTTGTAGGTCTCTAAATCAATCCGTGGAGCCTTTTTAGGTTTTTATGGTTTTTACTACAGACATTCAGTGTAGGTGCAACAGTTTTCATTAAGTTGTGAGTTAGAATGAATTAAATTTTCTGAAATGGTTTACCTTTTTTTTTTTTAGGTTTTTTGTTTTTTTTTTTAGTCCAAATGACTGTCATTTGCAAAAAGATATTTCATTTTGCTGAAAGTACTTTTCCATCTATGGGGAATGCTTAATTGCAGCTGCAAATCACCTCAAATGTTTTCATATGAGGATAAAACACATCAAAAATCGTTCCTCAGTTGAAAAATGTAGGTTCTGACTTCAGGATACGATGCAGATTTTTCTTTTTTTTCTTTTCCTTACACTGTTCTTTTAGAGTGCTTCATCCTGACCAGACCTCTCATCAGTGTCCTTCAGAGCAGTGACATCCCTATGAACCTTTTTAGGATTTCAGACAATTCCCAGTGACTGTTATCCAAAATTTGATGGCAAGGTCTTTCTCTGCATTTTTGCTTAGGAAAGTATCTGTGCATCTTGCAGGTATGGCAAACATGGTGCTTATGGTACAGAAGTGTTATTCTTTGACGACAGGTGAATTTTCTATCCTGAGTATGCCACACGTTTCATTCTCTTGCATTTAAAGAATATACCTGCAGAACCAAAGAAATGGTTAGGGTTGGAAGGGACCTCTGGAGATCATCTAGTCCAATTCCCTTGCTAAAGCAGGGTCATACAGAACAGGTTGCCCGTCATCACGATATCCAGGCAGGTTAGAATCTCTCTAGAGGAGACTCCATAATCTCTCAGGGCAACCTGCTCCAGGTCTTCAGCACCCTCACAGGAAAGAAGTTTTTTCTTACATTCGGATAGAGTCTCCTGGATTCCAGTTAGTGCTTGTTGCCCCTTGTCCTCTTACTGGGCACCAGTGGAAAGCATCTGGCCACATCCTCTTGTCTCCACTGCCATTAGCTGTTAATCACAATTAAGATCCCCTCTCAGGCTGCTCTGTGTCCCTCTACTGGACCCTCTACTCCAGCTGTCACCTCAGTATGACAGAGGAGAACATGCTGGCCCCACTCTTCTTCATGCACCCCAGGAGACCCTTGGCCTCTTTTTGAAAATCAATCTTAGAATTTTTATTTTTTTTTTTTTTAAATGGATGCTGTAAAACATTGTTTTCTTAATAAAAGCCTGGATTTTGTTGGACTAGAAGGTAACCAGCAACATTTGGAATTTAAATAAATAAATAGTTCAGGGTGTGACTGCGAATGTGTGTGAATGTCTCTGCCAAGCAGAAAGTAGAGAGTATCTGTTAGGTCCTTAATGCCACCCAGTACTTCCAGTTTCTAAAACTTAAGTTTCAGCTTCTTGTCATTTGGCTGGTCTTTAATTACCAACTGTGACTAGATAGATTTTTGTATTTTGTTTTAGAGAACAAATGTGTCTGAAATACTTGTTCTTGGTGAGAAGAAGAGGAAGAAACACATCATACATGTTGGCAAATTCTGGTGACCTTTTCTTTGGCTGGGAATTTGCATCTTCACATTTCTCAGTAAGAACAGCTGTTGTGTTAAGGGTGTGCCTTTTGCCATTCTGCTGAAAATACACCCAAATTTGGCTTAGTTATGCACCTTTGAAGAAGTGCAGTGCTCATACTTGCTTCATGTTCATAGCAGCTGAAGTTCCTTATGGGTGCAATTCACAGATTCACAGATTGCATTGGGTTGGAAGGGACCCTCCAAGAAAATCTTGTCCAACCCTGCTGCAGTCAGCAGGGACGCTTCCAACTAGATCAGGCTCTCTGGGGCCACATCAAGTCTCATATGGAATGTCTTCAGGGATGCTTGCATCCCTGAGCAACCTGTTCTAGTATTTCATCATTCTCACGATGAAGAACTCCTTCCTAATGTCCAACCTGAATCTACCCTGCTCTGATTTCAAACCATTGCCCCTCATTGTATTGCTACAAGCCCTTTGTTTACAGTCTCTCCCTGGCGGGTCCCCATCAGATATTGAAATGCAGCTGTTTGGTCTCCCCAGAGCCTTCTCTTCTCCAAGATGAACACTCCAATTCTTCCAGCCTGTCTTCATAGGAAAGCTGCTTCAGCCCTCTGATTTTGTGGCCCAGGATGTGATTTGCCTTCTGGCCTGCAAGTGCTGATTGCTGACTCACGTTCAGCTTCTATTCTACCAATACTCTCAAGTCCTGTTCTGCAGGACTGTTCTTAATTTCATCAACCCCCAACTTGTGTTGATATTGAAGACTAAGCCAAGAGCAAAGACTTTACAAAGGTATATGTTCATGAGACAAGAACTACCTCTTGCACTGTTTTTGGGCTACCATACCTGTTTGGCTCCCCCACCTCTTGTGTCCCAACTGCTGGAGGAGGATCCTTGCTGATGTAACTGCCAAGACAAGAGGAGAAAAGTAGGGTGAATAAGTGGGATCAGGGAAATAAGAGAACTGATGACCATATTCCCACAAAAAGGAGTCATAAGAAGAAATGAAAAGGCAAGCTTGGAATCTTCCTTCAAACTTGGAAGAGATGCAGACAACTCTGTGGCAGAAGTGTCTCACTTGGTGTCACAGTGACTCACACAGGTGACAGTTGGCTGCTGGTACATGCTATTCCAGTCACGCAGCAGAGAGTTGCAGTGTCCCACTGCTGTGACATTCACTGTCTGACCACTGACCAACCTGTTCCTAGAACAAGACAAGGATCTGCTGATAAGAGCAGTGCTGTGCCATTGTGTAATTAACAATTGTACCAGGAAGTCATGCCCAGCAGGCTGAAGTAAGGTGACACGAGCAACTCCAGTCCTTGATTTTCCAAACTTTGCAGTGTCTGACTTTGCATTCTTAATATTCTCAAGAAAAACATGGAATGAATGTTTTCCATTAGATGAATCTGTTCTTAATTGCATTCTGAATAATCAGAATCATTTAGGTTGAAAGAGACCTTTAACATAGAATCATGGAATGGTAAGGTTGGAAGTGACCTCAAGGATCATCTAGTTCCAACCCCCACTAGTACAGGTCACTCAAGGCCTTGTCCAACTTGGCTTTGAACCCCTCCAGAGAGGGAGCAGCCACAACCTCCCTGGGCAACCTGTTCCAGTGCCTCACCACCCTCACTGGAAAGAACTTCCTCCTAACATCCAGTCTAAACCTCCCCTCTGCCAGATTAAACCCATTGCCCATAGTCCTGTCATTACAAGACCTTGTCAGTAGTCCCTCCCCAGCCTTCCTGTAGGCCCCCTTCAGATACTGGAAGGCTACTATCAGGTCTCCTGGAAGTCTTCTTTTCTCCAGGCTGCAGAGCCCCAACTCCTGTAGCCTGTCCTCATCATCGAGTCTGACTGTTACCACAGCACTGCAAGGTCTCTAAACCATGTCCCTCAGAACGACATCTATCTCTAAGATCCTTCAACAGCCCACTAGAAGAATTCTAAGTCCAAACTTATCAAACATCTATATCTGGATCCTCGTGATGCTCTGGTGGTGTGCTCAGTAGGGTGTTCCCCATCTTTGGAGACACTCAAAACCCACCTGGATGTGTTCCTATATGAACTCTCTGTGAACCTACCTTGACAGGGGGATTGGACTTGATGATCTCCAGAGGTCCTTTCCAAACCCTACTGTTCTGTAATTCTGTGATTGCTTTTAGTGTGATGAAGGGTGGAGATGTAGAGCCCTCAGATGTTCTATTTGCAGAGCAGATGTGGGACTCATCTTGGCTGGTGAAAAAGTTGATGACATTATGGAATCATGAAGGTTGGAAAAGACCTCTAAGATCATCGAATCCAACAATTGCTTTTGACCCCTAGCAGATCATAGCAAACTGGATCCTAGTTGGCCTTCTGTTAGGCTCTGCTAAGTAGTAATGTACTTGTACCACTTCAATAGTAAATTGATGAACACCTAGAGCTGTTCCCCACCTGTACAATATGCTCTGACACCCATACTGTGTTTTTCTTTACCTTTTCTTTACTCCCACTTCCTTCGGTAGAGATCCTTTGATTAAATCAAGTCTTCAGAAATTATCTATTTTTCGTTACCATTATCATTTCATCAAGCTATCCTTGAACATTCAAACTTAAGGTCTCTCATCCATATCCTCCAGTTCTCAATGCTGTGCATGGTTTTGGTCTTAATAACTTTTCCCCTATATCAAGTTCAAATCTGCTTTCCTAAGCTCTTAACCATTTGTTCTTTATCACAAGTGTTGCTGAGCACTCATAAAATCCCATCTCAAGGAGACAGCAGCCTTCTGCTAATCTATGGTTACTTTATGGTTCATCTCAAATAAAACAGGGATATATTTTGGATTCTTACAGTATTAAGTGAACCACTGGTGTCTTGTCTATACTGTGAAACTAAAGCCTGTTAGAACATGTCAACCACCAAGACCTAGTTCTCTAATCAAGGTAAAGATTTGCTGGAGATTAAGGCATGGGTCTTTAGGAGAGATCTGAAATGGTGATTAATGCCAGGTACTGGAAATAAAAATTCTTGATTATGCCTTGTGCTAGCACTGACCTTTCTACAGCCTCACAAAAGCAATTTAGTCTCTGCTTTAGGAAGCACTTACAAACACCATCAAGCTACTGTGGGATAAGGAGTTGCTGTAGGTCAGCACATCTGAGCTCTAATAGTTTGCTACTAGGTTGTATGTGGCCACTCTCCTTCTAAAAGTTTTCTTCCATCTATGTTATTTTAGCGATTTTTAAGCATGTGCTGGATTTTAAAAGTCTTTAGAAGTTGTTCCTTTCACTTAACTAAAAGCTGTTTCTTTCAAACTCAGGCTCCTCTGCCTCTCCTTTGTCATCTGAAAGAGGTATGGTGGTAGATGCATTAAATGTGACCAGCAGGTCAAGAGAGGGTCTTCTCTCCCTTCTGCCCTAGTGAGTCCACATCTGGCCTAGTGGGCAGAGTTCTTGGTTCCCCCATTCCAGAGAACTGGGGAACTACCAAAGCGAGTCCAGCTAAAGGCTAGAAAGATTCTCAGTGGCCTAAAGGCTCTCTGCGAGGCAGAGAGGCTGAGAAACTTGGGTCTGTTGAGCTTGGAGAAGAGCAGCCTGAAAGGGGATCTTCTCAATGGTGATCAATAGCTGAAGAATGGGGAGAAAGGGGATGGAGACAGCCCTTTTTCAATGGTGCCCTGTGAGAGGACAAGGGGCAACAGGCACACACATTGGAACACAGAAGTTCTGCTTAAACATGAGAGTGCTGGAGCCCTGGAGCTGGCTGCCCAGAGAGGTTGTGAAGTCTCCTCTGGAGAGACTCCAGACCTGCTCGAACACTGTGACTGTGGGCAACCTACTCTTGGTGATCCTGCTTTAGCAGTGGGGTTGAACTGGATGACCTGTGGCGATCCCTTCCAATCTGTGATCCATTCTGTGATTCTGTGTCTGGCTGCATGGTGAGGGTATTGAAAGAATTAATTCACTCTTTCTTTTT
>VWZE01014940.1:262378-299439 GCA_013396675.1 Eubucco bourcierii | reverse complement strand
TTTTTTTTTTTTTTTTTTTTTGGTGAGTTCTGTGCTTCAAAAGTGCTGTGCAAATAAGCTTATAAAGAAAGAGTGGCAAATGTATTGGCAGACATGAAAAGATATGGTAAATTAGTTTAATGTGGAATCGTCAACCTTGACAGCGTTCCCTTAAGGACATAAGCTGTTGTCACTAGAAGCTGGTGACATTAGGTCTGTTATTTCAGAGATAAGCTCAGTGGTGGTCTCTCTGCTCTTCCCAGATGACTCCACTCTTTCCCTGTTTGATAAAGCAGATTCACATTATCAGTCTGTAAAAGCTGGGGAATAAAAAAGTGCAGCATCTTTCTTTGGAGAGGCTATCTTCAAACTTAACTCTGAATGAGTCCCTCCACGGAAGCAGTAGCTGCATCAGCCCAAATGTGTCACTTTAGGCTGATGGAGTCAACACCACAGGGGCTTTAGGGAGCAAACTGTTCAGAGTTGAAAGAAATCATGCTAATGAAATTGACAGGAGCTCCTCAGTCAGTCCTCTGAAGGGAAGTTGCTTTCTCTGGAATGTTGAATATGGAGGTAAAAAGTGATGGATGATGAAGCAGACCTTGCTGAAGTGTTTGGAGCAATGGTTAGTTGTGAGGCATCTCTGATAAATGCTAACTGTGCTGGAACTGGTAGAGAGATCTCTTGCTTTTAAAAGTCTTCTCTGGTGAAGATGTGAATTTCAGGGTGCCGAGGGTACACAGATTGGGAAATCTAAGGTCAAACATTTGCTTCTGCTGCTCTTTAAAACAAAGATAAGACAGAGAGTGGTTATGGTTGAAAGACACATTTGAGATCACTGAGTAAAACCTTTACCCCAGCACTGCCAGGTCATCACTAAACCATGTTCCTCAGCACTGGATCTACATGGTTTTGAAATCCCTCCAGTGATGAGGACTCCAACGTTTCCCTGGGCAGCTTCTTCTAGGGTTGACAACGCCTTTTAGGAAAGAAATTACTCCTCCTGTCCAACCTAAACCTCCTCTGCTGCAACTTGAGGCTGTTTCCTCTTGTCCTATCACTTGGTATTTGGGAAGAGAGACCAACCCCAACCTAGCTCCAACCTCCTTCCTGTTAGTTGTAGAGAGCCAGTCTCCTTCCCTCCAGACTAAACAACGCCAGTTCCTCAGCTGCTTCTCACAAGAAGTGTTCTCCAGACCCTTCACCAGCTTTATTGCTCTTCTGTGGACATGCACCTCAATGTCACTCCATCATGACTGCAGATACCCAATTCCTAATAATTTTGATACATACCATTTTAAAAGGACAGCTGATTTCATTGCCTCAGATGTAAGTTAATGCACAAACAGAGGTGGGGTGAGAAGTGGCTTGAAAGCAGTCTTGAGGAGAAAGAGTTGGAGTGTCAGCTGATAAAATTCAACATGAACCAGCAATGGTTGCTGGCAGCCCAGATGGCAAACAGTGTCCTGGGCTGCATCAAAAGAAGTGTGGCCAGCAGGGCTAGGGAGGCGATTCTGCCCCTTTGCTCTGCTCTTGTGATTGACACACCACCTGGAGTACTGCGTCTAGTTCTGGTGCCTCCAGCACAATAAGGACATGGAATTGTTCGAGGGGGTCCAGAGGAGGCCACAAAGATGTTCAGAGAGCTGGAGCACTTCCCTGATAGGAACAAGATGGGAGAGTTTGGGCAGTTCATCCTGGAGAAGAGAAGGCATTGAGGAGACCTTATAGGACCTTCCAGTATCTGAAGTGGGCTACAAAAAAGCTGGGCCAAAAACCTGGACAGTTTACAAGGTTTGTAGTGATAGAACAAGGGGGAATAGATTGAAACCAGAAGAGGAGAGATTTAGACTGGAGATTAGGAAGAAATTGTTTCCAGTGAGGGTGGTGAGATACTGGAACATAGGAACATATTGCCCAGGAAGATTGTGGGTTTTGCCTCCCTAGAGGTGTTCAAGGCCAGGTTGGACAGGACCTTGGGCAAACTGGTCTAGTGGGAGGTGTCCCTCCCCATGACAGTGGGGTCGAAATTAGATGATCTTTAAAGCCCCTTCCAACCCAAAGCATTCTGTGGTTCTGTGATGCTATGAAATGACAGCATAATTTCTAGAAGAAACTCCTCTGTGTTAAACAGATGGCATCAGTGCACTAAAGATATGTTGCAGGAGGAGATGGCAAATATTTTGTGTTAAAATATTCCTGAAATCAGCATGCTGTTCTGCAGGAGAGGAATCCTAGGATGAAACAATAACATATAACAAAAATACAGCGTAACACTGCCATACAGAGTGCAAGGTGCTACCAACATTATGCAATGCATTTTGCAGTGATGTCTGCAGACTTTGAGCTGCAAGATGTTGCTATTCAGTTTAGACATGGAGAAGCCACCTCTGGAAATCAAATGACCAACCCCAGAAGGAAGTTTACCTTTTCCAAGGGATTTCTGGCATCTTGAATGTTTTTATGGGAGGGTTATTTTTAAAAAAGACATCTATTCAGTATGTCTCAGGTAGAGCAGACAGTGATTTTTTTTTGACAGACACAAGTAGTACCCACATTGTGCGATCTCACCATTTCCTCGTTTTCACAGAATCACAGAATGACCTAAGTCGGAAGGGATTTGGAAGGTCATCTAGTTCCAACCCCTCTTCCACTAGACCAAGTTGCTCAAGGCCTCATCTGGATCTGACCTTGGACACCTCCAGGGAGGGGAATCCAGAACCAACCAAGGCAACACCACCCTTACTGTAAAGAATTTCTTCCTAATCTTCAGTCTAAATTTTCCCTCTTCAACTTCAATCCAAATCAGATTGCTCAAAACCTTATCCAGCCTGGTTTAAAACACTTACAAAGATGAAGCATCCATAATTTCTCTGGGTAACCCATTCCATTGTCTCACCACCCTCGGCATTTTGTCTGTTCTTCTCCAGCCCTTGAGTCTTTTTCTCACCAACTGTTGTTTTTTTAATCTTTTGGTTGGTTGTTTTTTAGGTTTTTTTGGTTGGTTGGTTTGTTTTGGTTTTTTTGTGTGTTGTGGTTTGTTTTTTCTTTAAGGCTACCTTATAGACCTTTTCAACTCTTAGTGCTTCGTGTTGACACCGTTTATAGTCATTCCCTTATGGCTGGTGCTTGTTTCTGAGATGAAGGAATGGCAAAGGCAACCCTAACACATTTAGACTAACTATGTGGTTTATCTACATCAAATTCTGCCCTTTCTGTTTTCCAGATTTATCCAGGAGGTAGAGCATGCGATGGAACTTGGCCCAACCAAGCAGTGTCCTCTCCGTGAATTCCTCACCATGTACATCAAGAACATCTTCCTCAATCAGGTCCTGGCTGAGATCAACAAAGAGATTGAAGGTGTCACAAAGGCATCTGATCCCCTGAAAATACTGGCTAATGCAGATACCATGAAGGTCCTGGGTGTGCAGCGACCCCTTCTGCAGGTAGGACCTGAATGAATTGACACACACACACACTTCACTGTCCATATCTAGCTATGACATGATTTTGTGTCCAGTGAGGAGAGATACAGGCCTGCTTGAATGGGTCCAGAGGAGGGCTGAGAAGATGATCAGGGTTTACCTCTGCTTTGAGAAAATGATAAGAGAGTTGGAATTGTTCAACCTGGAGAAGAGAAGACTCCAAGGAGACCTTATTGTGGGTTTTCAAGTGGCCTACTTCAAGTAGGCCTACAGGAAAGATGAGGAGAAACTTTTTATGAAAACACATAGAGATAGGATGAGAGGTGATGGTTTCATACTGAAAAAGGGGTGATTTAGCTTAGATATTACAAAGAAATTCTTTACTGTGACAGTGGTGAGACGCTGAAACAGGTTGCCTGGAGAAACTGTGTGTGCTTCATCCCAGGAAGTGTTAGGCTGGTCAGGACTTCGAGCAACCTGGTCTAATGGGAGGTGTCCCTGCCTCTGGCAGGGGATTTCAAACTAGACGATCTTTGAAGTCTCTTCCAACCATTCTGTAATTCTGCAGTGCTATGTCCTGCAAAATGTCAGTGTTGAGTCTGTAACTACACTCTATGCAAGTGTCACTGCTGGTATAGTCTTTTTTGATCCATGTGTGCAGGTATGTGAGTGTACCTGGACTGTTACACTTCGCTTGTGCAAGAGGATATGTCCTTTTTGTTACATATGGCAGGCTAACGACATCTTTGCATCTTGCCTGGCACCTCATAGCCATCACAATGAGTCATTGCCATAAGGCAATGTGTTACTATAATGAAAAACAACTTTTCCTGTGAAGGTGGCAGAGCCTTGGAGCAGGCTACCCAGAGAGGTTGTGGAGTCTTTTTCTCTGGAAAGGTTCCAAACTGCCTGGCTGTTGTGGTCCCAGGCAACCTACTCTGGATGACCCTGCGTTAGCAGGGGAGTTGGACTAGCTGATCTCTAGAGGTTCCTTCCAACCTCCACCATGCTGGGATTCTGTGCTTCACAAACCCCCACCATATAAGTTTATTTTGAAGGTTTTCACTGTGTGGCTCCCTTAGAAGTTCTGGGCACATACAGCTCCACGGGATAAGGGATAGTGGGTGCAAACTAGAAGACAAGCGATTTCACTTGATCTTAAGGAGAAACTTCTTTGCAGTAAGGGTGCTGGAGCCCTGGAGCAGGCTTCCCAGAGAGGCTGGGGAGTCTCCAAACCCATCTGGATATTGTGATACAGGGAAATCTGCTGTGGTTGACTGTGCTTTAGCAGATAGGGTTGGACTTGATGACCTCAGTAGGTCCCTTCCAACTGCCACCATTCTATTATACTATGATTTGCAAATCACAGAACCATGCAATCAGACTAAATGCACATACTGAGCTGCCAGGAAGAGCAGAAGTGGGGTCTGCAGCCTCTAGAGCTCAGGGTGTTTTTGACTGGTGTGATGCTGCTGCAACAAAGCAGCTGGATTGCTTCCTCAGACAGATAAGAGAGATTTGAGAGATTTGACTTTGAAGTTAGAGGGTTTATGTAAGAAGTCTCTTTTCAAACACTCTTTTTGGAGCTCTGGTGTGAAGTAGTGATAAATAGCAACAGGCATGGTTCTCCTCCAAACTATCTGAGTAACAGGACAGTCCCAAACTTCTGAATTTTATTGGTTGTATGGGACTGAAAAGAGTGAACTGGGGGTCAGTTCTGATTCTTCTGTGATTTCGGTCAAGCCCTAATATTCCATTTAAATTAGGATTTAAAGAGACCTTAAAAAGGGACAACTTACTGCAGCCTTTCAGAACTTAAAGGGGTCCTGGAAGAAAACTGGGGACAGACTTCTTATCAGGGCTTGTTGTGACAGAACAAGTGGTGATGATTTTAAACTGAAAGAGGAAGATTTAAACTAGGTAGAAGGAATAGGTTTTTTTTTTTTACACCGAAGATGATGAAACACTGGCCCAGGTTGCCCAGTGCCCAATTCCTGGAAGCATTCTAGATCAGGTTGTTTGGGACTCTTAGGCAACCTTCTCTAGTTGCAGATGTCCCTGTGACTGCAGGAGAGTTGGAGTAGATGACCTTCAAAAATCCCCTTCAACCCAAACTACTTTTGTGACTCTATGAAATTCTTCCCTTTTATCTGTCAAATTGTCTCTTCAAGGGTGAATAATATTTGGAAGTTCTTAGGAAGTGGCACACATCTCTCCAGGTTCATATGGCTGCATTCTTACTTTATAACTAAACTGTGTGCATGCTAATGGTATATAATATTAATAAGTATTATTATTATTGTTATTATTTGGGGGAATTGCTAGGATAGTTGTAGACCAGTGACCTTAGTCTCCATAGGAACAAGAGTCTTTCCTTACCACAACCCTTGGCAGTAGCTGTAAACATCAAGCGTTACCACTTGTAGAAGCAGACACTGAAAACATGTCCTGAACTTCAGCAAGTGCAGCTCCTGAGAGGAGCCTGAGCTGAAAAGTGAAATCACAGACCAGAATTAGTTCTGTCTCACAAAAAAACCTGCCTTTATTTTGTTTTCTGTGATGAGAATTGAACTGAGCAGAAACCTAAACTCAGCCTTTGTAAACATCTGACCTTATCAAGAGCTGAAAATGCTTCATGGTGATATTAACACACAAGCTTTGGAGCAGGGCCGTGGAGGCTGTTAATCTTACACATTTATTTCAGATTCTTGCTGATGTGTTTTGGTGGATCTTGGCTTAATTTGTAACGTGCTTTGCAATAGAAATAGATTTCCTTAAACTTCATCTGTGGTTGAAGTGTCAGAGTGGCTTGGAATTCTCTTGTCCAGTTCCTGTAATTTGTTTCTCATGATGGATAGAAATAATTTTGAACTGTTATTATACTTGGTCAAAATGTATGTGGTCAGAAGGTCTGCTTGTTCCCGGCATTATAGAACGGTGTTTTTGTGAAAGAGAAGAAAAATCGTGGCTTCTTAGAACCAAGTCATCCAAATAGCTCACTNTTTTAAAAAAAAAAGGAAAAAAAAAAAAAAAAAAAAGAAGGATTTAAAAAAAGGCTATTTCTGAATTGACAGTGTGGGAGCCTGAAAACGTTACCCTCATCACCTCATGGGTATGTAGTGTGTAGGAGCCTTGCACCTCTGTCCCAGTGCTGTGTTACTTTTTCCTCTCTCATGTCACTCGTGGAGGGGATTGTGGTTCGCCCATCCCACTCCTTTCTATCCTGACGATCTTTTTGAAGCTTTCACGGCAAGAGCTGGTGTGGTGATTTGAACATGACTGGAGAATTTATCAGCTCCCACTGCACAGGCTGATAATAGCTGCTTTTTGATAACTATCAGCACATGTTTGAACTGAATTAGCTTATAGATAAGAGGTTTCCTCTCATCTTGTGCCATCATATCCTCACAGATGGATCATCCATTTCTGTCAAGATTATGCTTTTAAAAATCAAAATAAAATTGTAGGTGCCTTTTGTAAATATTGCATTGAACTTGGAAGATGGTCTTTTTTCTGTCCTTACATGTAAAATATGGAGAATTCCTTTTTTTTTAAGAATGACTGAATAACCATGAAAGTAATTTGCTTCAAAATTATTCTGCATTAAACTTCAGGCTGTAATTGCTTAAATCAATAGTAAATTAGGCTACAAGCTGCTTGACAGCTTCTTAGAGCCTGTTATTGTATGGTTCACGTCAAGGTGATAAATGTTTCCAGCTAAGTGGTCACTGCTAATAAAATCACAGAATTGTTTTGGTTGGAAGAGACTTTTAAGATGATCAAGTCCAACCATTAACATAACACTGTTAAGTCCACCACTAAACCATGTCCCTCAGTACCACTTCTATGGTTCTAATACTGACCTTAAGAGTATGTTGCCCTGCCTCCATCCAACCAAAAGGTTCATCTTCCTTCAATTTCAGTAGCAGCAGAGTGGAATTTTTCCTTTAAAGCATCGGTGCAAGGGTTGTGCCTTACAGTATTGTGTAGATGATGGGTGTGATAGCTTTCTGGCCAAGCTCCAGAGGCTAAAACTCCAACAAAAACCTCCTTCAAAAGTCAGAGTGTGCAGCTGTCTGCAGGATGATGACTTGCTGGAGCTAATTATCCCATCACCCGCACAACTTATTCCACATGCTAAGTCGCTCACTTGTGGCTTTCCAATGAGATGTCACTGGTAGCTTTGGCATGTCTTCCCATCAGATTGCTGGTTATTAAGGAGAAGAATGGTCACAGTGAGTAGTGTTTAAATGACTCACCAGTAGTGATGGGTACATGCTTTGGTAGCGAGTGGATGTTGTTACTTATTAATGTAAACAAATTAGATGTCTTTTTGGGCTGGCTTCCAATGATCAAAATCCATTAAGGAGCAGGCGTGGCTGAGCAGTTGGGTTTTTCCCATTCAAATATGACTTTTGAGGCAGCACCTGTGGCTCACATCCTTGTAATTTTTTTTTTTCTGCTGCAATATAATGTCTAAGCAAGAGTGGAGTGCTTTGCAGATGTTTTGGTCACTTTTGTGGTGTGTCACTTTCCACTGCACAGCCAAAATGTCAAGAGATGTCAAGACTAAGCAACTGAGTCAGTGGTGGAATTTCTAGCTGAATCTTCTTCAGTTGGAATAGTGAAAAAAATTATCTCTCCGTGGGAGTTTGAATCTCCCTGTTGCTCTCAGTATTTCTTAGACAATTTTTCCTCAGAGAGGGAACATTTATTGTAGTTACTGCCTTTTGTGGAAGCTTTTACAAGGCTCCCATGTAAGTCATCTGCAGATGCATAACTTCTCCACTGAGGCTGATTGTGGAACTCAGTTATGTAAAAGCAGTTGCTAGCTTTAGGCAAACCATTACAGCACTTCTTCAATTTCTTTTAAAAATCAGTTTTTAATGTGCATGTTCAGTAAAACCTAGGTAGGCAATGGCTTTGAGTAGCATATGGATATATTGAAGGACTGTGCCTCACAGGCAAAAATATTTTCTTCCTCTCTGGATCTGGAAAAGCAAAGTCAGGTGGCACAAACCATCCCATGATGTGGCTGATTTACCATGAAGGAGACAGTCCTGTTTGAGGTCTGTGTAGCCTATTAGTCCCTGCAGTCGCTGTGTATCTGCTACTGTGGTGCATGGGAATCTAAGTTAGTGGTGGAGTTGATAGAGTAGGCTTAATGTTTGGACTCCGTGATCTTGAAAGTCTTTTCTGTGCTAGATGGGTTCAACCTTGGGTTTGTGTCAGCTGGAATCTGTCAGCAACTGGGGCTCAGTCTGCCACAAGATGAGTGACAGAGGCTCTCTAGGAACCTCTCTGCCTTCCCAAAAGGAAGAGAAAGGGAGTAAGGGAAAGTGACTGGTTGGTTGGGAAAGGAACTGGACCAGATTTAGTGAAAATAGTAACAGTAATACAAAATAGAGACAAAGAGATAGAAACCAGAGTGGAATCCAAGCCCTGATGGCCACAATGTCACCATCAACAGCGATGCTGTGGCAGGCACTGCAGAAGTGCCAGAGTAGACTTTAGCAGCAGAGGGGAACTGGATTTAGAACTCAGTGCTGGAGCTGGATTCAGGAATGCACAGATTGATATCAAGGGCAGAATGGCCATGGCTTGACCCTGGTGATCCCTCAGCTTTATCTTGAAGGTGATATCCATGGAATGGAATCCTTGTTGGTCAGTTTAGCATCACCTCTCTTGAGGTCTGCCCCTCTCCATAGGTGCCATCTCTGACTTACTGCACCCCAGCGTGGGGCAGAAGATTTAGCAGTGCCCTTTGTATGGACAGGAACAAGTCTAAGCAAGAGCCTTTCTGCAGCCTAGTCCTTGGCAGTGACTCCCCCATCAGCACTATCAATGCTAGAAGCAGTCACTGTCTGTGGAAACATGCCCTGAACTTCAGCAAGTGCAGTTCTGAGAAGAACCTGAGTTCAGAAGTCAAATCACTGACCAGAGTTGCTTCTGCTCTAGCTCAAACCAGGACACTCTTGTTTGTGTAGTGCCAAATCCATGTTAATATTCCTTGTCTCTCTTGACCTGAGACTCAAATCACAACTACTCTACCTGGAACATGTTCTGCTAGAAATCAGTCAAGGAAAAAGGTAAAAGCCCAAGTTTTGATTGAAATCAGTGTGAGCTGAGTGCAAAATGTGTTTGATCATAGTCCTGCATGAGACCACCAAATTGTTTTGTTCACCTCAACAAATATCTGTTACAGGACATCAGGTTTTGGCCCATATCAACACAAATTGGATTTGAACTTTATAAATGAACGGCAACTGTTTTTAACAGATCTAAGAACTATCCTTGAATACTTGCACACTCAGTATCATAGTATTGTAACTACATTAGTCAGAAGGGACCTCTGGAAATTGCTCTCTACCTGAAGCTCTGACCCAGAACCAAAGTCTGGCCAACCACAGATCAGGTCAGTTGTAGCTTTGTCTCAGCAAGCCCAGAAAAACTCCAGAAATGGAGATCCTCTGGGCAATGGTTCTGCACTGTTCTCCTGCTGGAAAGCTTTTTTCTAGGAACAGTTTTTGGCTGCTCTTCCTTAGTGTATCATGTATATGATACATAGAACACATCAGGAGTCTGATGAGACCCCACCTGTGGTGCTGGGGCCAGCTCTGGAGACCTCAGCACAGGAGGTCCCCTCTTGGAGGGGATCCAGCAGAGGCCATAAAAATGAGAGCTAGAAGCTCTTTGTGTGAGGACAGGCTCAGAGATTTGAGATTGTTCAGCCTTGAGAAAAGTGTCTCTTTGGGGACACTTCTTGTGACCTTTCAGGACTTAGAGGGACTGAGGAGAAAGCTGGGAACAGACATTTTAGCTGGGTCTGTTGTGACAAGTCAAGGGGTGATGGTTTGAAATAGAGGGAGATTTAAACTAGATCTAAGGAACAAATCTTATATGCTAGGTGGTGAGACCATGGCCCAGGTTGCCCAGAGAGGTGGCAAATGCTCCATTCCTGGAGCCATTCCAGATGAGGTTGGTTGTGTCTCTGAGCAACCTGCTGTAGTTGCAGATGTCCCTGCCGAGTGCAGGGGTGTAGGACTAGATGACCTTTGAATCCAAACCATTCTCTGGTTCACTTAAATTATGTTTTATTTTTATGTGTGGAGTTGTGAGTGTAACACTGGGATAATTTAAACCAGAGATCAACCTTAACAAGATACAGCTTTAACATCTATGGAAGGTATATCAGGTGTGAAGCAGAATAACTAATCTAGTGACCACTTCTGTCTGTGGTAGTATCATGTTATGGTTGATCTCTGGTTTAAATTATGCCAGTGTTACTAAAATATACCTCCCTAGGGTCAGTCTTATCAAGATAGTCTTGACAGTACTAGATGTGAAGCTGTGTGTGGAGGGTTTGTATCAGTGGGTCTAATCAAAAGATGTTATGGCCAAAACAGATCGTTTAATAAAAAAAATGTCATCCAGTCTTGTATCTCTTAGCAGTTACATTGTGCTTTTGATTAGTAAATCCTTTTAAAATATAATCTAATGGGTCAAACTTGCTATTCAAAGTCTGCCCTTTTAACATGGCTTTATCTCTACCCTTTGTAGTCCATCAGCCAGCATCATTGCTAGGGGCCAAGAGCTAGTACTTCAGGATGAACTCATGTCATTAGCTTTGCTTGCTCAGGGTTGTGGCTGCTGGCTTGTTTTGGAAGATGACCTCAATCAGGAAGGCTCCATTTCCAACCTTAACCTCTGGGTTTCAGCACAAGCAATGATCATTGCTCTGAATATCCTTGGCAACCAGCAGCTTCAGGTTGTAAAAGGACAACCCCCTGAGCTGATGGTGCTTGGAAACCTGTTTGGAATGGGGTCAAAACTTGTGTTTTCAGGGTGGGTTGGGGGGTGCAGACTGGCTGCTGTCTCTTCTCATCTTTCTGCAGCAGTTTTTTGGTGGACAAGGCAGAGAGATGTAATGATTTCTGACACATCTGCTGACAAGGACTGAACTGCATTAGCACCCTGTCAATGCCATCTTCTAAGAGCTGCCTTTTTTGAGACCTGTTTGACATTGCTGGCTATCAAAGGCATTCTCAGTTTTTGGCCTTTATGGAAAGAACAGCAGGCAGATGAGGGGAAGAGACAGAACTGCATGACCATCACAAATCTGTGGGGATCAGCTGCTCTAAGGGAGCAGAAGAGCCCTGAAGTCACCCTGAGAGCTAGAGTGGATGTGAGGAGAAGTTGACTTCATCACTGTGGATTTTCTGTCTCTGTATTTTTTCCTGGTCATTAGTCTGGTAAGTGGGACTCAAGCCAAAGTGCAACAGAGACATACTCCAGTTCTCTCATGCTGGAGATGACCTGACAAAACAAACAAACAGACGAAAAGAGAAATAAAAATGGCTCTTACTGTCTTCTGTCTTGGCTTCTAACAGGACTATCAAGCTGTGTTTGTGTCACTGGAATTGCCTGTACAGTTCCTGGATTAGTCCTGTCTCCACACATGCACTATCTGTTGAGCTGATAGGACTATAGGACTTTTATCCCTTTTCTTTTGCTTCTGAATTAAGACACAGGTTTTAGATGGGAGGCATTAAACACTGAGTCTACTTCAGCCTTTCCCATTCTTTTGGATAGGATTCTGTTTGAAAGTCCTGCACTCAAGGTGCATGTGGCGATTTCTGGCTTGGCCAAAAGTCAACGGGAATGTGCAATGATTGACATAGGGAAACTGTGGGAGATGCACCAGTGTGGTGCTGGGATTGCCTCCAGGGTGCTCAACACATCAGCTCTTGCTGACATCAGTGAGGTGAGGAGCAGAGTAGAATTCATATGTTGCAGGATTAACCCTTTAAGGGACCTTTGCTGTGATGACATTATAGTGTTCTTCCTCTCCCTGGACTTTGTGGCTCTTTTTCAGTGGCAGTTTGAGTAATCACTGGGCCAGTAAAACCACTAACGCTTTCTTGTAGGTTATTTTATTTTTTATTCTTTTCTCCTTGCAGTTGTTTATTTTCAGAAGTTGGGAGTAAACCACATGGCTCTACCCCAGGCTTGGTCACAGGCCTTGATTGATTATTTTAATTACCAAAACAGCCCAGACAGGCTCCTTCAGCAGTAACATTGCGCTCATAAATCCTCATTTTGCTTCACATGGCTGAGCCCACATGGCTGGTGTCAGAAACAGCCCTTCTTATCTCTGTCTCCAGAGGAGAAGCTATTTAGCTTGGCCACCCTCCTGTTTGTTTAAAGCTTAAGCTGCACGTTTCTCATTTGCAACCTCATGAGCGCAGAGCATCCATGGCAGGTGAGCATGGTGCTGGGATGCCAAAGCGGAACTGGCCTTTATCCAAGGGTGCTTCTGAAAAGTTAAGGGTGAAGTCTCAGCACTCACAGAAGTAACCACAAGAGATTGCCCAGAGTTGGTAGATACCTTATATGTGAAACATTCCGGGTCAGGTTGTTCTGGACTCTGAGCAACCTGATCTAGTTGAAGGTATTGAAGGATTCTTGGTTGGGCTTTTTTCTGGCTGTCTCTGCACCCATTAGCTGAAGGTTGTGTCTCTCATCACAACCAAGCATTTTTTTTTCCCCTTCCCTCTGCTTGATTTACTTCATGAACCTCAAATCTGATTTGAAACACAACCTCATGAACATTATTGATGGCTTTAAGAGGAGAAACTTGGTCTGCTCGTGCCAAACTCATTGAAAGTCACATTCTTTTTTCTTTCTTCTCACATTTGAAACCAGCACCCATTTCATTTAGGAAGAATAACTCTAATTTCCAGTTTCTGAAATGTTTTCCTAATCAGAAGTGCTGTATGAGAAAAGCCATCACATTTTAAATAATTGATGGCTACTTTATTGAGTTGTCAGCACTAATTCATCCTCCTTTTGAAGTACTTGGATGTTCAAAGGAGTAATCCTTTTACAACATGCTCATTTTTTGAAGGAAAGTTCATTTTTATAATTGCTTTTTTTTCCCCCACTACAGAATGGAATTGTGAGAGGGAGGGATGAAACACCTTCCAGCTCATGCAGACTCTAAAATGCCTTTATTAGTACCTCTGCTGCTAATTTCTCTGCTTCCCTCTTTTTGCTGATACTTAATTATAACTGTTTTAAAAGTGCAATATGAAATATGACACCTGGTTCTCAGAGAACAAAAGAGAGTTTAATCTATTGTTAAAAGGGAAAGTAGAGAAGGTCTACTTTCTTTTTCATCAGGTGCTGCCCATCCTTGACAAGCAGCATTTGGTGGGAGGGTTGCAGAGAAGTGATCATTTGGAAGGAAGGGACTTCTAAGCAGGAGAAATAACAAATCAAAGAATCATAGACATGCCATTTGGAAGGGACCTCTGAAGATTGTCTAGTCCAACACCCCTGCTAAAGCAGGATCACACACAGCAGGTTGCCCAGGGCCGCCACATCCAGGTGGGTTTTTAGTTTCTCCAGAGAAGGAGACTCCACAGCTGCTCTAGGCAGCCTGCTCCAGGCCTCCAGCACCCTCAGAGTATAGATTTTACGTATGTTTAGGTGAAGCTTCCTGGGTTCCAGTTTGTGCCTGTAGCCCCTTGTCCTCTTTCTGCACACCCTTGAAGTTTGGCCCCATCCTCTTGGTCCTCATCCTTTAGATATTGATCAGCAATTCAGAAGATCCCCTCTCAGTCTGCTTTTCTCCAGACTCACAGCCCCAGGACTTCTCAGCCTTTCCTCCTCACAGAGATGCTTCAGGCCCCTCAGCATCTTTGCCCCCTTCACTGGACTCTCTCCAATAGTTCCCTGTCTTCTGGAACTCGGGAGCCAAATAAGCGCTACCCAAACTACTTGGGTAGTGCAGAAAGGGAGAAGAACCTCCTGTAACATATGCTCTTCTTAAGGCACTGACTATGTAAAACTGTTTGGTACCAAGTTCTGCAGCTCCATTTCTGGTCATTATAGGCCAGTGGGGAATTTAAACTGCTGTGATGGGCTGTTTAATTAAAATATTCAGAGGCTTTGTGTCTCCAAAAAGTAGACTGCTACATGGAGTGAAAATAGGGTAAAATGATATAACTCTACAGGCATCCCTGCCCTGGGCTGTGTTCTATTTTAATTAATTAGGTGCTGATTATAGCTACTGAAGAAGGCAAAGACAAGAGAGAACTGGAAAGGATTGAATTTGTGAAGATGGTATCCTAGATTCCCATCTTGGCTGACCTTGAAGTCCACAGAGCTTTACTGGATTTCTTGCAATAAGAGTGAGATGAGGTCTCTCCCATTAGCTCCAAATAATGTCTGCAGCCAGTGATTTTAAATGTTAATGGCGAGAAAATGTTTGAGTCATTCAGCTGCATCTGACTCCTGTTTGTGTGAATAGCATCAACCTCTTGAGTTGCATAAAATCAAAAGTAAAATGAGCTTGTGAATGAAGGAAAACAGACATTCAAGCCTCCAAGGGAGCTCCCAAGGCACTTCTGGTAGAAGGAACTGAGATTTCTCTGCTTAATTATGTTTTTTTTTTTCTCATTTAAGGTTGGTGTCAGTGTATTAAGGACAGGTTGGTGACAGATTGAACACCCCTCCTTGGTATTGACTTAACATTTGGTATTTAATTCCTGCTCCGTTGCTTTCCATGGCACTTTATGGGCCACAAAGTGAAAAATATTATTAATCACCATTCTTGTAGTTAGACACTTCAGGATAGTAAAGATGATCTGTTTGCCGAGAAGCATTAGCTGCAAAAATGTGCATGAGCTGATGAGTTAGAGCTTTCTTCCAGCTGCTTGTGAACTCACTCACCTGAAAATGAAACTGTATGTGATTTGGGTCTTTCTAGACTTACTTGGGGAACTACTTCCTGGGCTCTAAATGGAAAGATTTTGGTTTTGCAGTTTGCATTGCCACTTCTGTTCTAGAGCACAAAGCTTGTGAGGAGTGGCTAAGGGAACTGTCCTTGTTCAGCCTGGAGAAAAGGAGGCTGAGGGGGGAAGGCCTTCTGGGTCTCTACAACTCCCTGATAGGTGTTTGGACCTAGGTGGGCATCAGTCTCTTCTCCCAAGGAACAAGTGATAGGAGAAGGAGAAATGGGCTCAAGCTGCATCAGGGGAGGTTTGGGCTGGACATGAGGAACAGTTTCTTTGTGGAAAGGGTTGTCAAGGCCTGGCCCAGGCTGCCCAGGGTGGCAGTGGAGGGATTTAAATGCTGTGTAGATTGTGTAGTTTAGTGGTGGACTTAGCAGTGCTGTGTTACTGGCTGGACGAAATGATTTTAAAGGTCTTTTCCAACCTATATTATTCTACATTTCTCTGATACAATAGGGTCAAGGAAAATGGTTCTGTGGTTTGACATCTACACTTCCAGACTTGTAGAATTGTAGGTTTGGAGGAAATGTTTGGAGACATCACTTCTCAGATTGGCAGAGGTAATCTCATTGTAGAGACCCTCTGGAAATAAAACTGCGTGTGAAAGATGGATCTTTTGCTCTTGTTAGCTTCTCCAGTTAAAGCCCTTTTTGTTTTCTCAAGTTAAGGCCAACACTGACCCTTTCTTTTGTACCTTGGGCTCCTGATGAGTTCAAACCAATATTTCACCACTCAGATTTATTCCTTTTAATGTTGCTTTGTATTTCGAGATTCTGATTTGGTTTCTAGTTCTTCCTGATGAGTTTGTGTATGAGATATGTTTGTTTTATGGTTTGTGAAGTCCATCACAACATGCAGGAGCATAGGTACAGCCAGAACATCATCCAAATTTCTTCTGTAGTGCTGAGTCTGAATTTTAGTAGGTGTGGCACAGCAAGGAATAAAAAGAAGAAAAGAAAAAGAGGAAAATAAAAAGAAGAATGAGAATAAGAGGACCATATAAAGAGTAAGAAAAAGAAGAAGAGTATTTCTTACACTGGTAGGGGAGTAGCCACATGCTTTACAAAGGTTGATAATTTTTCTTGCTATCGTGGATAGAAGAGTTTATACCTTTTTGGGTAGAGTTTGGCTGTTGGGTGGGCTCCTCAAAGAGTTTACAAAAACGCTGTCAAAGGGTGACCAGCAGCCCATGATATCCTAATTGTCATTGCCTCTTTAAATCAGTGGATTGCATTTAAGAAATGGCCAAACTTGGAGAAACATCAAATGCTTCTGACCATGATGTTCTTAGACATAAGGAGGAAGTTCTTTGCAATGAAGTTAGTGAAATACTGAAACAGGTTGCCCAGATAAGTCGTGGAGGCCCCACCTCTGGAGACATTCAAGGTCAAACTTTATGGGGCCCTGAGCAACCTGATTTGGTTGGAGACATCCCTGCTCACTTCAGGGGGATTGGACAAGATGGCCTTTGAGAGTCCCTTCCAACCTAGTGTGTTCTGTGGTTCTATGATGACACTTTTTAGCCCTTCCTATGAAGCATCTGCAAATAACTACTGATAGAAACAAGGAACAGGACTTAGAGCAGTCACCACACCAGAAAAGAGAGGAGAGGTTAAGATTAAACAGCTGATTCTCTGAAAAAGAAAAAACTTGCTGCTATATCAGCATGGAATATCCATGACAACTGGACTCAGGCAAACAGGATCTACCCACTGTTGAGTGTAAGTTCACAAATAGCTGGAGGGTGTCAAGGCTTACTTGGCCTTTTACATTCTTAAAAGTAATTTGGCAGCACTTGCCTGTTTTGTCAAGCCCCCAGACCGGTGTTTAATTGAAATGAATTGCCTGTGTGTACATAAATGGGTACTGAAGTTTCTGTGTCACAGCCTCAGTAATAGGAGCTGAGCATCTCTTAATTGCACTTGGCATCGTGTTTCACAGCTGGGCTGAGGAGCGGCCAGAAAAGCTGCTTTACATCAAGTCAAGTTTCAAGTGAAGGGGAACAAGTCCTCCTGCTAGTTTTTTACATTAATAATTAACCAGAGCTTTAGCATTGGAGATACAAGGCGCTGGTTCTGAGAGAAAAACTTTTCAAATCAAAATTGTGATCTGTCAGTGAGCTAATGCAAAGGGTTTGACCCAGTTGATGTGCTCTGGTGGTACATCTGGGTGGCTGGAAAGATGTGGGCAGAAACAGTCCTGGCTATCAATACAGACTGGGGGGATGAGGTGATAGAAAGCAGCAGTGGAAAAGGACTTGGGGGTGCTGCTGGATGAGAAGCTGGACATGAGCAGACAGCGTGAACTTGCATCCCAGAAGGCCGATCAGATCCTGGATGCATTGGCACCAGATCCAGAGAGGTGAATCTGTCACTTTACTCTGCTATGGTGAAGACCTCACCTGGAGTACCACATCCAGCTCTGGAGACCTCAGTATAGGAAGGACAGGGACCTGATGGAGAGGGTCCAGAGGAGGGCTACAAAAATGATCGGGGGCTGGAGCACCTCTGCAACAAAGACAGGCTGAGGGAGATGGGGTTGTTCAGCTTGGAGAAGAGGAGGCGCCAGGGAGACTTAATAGCAGCCTTCTGGTTTCTGAAGGGGGCCTCCATGGAGGATGGCGAGAGACTGTTTACAAAGGCCTGTGGTGACAGGACAAGGGGCAATGGTTTCAAACTAGAGAAGAACGGATTTATATTGGATGTTAGGAACGGGTTTTTTATCATGGGTATGGTGGAATGCTGGAACGGGTTGCCCAGGGAGGTGGTTGGGGCCTCATCTCTGGAGATATTCAAGATGAAGCTTGGGTGACCTGGTCCAGTTGAGGATGCCCCTGCTGACTGCAGGGGGGGTTGACTAGATGACCTTTGGAGGTCTTTTCTAACCCAGACCATTCTATGATTATGAAATAAACTCCTTTTTCAATATATCAGGAAAAGAGCTCTTAAACATGAAATAATCCTTGAAGAGGTTGTGAAGCACTGACGCTGATTGCCCAGATAGGTGGTAGATACCCCATCCCTGGAAACATTCCTAGTCAGGCTGAACAAGGCTATGAGCAAGCTCATCTACTTGAGTATGTCCCTGCTGACTGCAGGGGGCTTGGACAAGATGACCTTTAAAGATGCTTTCCATCCCAAACCATTCTGTGATTCTAAGGCATTTGACAGCACCTTCACTTTTGTTTTGCTGCACATTGGTCTCAGTCAGACATACTTAGGTTGGATGTTAGAAGAAACTTCTTCACTGCACGGGTTCTGAAACAGTGGAACAGGCTGCCCAGGGAGGTGATTGAATCCTTATCCCTAGGGTGTGTTTAAAAGACACAAAGATGTGGTGCTGAGTGATATGGTTTAGCACCAGAAGCAAAATCCATTGATAACCTACAGCTATGTGAGTGCTCAGACTCAGTTATACATGTATCAGAAGGAAAAACTTTGGACAGGGCTCAGACGATTATGCCAAAAATGATATAAAATATATGTATAAAATGTTACACTTTTTTAATGGTAACTTACGGTTGAACCCAAGGCACTGAGTTATAAACACTGGAGGAAGGAAAAGAATTGGGTGCTGATGGTATTGGCAGGTTGTTATTGGAGCAGACATGAGGGTTTGAACTCCCTTGAGATCTTCTTTCAAATATTTGGTGGTGGACTGGTTTGAACCCCTCCTCCCCTCTGTGCAATGTGCCTTTACTCTGGGTGGTTCCCCTGAAGACCTTTTTTTCTTGGTGTTTTTGTGTGGGCAGCAACTTTGCTTCTTTCTTTTAAAGCTCATTTCCACCCTGTATCGTGTGATAAATACCTGATCCATATTTAGGTAATGAGAGAGGTTGTTTTCCCTCTGATGAGGGAAATTATTTTAAATGTTTTTCTTCTAATAGGTTAGCAAGTGTTGAGATTGATGTAATGAAATAATGGCAGGGGAACATCTCCCCTTGAGTTTACTGTGGTGCTGAAAAACATGCTTCTTGATAGCTTTCGGGTTTTCCATCTAGGCTTATTCCCTTGCACTTGATCTTTCACTTATTCTTAAAACAACTTAAAAGGTGTCCTCAGGTAGCTATTCATCTGCACTAGTCAGTACCATCCACACCAACCTCAGATTCAAGTAGCAGATGTGTACATGACTGATCACTTCTGCAGCAGATGGGAAATTATCTTTACCTCTTGGCTTCTCTAAACCCCAAGTGACTGATTGTAAATTGTAGCCATGACATAATTGAAGCTTATTTATAGGCTAAGATTTTTCCATGCATCATTAGTTGCTATTTTTAGTATTAGTTTACTGTCTTTATTAATGATCTGGATGAGAGGATCAAGGACACCTTCAATCAGTTTGCAGATGACACCCAGGAGGGCAGGAGCGTTGATCTGCTCTACAGAATGATCTGGACAGGCTGGGTCAATGGGCTGAGGCGAACTGCAGTGAGGCCACCAGGTCCTATACTTGGATCACAACAGGGCTTGGGAAAGAGTAAATGGAAAGCTGCCCAGTAGAAAAGGACCTGGAGATGTTGGTTGACAACTGGATGAGGATAAGCCAGCATTGTCCCTAGGTGGCCAAGAAGGCCACCAGCATCCTCTCTTAGATCAGTAATAGTGTGGCCAGCAGGACTGGGACAGGACTTGTCCCGCTGTACTCAGCACCGATGAGGCCACATCTCAAATCCTGGGCTCGGTTTAGGGCTTCTCACTCCCCTCAAAAAGAACATGAAGTTGCTGGAGCATGTCCAAGAAGGACAATGAAATTGCTGAAGGATCTAGAGCACACATCTTGTAGGTGAGGGACCTGGAGTTGTTTAGCCTGGGGAAAAGGAGGCTGAGGCTGAGGCTTCTCACTCTCTACAACTCCCTGAAAGGAGATCAGAGCGAAGTGCTGGTCAGTCTCTTCTCCCAAGGAGCAAGTGGTAGGACAAGAGCAAACATCCTCAAGTTGCACCTCAAAGAAAGGTTTAGTTTGGACATGAGAAACAATTTCTTCCCTAGAAAGGTTGTCAAGACCTGGCCCAGGCTGCCCAAGCCTCAGAGTGGGGTTCAACAGGGCTCTGGGCAACCTGATCTACTTGAGAATGCCTCTGCTTGCTTCAGAGGGGAGTAACTTTTCAAGGTGCTTTCCAACTCAGACCATTGTATGATTCTGTGATTCTATAAGATAGTGGTAGAGTCACTCTCCCTGGGGGGATTTAATGGTCATGGAGATGTGCTGCTGAGGAATATGGTTCATTGTTGAATATGGCAGTGCTGGGTTAACAGTTGGACTTGATAATCTGAAAGACTCTTCCAACAGAAATGATTCTATGATTCCATGACTCTAGCATTTTTTGCAGTTATGGTGGTAGCACAAGGCTCCCAGAGAGGTCTGAATGAAGGTGTATATGGCCTGACTGGCCAGTGAAGGATTTTCCATGCATAACAAATCACTAAAATTGTGAAATAACTATAGTGGAAACAGATAAATGACACGATCAAGATTAGTGTTGGTACCAGAAGAGAACACAACACAAAAGCAGGCAGTGGGATAGCGGCCAAAGGGAGCAGAGCATGTCTGACCAAAGCAGCTCTTCAGTTCTCATCTCTACCATTGAGTTATTTTATGCCTTCAATTTTTTTTAAGAGGCTACTGAAAGACCACTCCAGGCACATGTTGTGAGATAACCTTGCCTCTTTTTACTCTGGACTCTGGAGGAATGGAAGGGAACTTGGGAACAACCAAGCCTCATGGCAGCAGAGGCATGGAGCAGGTATTTGCAGAGCAGTTTGACAGCTGAGTTTATCATCCAAGATCAGATTAAAGTCAACTTGTCTGGGGTTGATATTTTTTATAGCAGATTCAAGGTGCTGACTTTGAGTTGCAGATGTTGGTAGCAAGAAGGAGATGGTTTTATTTTGGTTGATATTCTGCCTAGTTTCATGAGTGACATTGGTGTAGACAAGGTCTAGGTGAGGGGAAGAAGTTGTGGCAAAAGTCTGTGAATCCATCCCTACATTTTCACTTTTGGAGATCTGACGTACAATGAGCAATGGAGAGGAACAGAGGGAAGTTTCCAGAGGCAGGAGTGGAGAAAGGGCAATATTTGGGAGCTGACAGCCTTCTGTGGGTGGACTTTGAATAACAGTGTCAATTCCTGAATATGCTGTTAGCTGTCCAAGGCCTTTTCCCTGCCATATCTCTTGCCTTGCTGAACATGTCAGACAACAGGAAGTGCTCAACTGCTTGCTGAGCCCATGTCTTTGCAGTAATTAAGCATAAAGAGAATTTATTACAAGCATTAGTTCACGCCTCTAAATTGTTTTTTCACGTAATTGCCTAGTAAAGCAGGAGCAATCCCTTTTCAAGCACTTTTATCACAGTAGAAATAACAGTAAAGTCACAATTTCAGGTATTTTCCCCCTTTCTGATCTGTTTTTTTTTCAATCAGATAACAGCCCATATCTGCTCTCTCTTTGCTTTCCCATTGCTTTACAATCTCATGAAGCTTCCAGCATCCTTCCTGGTTTGTTGGTTTGTTGGGTTTTTTTTTTTTCATATCAGGCTCTTAGGAAAAGAAAATGAAAATAGCAGAAGCAGAGAAAACATGAATACTGTAATTGCTTTTTGAATCAATTTTAGGGAGCTGCTGTAAGAACAAAATGCAGAAGCTTTTAAAAATGTTTATGTTTCCAGCTTAGAGCAGGGGAATGCTCAAACCTCTTTTCTGCTGTCTTGTAAGGCAGATCTCCTTGGTGCAGCAAATTATTAAATGGATGGTGGGAATATTTAGGTAAGGGCATTGGAAGCTGGTCAATAGAAGTGTGCTTTCTGCTGCTTCTTTTGGGGACCTTTTGTATACTTTGCTCTAACTGGATTAGCACCATTTTTCTTGGTTGACTTTTATAAATTGGCTCTGGGTCACAACACAGGGTGAAACCCTCACTTGCTTTATTCAGAGTTTACTCCACAGTCTCTCACTGAGTTTTTCTTAGTTGAGGAGGTCTGCAAGGCAAACTTCAGGATTTGCCCTGTTCCCAGCATTTATCATCAGTATTTGTCGTTTTCCCAGCATTTATCAGCAGGTTCATGTATCAGAATCATTAAAATTGGAAAAGAACTCTAAGTTCACTAAGTCCAACCATCTCAATCATCAACCCAACACCACCATGGCCATTAAACCATGTCCCAGAGTGCCATGTCCACACGTTTCTGGAACACCTTCAAGGATGGTGACTCCACCACCTCCCTGGGTAGCCTGTTCCAATACCTGACCACTCCTTCAGGAAAGAAATTGTTCCTAATATCTAACCTAAACCTCCCCTGGTGGAACTGAGAATCATAGAATTATAGAATCTGTCAGGATTGGAAGGGACCACAAGGATCATCTAGTTCCAACACCCCTGCCATGGGCAGGGACACCTCATACTATATCAGTCTGTCTAGAGCCTAATCCAGCCTCCCGTTAAACACCTCCAGGGATGAGGCTTCCACCACCTCCCTAGGCAACCCATTCCAGGGTCTCACCACCCTCATGCTGAAGAACTTCCTAACATCCAGTCTGAATCTCCCTATTTCTAGCTTTCTTCTGTTTCCCCATGTCCTATCACTACCTGACATCCTAAAAAGTCCCTCCCCAGCTTTCTTATAGACCTCCTTATCCTTAAGATACTGAAAGACCACAATAAGGTCACCTCAGAACCTTCTCCTGTACAGACTGAACAGCCTCAGCTCCCTCAGTCTCTCATAGGAGAGGTGCTCCAGCCTTGAAGCCATTTCCTCTTGTCCTATTGCTTGTTAAATTACGGAAGGGACATGTGAGTCAGTGGTGACCACAGGGCTATGCAGCCCTGGAATGGAGAGGGCAGGATTAAAGATTGTGTTTTCACATTATGAGATAGAGAAGGGACCATGTATTTATAAGAGTGTCTGACTGCAGCCCAGTTCATGGTCTTTTATTTGACCCTTCCCTATGACAAGAACATTCCAGGGATGGCTAAAAAACCTTCATGTAGAAGGTTCCTCCTCTGCACCCCCACCTCCCCCCGAAAAAAAAGAAAAAAAGTTTAAGAAAAAAACAAAAACAAACAAACAAACAAAAAACCCCCATAAAAATCTTCAAGTACCCTGGAATAGGTTGCCCTGGGCAGGGACACCTTCCAATAGAACACACTGCCCAAAACCTCATCCAGTGTGGTCTTAAAACCAGACCTTAGAATTCCTTTCCAACCGTGGTGATTCTGTGTGTGATTCCATCTTAAGAATGGTCAGCAAGAAGTCCTTTTGGAGCCTGCTGTAAAGTGTGAATAATAAAATAGACTGTGGTGAATCTTCCCTTCTCATTAGGCTTCATCATCACCTCTGATAGTCCAGCCGAATCTCTAAACGCTGTGTGCAATATCCTTTCCAAATCACATTAAGTCTGACAGCTCTGGATTGCCTTGATAGATGTGTAAGTGGTCAGCCTGGTGTGAAGGCCACCAAAGCTTGTGCCTCCCTCCTATCTCACATCAGTGCATCTCATCACGCGGTCCTGCGGAAGCGAATCCTAGGCTCCCATTACACCGTAAATAAAAACTGTTTGCTTGTTTCAGTTCTGAATTGGCAGTAATTAATTTAGAGACCAGCAACGTGTGAAAATAGTTCTGGTATCTTCAGTCTAGGCTGGATTTAGAAACACAGTGCTGAGGGACCTCTTGGGTCATGAAGTGTCTCTCCCTGTCATCAGATGCACAGCATCATACAATCTGCTTTTTATAAACTTATTAAGTTTATCTTCAAAGCAGCCAGGCTTCCATTCAACATAACTCCTGTTAAAGAGGAGGTGTAGCATCATAGAATAGATTCATAGAATGGTTCTGGTTGGATGGGACCCTTAAAGGTCATTGACTTAGGTTAGGAACTTCACACACACACTATTTGAAATTTACTAGAGCAGCTCAGGCAGCTTGGAAGTAAGATGAAGCTATATTTACAGCATGGCAAAATTTACAAGCACATATATATAATATATCTATAAGTATTTACAATTATGTACAAATTAGAGTTAACACAGAAATCCAAACTCCCTCCTGGACAAAGGAAACTGCCCAGAAGGGCTCAAAGCTGCCGCCTCTCTTTCTCCCTCTCGATCTCAAACAGCCAAACAAAACCAAAAGCTAGCAAAGCTTAGGTGTTGGTTGTTAGCTGAGAGCAGAAAAGACGTATTCGATCAGATCAAAGGAGAAACAAATACGGCAACATCCCAGGACAAAGTGAGGGAAGAATGTTTACATTTTAGCTTTTTATCCCTCTCAGCAAACCAGTGAATGATATACACATTGTTATTATTTTCACACCAATGATCTAATTTCTGTCATTAAAATGTTCCAATTAGCCTCAAACCAGCACTGTCATCTGGTCTAAGCCCTTTGAAATCAGGCCTTATTGCTCTCTTACAACTCCCTGAAATGAGATTGTTGCAAGATGGAAGACATCATCTTCTCCCTAGTAACAAGTGATAGGACAAGCAGAAATGGATGCAAGTTGGACCAAGGGAGGTCTAAGTTACATATTAGAAGAAACTTCTTCCTGGAACAGGCTGCCCAGGGAGGTGGTTGAATCCCCATCCCTGGAAGTGTTTGGAAGATACAGAGATGTTGTGCTGAGGGACATGGTGCAGCAATCAGACTTGATAGAATTAGAGAATGGGTGGACTCAATAATCTTAAAGGTCTTTTCCAGCTGAAGTGATTCTATGATCCTATGCTCTTCTACCAGATCAGGTTTCAGGGGTGGGGCTTCCACCATTTCCCTGGGCAACCACCCTCACTGTAAAACATTTCTTTGAAATTCTATGAAATTATTCTGTGAAACTTCAGATGGGTTGACTATTCGATTTCTTCAACATTTTCACTGCCTTAGCACATCCAATGCATGTTCTGCATCAGCTCCATCCACAGCTTGTTTTGAGTAAGAAGAAAAGTGTTTCTTCTGCATTGGAACGAAACAGAAAGCCAGGTATGCAGTAACTGAGTAGTAACTGGTAGTAACTGAACTGCTTTGGTTCGCCTCTCTTATGTGGGGCTGAATCAGCATTTCAGCCATTAAATGCAACATCATCTTGACATCGGAAACAAATTTCTCTTTCTGCATTCAAAGCTCCAGTCCCAGAGGCAGGAGGATGGCAGGAGCGATCTCGAGTGCCACCTGGCTTCCTCGGTCATCTCGGTCGCATGTGGCAGTATCTCTCCTCTGAGCAGCGCGGCATTGCCAGAGAGATCTTGCAAATATGACAACATTCAAGAGACAAATTATCTCCATTCAGAGTTAATTTCTGTTTCCCAGCAGGGCTCCTCTGTGACCCTGCTGGGTTTGGAAATGCTGCTGTTTGGTTAATAGATGAATGTTTTGTGGATGACTGTATCTGCGCTCTGCTGGTGCCAAGTTTGGCTTCCTCTGCTCCCTTCGCCTTCTCACTTGCAGCCAACACTGCGAGACCTAAATGGGTTTATTCACAGGACAATAACTTGACTGTCATTAGCATGGGGAAAATAATGTACGAGCGAGTGATAAAACAAAATGCTCATTCTCTGCCATCCATAACTGCCTGGGAGGTCTCTTAAAGATGTTCTGTAGGGAGCCATCTGCTCGGAAGGGGAGATGGGGCTGTCAGGAAATGATGCACAAGTTAGAGATGGGAAGGAAAGATCTATAATATCATCCAGACCATTTGCTGAGTGAGACTGCTCATTGCCACTCTGGCTGGGAATTGAACAATGGCAACTCCGCCGTTATTGGACATCTCCTGTAATGAGCTGACCCAGTGGTTCTCTGTTTCACAATTTAATTTTTTTTTTTTTTTCCTCAAAGAATGTGATTTGGGGGGGTAAAGCTTCTTTTCCACTTTGTCATTTTGCTGTATTTTGGAAGTTTTTGCATTCCTCTTCCCTGCTACTCTGAGCTGATGAGGCCTCACCTGGAATTCGGTGTCCAATTCTGGGCACCCCAGCTCTCTGGTCACAAAGCTCAGGAAGGACAAAGACGTACTGGAGAGAGTCCACCACAGGGCCACTAAGATGATNTCAGGAAGATGAGGCCAGACTCTTCTCAGTGGTCCCTGGTGACAGGACAAGAGGCAATGGGCATAAACTTGAACATAGGAAATTCCATCTAAATATGAGAGGGAACTTGGAGCAGGCTGGCCAGAGAGGTGGTGGAGTCTCCAGAAATGGAGACTCTCTAGGCCCACCTGTATGTTTTCCTGTGTGACCTGCTATAGATGACTATGCTGTGGCAGGGCAGTTGAACTTGATCTTCAGAGGTCCCTTGCAAACCATACCATTCTGCAATTTTGTGTATCCTTGCTATGATGGAATTCCTCAGTTAGGAGCAGGTGGTTGTAAATTCCTGAGTAGTTCATTTAGTTCTTTTTAGATCCTTGCAGGGAGCTCAGAAGAATAGAAATATTCATCACATAGTGTGGGAAACTGTGAAGCACAACAAAATATGTTGGGATTGGTTTGGGATTAATGTGCATGTCTTTGAGCAGTGATAAAACACCATAGCAACACAGCTGGGATTTTGAGAACCTGGATATTGTGTTTGTGAAAGGGGAGGGGAAGATAGTTGAAAGAGGTAAGGGTTGCTGTGACGTGTAGTTCAGGGTTTATCTATAGGAGAGTTCGTCACGCGTGACATTTGATATTACAGTGCTGGGCAAACAATGCAGCTGGCTTCTAACACAAACATTTATCACAGAGTTTGGCCCTCATCCAGGCCTTGTTTTATGCTGAAAGATGTTAGATGGACCTCTGTGAGAGGTTTTCTTTTTCCATCTCTCCCTATGAGTAGTAGCTGGGTAGTAACTGAACTCATTTAATTTGCTCCTGTGTGCATCTGAACCAAATCTGCTGCCATCTACTCTCCCATCCATATAACCTTATTCTGGGCTGCAACATGGGTCACAAGTCAAGGGAGGTGATTCTGTTCCTTTACTCCACTGTGGTGAGACCCCACCTACACTGCTGGAGTGAGGTCTGGAGTCCTCAGCACAGCAGAAACATGGATCTGTTGGACCAGGGCCAGAGTGTGCCACAACAGTAATGCAAAAGCTGGAAACCCCCTCAGCTGTGAGGCCATACTGAGAGAGTGGGGTTGTTCAGCCTAAAGAAGAGAAGGCTCCAGGGAGACTTTCTGGTAGCCTTTCAGAACTTAAATAGGCTGATAAGAAAACTGGGGATGGACTTTTTAGTAGGGCCTATTGTGACAGTTCAAGAGGTGATGGTGTGAAACAAAGAGGGAGATTCAGAGTAGATGAAAGGAAGAAGTTTTATACACTGAGTGGTAAAACATTGTCCCAGTTTGCCTAGAGAGGTGGTAGAAGTGCCATCCTTGAAAACATTCCAGGTTCCAGGTCAGGTTGGACATGGCTTTTGGGCACCCTACTCTAATCGAAGATGCCTCTGCTCTCTCTAAGAAGGTTGAGCTAGATGAGCTTTGAGGTCCTCTTCCAACCCAAACGTTCTATGATTCTGTGACCATAGAATGGTTTGGGTTGGAAAGGACCTTTAAAGGTCATCTGGTTCCATCACTGCTTCCCAGAAAGTATGGTACATGTATGCAGCTTTCTCAGTTTCCGTCCTCACACCATGGCTCACGCTTGGATGCATCCTACTTCAGAAATGGTGCCGTAGTTAGGCCTGTCATCAGATGGGGCTGAGTCAAGGAGAAGCGAGTAGCTTTGTTCAAACAGGAGCAAAATTTTGGTCTCATTGTGTTTAAATTTTGCACCCAGCCCACGAGCCTCATTGCAATTGCTGCTGCTCTTGACAAGAATCAAAGGCTGATGCTGTCTGTTCTCCTGTCTCCTGAGCAGAAGAGTTTGTCAGACCTGAGTCTCCAGGGGTTTTAAGTGGTCACTCAGTTTTGATTAATGCAACGTTAATACAAGCTGTCGGATACTCAGAGCGAGTTGCTCACGATCTCCATGCATGAGGAATTTCAAAATAATCCTTTGGGGACATCCAGGGACAGAACTGTGATCTCCTTAGTCTTTGATGTGTAAAACACAAGGCTTAATTTATTGAATAAATCAAAAGCGATATCATCACGTGCCACATGTGAGTTTTCTCTCTGCTTTTTGAGCAGAGCACTTAACACTGCAGCTTCCCTGTTAGGTTGACATTGGACTCCAGTTCTGTGTGAGGACATCCTGAGATGCCCTGAAACTGGTCAACTCAAACCCTGTTTATGCCACAGGAGAAAATTCTTGTTTATAATAAGTTATTTCTCAGACAGCAATGTGCCTTGGTGGCCAAAAAGGCCAATAGTATTCTTGGGTGCATTTAGAAGATGGGTCACCAAGCTGAGGGAGATTTTTCTTCTTTTCTACTCAGCCATCATTGGACCACATCTGTAATATTGTGTACAGTTCTGGGCTCCCTAGTTCAAGAGGGACAGGGAACTACTAGAGAAAGTGCAGCAGAGGGCTACAAGGATGATTAAGAGATCAGAGCATCTCTCTTGCAACTGAAAGACCAGGGACTGTTTAGTCTGGAGAAGAGAAGGCTGAGAGGGGACCTTATCAATGTCTAGAAATACCTAAAGAGTGGCTGTCAGGAGAATGGAGCCAGTCTCTTCTCAGTGATACCCAGTGACAGGACAAGGGGCAATGGATGTAAACTCAGCCACAGGAAATTCCATCTCAGCATGAGAACAAAAAAAAAAACTACTGTGAGGGCGATGGAGCACTGGAGCAGGCTACCCTTCTCTAGAAATCTTCAAAACATGTCTGGATGCGTTCTTTTGTGACCTACCCTAAGTGGCCCTGCTTTGCAGGGATGTTGGACTCAATAATCTCTGGAGGTCCCTTCCAGCTCCTGACATTTTGTGATTCTATGATTCTGTGATAAATTAACCTATAGAGATTTTAATTCCTCTGCTTCCTTTTGCAGGAGTTCTTACAACTGCAATTGACCTTTTTGTAGTTTTCAACATAAGAAACTAAACATAGTGCCAAGGGTTTCATAAAATTAAAATTTCACAGACTAAAACTATTTGAATTGTGTTTGTGTGTATGTAGGTGTGTATCTGTCCTATTTTTTACCTTGAGTACTCATCTGTAGATGTGAGGCTGAGGTTCACTGGTGACCTGGCAGTGTTGGGCTCACAGTTGGACTTCATGATCTTAAAGGTCTCTTCCAACCAAATCTTTCTATGATTCTACATATTTTCTAGTGACTTTGTTTTTTGCTTACTGAGTCATAACCAGGAGGGAAGAGCAGGGGGAAGCTCCTCTGAGAAGACCTCGACTCTATTAAGGCTGTGTCTGGAGGTGATTGGATAATATTTTCTTGCTGACTTATATTGCCGTTTCTCCATACCAGCAATGTATTTGATTAAAATTCTTAGGAAGCAAAGAAAGCATGGTTGGAGAATCCAATATCATCCTTGTCCTGGAGAGTCTAGTGGTTAGAACATTAACCTGTACAATATGACAGCCAATTTCAAGCCCTCCTGGTGACTGAATGGTCTAGGAAAAAAATTTCTCACTTTTCTACTGGTTTGCTAACCAGTGAGACAGACAGAGATTATTTTTTTTTTTTCCTATAAATAGCATTTTGACACAGGTCTCCTCTAATGGAAATGTGGACGAGGTCCGTTCTGTCCATTTTGCCCATTCTGTTGAGGGCAACCTAAGTTAGAACACCAGAAACTGCTGTGAAAACAAATCATCCTCTGGCCATCTCTGGCCTCTCATGTGCTTTGGGGTGTAAATTCCCCTTGTAATTATTTTTTCCCCATCTTTAAAATGAAGATCAACCTTAGCCCTACAGAGTCTAATAGCTCCAACTTAAGGGCAGCTCTCTGGGAGCTGGTGGCTGTTGATATGGCCCATCAATCACAACTGTCAATATGCATGGGGCTACATCACATGTGGTAGCAAGTTCACAAAAAATCAGTGTAGTAAGGCTTTCAGCAAAACACAGCTGCTGAGCTGCAGAAATCCATGTCAAGGTAGTTGCTGGAAGGTGACCTTCATGAGCATTTTGGAATAGGTAAGATTTCTTTACTCTCTATTTCCAGCATTCAGAAGAGAATAATCTACAGATGAACCCCAAACTACTGGTTAATTTTTTTAAACTGGCTGAAGGTGCTGAAACAAAGGTGAGGTGAACCATTGTTTTTCACAAATACCTCTGGAGAAAGGAAACAGAAACCATTCTTATGGTTTAACTGCATTCTGTCTGTGCTGCCTACTCCGTGGAATGCACCAGGCTTGGGGCAGAGTGACCAGAAAACTGCCAGGTGTAAAAGATCTGGGAGGTGTCATTTGACAGCTGGCTGAAGATGAGCCAGTGTGTGTGCCCAGGTGGCCAAGAAAGCCACCAGCATCCTGGTTTGGATCAGCAACAGTGTGGTCAGGAGGACTAGGGCAAGGATTTTTCCCCTAGACTGGACACTGGTGAGGCCACATCTTGAGGGCTGGATTTGGTTTTGGGTTCTTCCCTCCAAGCAGGTCCAGAGAAGGGCACTGGAGCTGGCAAAGGGTCTAGAGCACAAGTCTTATAAGGAGAGGCTGAAGGGAACTTGAGTTGTTCTGCCTGGAGAAAAAGAAGCTCAGGTGAGACCTTCTTGCTGTCAGGCGTTTCAGTGAGGTGGGGGATTGGTCTCTTTTCCCAAGTAGCAATGATGGGACAATAGCAATTGCCCTCAGGTTGTGCCAGGGCAGGTTTAATTCAAACATGAAGAAAAGTTCTTCACTGAAAACAATTGTCAAGGCCTGGTCCAGGATGCCCAAGGCAATGAGAGAGTCCCCATCCCTTGACAGATTTTAAAGCTGTGTAGACATGATGCTGAGGGACGTGGTGTAGTGATGGACTTCACTGTGCTGAGTAAACATTTGGTGATCTTAAAGGTCTTTTCCAACATAAATAATTCTATCATTCTATAAAGTCAAGGCACAGAAAACAATGAAGTACATTTAACTGCCAATTTTAATATATTTTTTTGATATCTCAATAGGAATTCATTGCATCTCATTAGCTGGATCTTCTTGGAGGGTCTTTGCTCTCTCCCCCATGTTCCCCAAGGATTGGATTGGAAAATACAGACTTCTTAATCACATTAATTATAGTTGGGTTAATGAAGAGTGATTTGGGTGCACTGAGGTGAAGGCTGAGAGACCTGTATTGTTCAAGATTCCCCCTATATTGGGTTTTTCCTTCTAGAGATTCATTGTTGTCACTCTACATTGTTGTTTAGCCCTACAAGTGAGAATTTTAGAACCTTGTTCTGAAATCTGACAAATGATTTTGTCATTTCAGTGGAATGACCTTTTTCTGATATTAGGAAAAATGTCTTTTCTGAAGGAGTGGTCAGCCATTGGAACAAGGCTGCTCAGACAGGTGGTGGAGTCACCATTCCTGGAGATGTTAAAAAAATGTGTAGAAATGGCACTTCTGGACCATTAGGCCAGGGTGGTGTTAGGTTGATGGTTGGACTTGATCTGAAAGGTTTTTTCCAACCAAAACAATTATATTATTCCATAATTCTGTGGTCCCAGAAGCTTACCCTGAGTTAGCTTGTAGTGCTCAGCCTGGGTTAACTTTTAAGCCCTGAAATGTTCATGGATTTATTTGGCCATTTCATTTCTAGTGATATTTTTGTATTTTTCAGGAATTCTTGACTTTAGATCATAATTACCTCTTTTCATTGCTGTCCACATGGACAGCAGAAATCCAGGGGGACAATATAATCTTTTTTTTTTTTTTTTTTTTTGTTTGGGGGGGGGGGAGATGGGGGCTCAATCTTGCTAAGCCATTCTCCACCTGTTTTCTAATCCTTTTGGGTTTTCATCAGCCAGCTGCCATTTTCATGGTCACCATGTCTATCTAGGAGCATCTCTTCTCCACACAGAGCATGTATATGCCTTCTCTGTAGCAAGACATTTTTAATAGGTGAGTGTGCTTTAAATACTGGAGCTCCAAGGCTGACAAAAACCAATCTTGGAGCACATAGAGTATTCATTAAAATAATACATAAAAATAATACAAGCTAGCCATATGAAAATATTTATTAAAAAAACGAGGTTCACTCTGCTTCCAAAATTGATTACCTCCTTCTGTGTATCATTAATTTCACAGTCCACATTCAATTGGTATCATGTTGCAGCTGCTAATGATGTTCTAGAGCAGATATTACAAAGGAGAAAGAAACCTGTCACTCAGCACATCACCTTGCCATGAGTTTGCCTGTAATTGGGTGAAACCCTAAGAGCCACTTCTGGGAATGCTGAGGGGAGGATTGGGGGAGGGGAGGAGTGTGTGAAAATGTCAGGGATGAGCTTTTCAGCTCCTGCTTGAAATAAAAACTGGATATTATCCCTTTTCATTGCAGCCTTGCACAAATGTATATTGATTAATAAAGGAAGAACCTGGCCTGTGCCTGGCACTTTTGAGTGATAAACAGTTCTGCAGCAGTAAAGAGGGTATATTAAAGGGGAAGAGCTAATGACTTTTCTTGTGTATGTAACACATTAAAACCAGCATGAAGCTACAGCTATTTTATCACACTGCTAATGTCCCTGACAACATTCACTTGGTGGGAGTGAATGAATGGAAATCCATTTAGAGGAGTAAATTAAAATACCTTAAAAAATGCCTTTAATAATAGCTGCAGAACTCAGCAGGATCAGAGAAGTGAGAGATACAAAAGACCTATTAAGTTCTCCAGTCCATCTCTCTGCCAAGGCAGTGATATTCCTTCTCATGCAGTTGCCACTAGATCATTCGCTGGAGATTTAAATGTCTTGAGTGCCACTGCCTCTGACAGGAGAGGAATCTAAAGCCTGGAAGATTGGACTGTCCCAAACTTCTGTTTGATGGTTAGACTCTTAGGGCTCTTTTCCAAACAAAGCAATTCTCTCTTTCTGTGTGGCTAGAGATGTGGGCTAAGGAGAGTATCGTGAGGTTCAGTGAGGCACAGTGCAGGACATATACCTAAGCTGGGGCAATCCTCAATATTAGTACAGACCGGGGGATGATGAAATTGAGAGCAGCCCTGCAGAAAAAAACTTGGGGGTTACTGGTGGGTGAGAAGCTGGACATGAACCAGCAATGGGCACTTGCAGCCCAGATGGCAAACAGCATCCTGGGCTGTATCCAAAGCAGCACGGCCAGCAGGTCGATAGAGGTGCTTCTGCCACTGTGCTCTGGCGACACCTCACCTGCAGTGCTGGGTCCAGCTCTGGGGTCCCCAACACGAGAAGGCTGCAGACTTGCTGGAATAGATCCAGAAGAGAACCACAAAGATGATCAAAAGGCTGGAGAACCTGTCCTGTGATGGCAGACTGATAGACTTGGGGTTGTTCAGCATAGAGAAGAGAAGGCTCTAGGGAGACCAAATAGCTGCATTTCAGTATCTGAAGGAGACCTACAGAAAGGCTGGAGGAAGACTGTTTAGAAGGGTTTGTAGTGATTGGACAAGAGGCAATGATTTGAAACTGAAACAGGGCCAGTCTAGGTTGGACATTAGGAAGGAGTTGATTACAGTGAGAGTGGTGAAATACTGGAACAGGTTGCCCAGGGGTGTGGTTGAGGCACCATACTTGGAAATATTCAAGATCTAACTTAATGTTAGATCCTGGACAGCCCGATCTAGTGGGAGGTGTCCATGGTCACTGCAGGGGGGTTGGACAAGATGACCTCTGAGGGTTCCTTCCAACCTGATGCAATCTGTGAATCTCTGTAATTCTATGTCCAGAATTTTTTTTATGATGAGGGTGGTGAGACAATGTCCCAGGTTGCCCAGAGAGGTGGGTAGATGCTCCATCCCAGGAACCATTCCAGGTCAGGTTGGTTGAGGCTCTGAGCAATCTGCTCTAGTTGAAAATGTCCCTGCTCAGTGCCGGGTAATTGGAACTGCATGACTTTTGAAGGTCCCTTGCAGTCCAAACCATTCTGTGCTTCTATGATTCTATGCTTAGTGGTTTCTGCTGATGCTCCACCTACAGGAGGATGGACCTCCGGAATCCAGTCCCTCTTTTGACGTGCTGGCGAGCTCCTGGGCACCAGCTAAGAGTTGATGTGGTGAATTGGGACATTTAAATAGTTATGATGTCTTTTTAGTCGGCAGATTTGTGTTGATAGTTCTGAAGAAGAAAATGCCACTGCTTTGAGATATTTCTCTGTCAGAGCTTCTGGGATGGCAAGATTATTTTGTTTGTCTGGTTGATTTTTTGCATACATTGAGCATCTTTTGCCATGAGTTTTATCTGAGATGGAGATCAGGTTCACCCATTAATTCCTGCATCAGGTACATAACTCTGGGTTGAATGTAGTTTGTCTTTCAAAGCCTTGCTTGCTGTAGAGCCTTGCAAAGATGGAAAATCCAGCTCACACAAGCTGTATGTGTGGTTAATTACCTCCACTGTTAAAAAACATCTAAGCTAAGAAACTAAATATTGTTTATAGTCTGGTATGATCCAACTTCAGGTCCCATCTGCTGGATGTTCGAAGCCTTTGAAGGCTTGGATAAGATTAAAAAAGAAACTGAAGAAGTATTCTACTGTCACAGACATTCAGGAGGTCATAAAGAAAGGATTTTTTTTTTCCCTTTTTCTAAGTAAGTGTCTGAGCAAAAGAGACAATCATCAAGTCCAGTTCATCCAGGCTATGTAGACCAGTTAGAGTAGAACATTTCTCCTTGGAAACAGCTTTTCATAGGTAGTTACCTAGTCACATCATTCTTTGATGGTGGCAAAATTGGTATCTGATGCACAAATGAGCTGTAGACTCAAGTGTGAATGAGTAATTGTCTACAGTGGTCACTAAGGATAGTGAAGAAGAGCTCAAGTGAAGTCCCTGTCCTACACGGCATGAGAAAGCAATAAAAGTAGAAGTTGGGTGATTCTAACCTGTGATGCTATCAGAGGGATACAGTTTTATTAGAAATTAGGGAAATCTTTCTAAAAAGACTTCTTACTGTGTAACCCACTCTGGAGCACATGTCTGACTCAGATTTCAATAAAAAAGAAGATGAAAATCCCCTCCAGCCATACCCACAGTCTTTGTTCTTCCATTCCAGTCTTTCCTGACTTTGGAAATTGGCTTTATGTGGTGTAGAAGAGACCAATCTGCTTTTGGACTGCTCGGGCTTTCGTTCAAGTGGCAGAGCCAGTGAGTCTCACATAGCTTTTTTCAAAGGTACCCCAAATAACTGGGTTCAGTCTTGGGGTGCTCACTCCAAGAAGGACACTGAGGTGCTAGAAGGACACCAAAGCTGATGAAGTGTCTAGAACACAGGGCTTGGGAGGAGCAGCTGGGGGAAATGGGGTTGTTCAGTCTGGAGAAGAGGAGGCTGAGGGGAGACTTCATTGCTCTCTACAACTCTCTGAAAGGAGGTTGAAGTGAGGTGGGAGTGGGCCTCTTCTCCCTACTACTGAGTGATAGAATGAGAAGAAAGGACATGAAATTATTCCAGGGGAGGTTTATGTTGGGTATTCAGGAAAATTTCTCTACTGAAAGAGTGGTCCAACCTGGAAGAGGCTGCTCAGGACAGTGGTGGAGTCACTGTCCCTGGAGGTGTTCAAGAAACATATGGTCTTGGCACTTCAGGACATGGTTAAATTGCCATGGTGGTCTTAGGTTGACAGTTGGACTTGATGATTTTAGAAGTCTTTTCCAACTAAAACAATTCTATGTTGATCAGAGGGCTAGGGCACCTCTGCTGTAAGGACAGGTTACAAGAGCTGGGGCTGAGGCTCTTCAGCCTGGAGAGGAGAAGGTTTCAAGGAGACCGTGTGGTAGCCTTTCAGTATCTGAAGGGGGCCTACAGGAGGGCTGGACTGAACAAATGACAAATACTGACTGAAAATTTTCTGACTGCACAAATGAAAAATACACTGAAGCTACTCTTCAGCTTCAACCCAAACCCAAGGCTCCTTCTGGTGTCTGATGATAATCCTTCAAGGTGAGGCATGAAAGGTAGCGTTTAGTTCTGGAGTAGCCAACACAAGAAGGACATTGAACTGTTGGAGCATGTCCAGAGGGAGGCCACAAAGATGATCTCCTATGAGGACAGGCTACAAGAATTGGGGCTCTACATCCTAGAGAAGAGAAGGCTTCGAGGAAACCTTGTAGTAATCCTCCAGTATTTGAAGGGGGCCTACAGGAGGGCTGGGAAGGGACTATTTACAAGGTCTTGTAGTGACAGAATGAGGAGTAATGGGTTTGAACTGGCAGAGGGGAGATTTAGACTGGATGTTAGGAAGGAGTTTTTTCCAGTGAGAGTGGTGAGGCACTGGCACAGGTTGCCCAGGGAGGTTGTGGCTGCTCCCTCCCTGGAGGTGTTCAAGGCCACGTTGGGTGTGGCCTTGAGTGAGCTGTGCTAGTGGGAGGTGTCCCTGCCTATGGCAGGGGGTTGGAACTAAATGATCTTTGAGGTCCCTTCCAACCTAAACCATTCTTTGAGTCTAAGCTTCTGTGATTTAGGGCCTCTCAGAATAGAGCCCACAAAAAAGAAAAATATCACCTGAAAAAAAATAAAGAAGATCCTTCAGTTTTTGGAACACTGGGGAAGAAAGTTGTAGCAATCTGTAGTATAACCATAGTAACAGGCAGGATTCTGCAGAACTGATACTGGAATAATGAATTTTGCTGAAAAAAACCCCAGCCCTGCTGTATGAGGAAAGCAGGCTATCAGATTGGGAGCCTGTACAAAGGGCTTTTGCATTTAAACATGGTTTTAAATCGATACATACTAAAAACTCCAGCTCTTTGTGAGCCTGGAATGTGCCATAGAAGAAGAGCAATTGAAAAGCTCCCTTATCACTTGGTGTGAAATAACCACTAATCAGTAAAACAGACTATTTAGACTTAAATCTTTCCTCTGTGAGCTAAAAAAAA
>VWZE01014940.1:246420-262355 GCA_013396675.1 Eubucco bourcierii | reverse complement strand
ACCGAAAAAAAAAAAAAAAAAAAAAAGGGTTAGTTGCTTTAGAGTTGGCTTTTTCCTTCCATTTTAATAGGGGGAACCACAGCACCGACACACTGAAATAGGAATGTGGGTTGGTTTCCCATGGCAATGATGGAGCTGGGACTGCATCCACCTCTCCTGCCCAGCCTGTGTCCACTTCCTCAGCCATGCAGCTGGTTTGGGCTATTTTTTAGACATCATGGAATCATAGAATCATTAAAGTTGGAAGAGACTTCTAAGATCATCAAGTCCAACCTTCTACCAAACACCTCCATTACCACTAGACCATGTCCCAACGTGCCACATCTACTCATTTCCTGAACAGCTCCGGGGATGGTAACTGCAGCACCTCCCTGGGCAGCCTGTTCCAATACCTAACCACTCTTTCAGGAAAGTTCCTCCCAATATCCAAACTAAACCTTCAATGGTGCTACTTGAGGCACATTTTGTGTTGTTCTGTCATTAGTTACTTGAGAGAAGAGATCAAGACCAGCTGCACTACAGCCTCCTTTCAGGTAGTTGTAGAGAGCAATGAGGTCTCCTCTCGGCCTCCACTTCTTCAGGCTTAGACAGGTTATCACAAAATTTCAGGGATGGGCAAGGTTGGACTAGATGATCTCCAGAAGTCTATTCCAGCTACTGCCATTATGTGATTCTGTGAAACTGGGCCCCTCGGCTCCTGGTTTTCAGTTTGGAATGATTTCCGTCTCTGACTCTGCTCTGCCAACATATAATAAGATCTAATGAGTTGAGAGAATGCTCTTCCAGTTGCACCACAAGGTGTTTGCACAATTGATGGAATCTGGGCAAAGAAAATACAGACATTACTGGGTTTTATCTCAGTCTCCCATTACCCTTCAAGGCACTGATAGCACTTGGCTAACACCATGTCCAGAGAAGAGTAGTGAAGGTGGTGAAGAACCTAGAGCACAAGTCTTGTGAGGAGTGGCTGAGGGAAACGGGGTTGTTTAGTCTGGAGAAAAAAGAGGGTGAGGGGAGATCTACTGGCTCTCTACAACTCCCTGAGAGGAGGTTATAGCCAGGTGGGGATTGGACTCTTCTCCCAAGGAACAAGTGTTAGTATGAAAGGAAATTACCTCAACTTGAGTCAGATGAGGTTTAGATTGGTATTAGAAAACATTTCTTTCCTGAAAGAGTGGTCTGGGCATTGGAACAGGCTACCCAGGAAGGTGCTGGAGTCACCAGCCCTGGAGGGTTCAAGAAACATGTGGACATGGCACTTCAGGACATAGTTTAATACCCGTGGTGGTATTGGGTCAACAGTTGGACTTGATGATCTTAGAGGTCTTTTCCAATTGAAAAGATTCTGTGATTCTATGATATTTCTCAGCTCAGAAGAACCTGTCCAGGTATTTCAGCAGTTGAAGTGGCAAAGCAAAGCAGCGGAAAGTGAAGCTGGGAGATCACTGCAGAGCTCCATTTCCCTCACCTGCCGAGTAACAAACCGTTATTAATTGATAGCAGAATAACCAAATTGCAACTGGCAGCCTAATGCTGCAGAGCACCATGGGTCACAGCACGTGGGGAGGTGAGATGGCAGGTGGGGGCATGGGGTGAAGAGAGAGCATGGGCAGGATGGGCTTCCTACACTAGGAATGATTGCCTTGGGTGTGATTTTGGCAAAGCTCCCACGCCTATTGAAACTCTCTTTGTCTCTCTAAATGTCCTGATAAAATTAATCGTGTTATTAATGAGTTGTAGAACAGAACTGTATAAAACAGCTGCTGCAGTTTCACATGGGAAAGAGAGCTGAGATTATCCAGCACCCTCTCCTGGCCAGCTCCAAACTCTCCATTGATGGGTACTCCACCACATTCCTGGAGAGGTTGTTCCAGGAATGATTGTTCTCTGAGTGCAGCAAGCAGGTGGAGGGAGGGGATTCTGCCCCTCTGTTGTGCTCTGCTGAGACCCCACCTGCAGTGCTGGGGCCAGCTCTGGAGTCCTCAGCACAAGACAGACATGGACCTGTTGAAATGGGGCAAGAGGAGGCCACAGCAATGATGGGCGAGCTGAAGCCCTCTGCTGAGAGGTCAGGCTGAGAGAGCTGGGGTTGTTCAGCCTGGAGAAGAGAAGGCTACAGGGAGACCTTATTGCAGCCTTTCAGGACCTGAAGGGGCTAATCAGAGAGGTGGAGACAGATGTTTGATCGGGACCTATTGTGACAGGACAAAGAGTGATGGTTTGAAACTAAAAGACAGAGATTTAGACTAGATCTAAGGAAGAAATTGTTTACTTTGAAGGTGATTAAACAATCTCCCAGGTTGCCAAGAGAGAGGTGGTAGGTGTACCATCCCTGGAACCATTCCAGGTCCGGTTGTCTGGGGCTTTGAGCAATCTGCTCTAGTTGAAGATGTCCCTGCTGACCGCAGGGAGTGTGGCCTTGATGACCTGGAAAGGTCCCTTCCAACCCAAACCATTCTATGATACTATTCTCTCTGAAAAAAAATACCTTTCTTTTGTCAAGATGAAATTTCTACTAGTGCAACTTGTAGCACTTGCCTCTTGTCTTCCCCATGTGGCTCCTAGTGAATAGCAACCCTCCATCCTTTTTTCAACTACCCTTTGAGTATGAAATAATGTCATAATAAAATTAACTCCAAACCCTGGATCCTTGATCCCAGATCCTCTATGACGTTTGGAGAATTGCACATTTTTATGCAGAATTTTGTAGTTTAGGCCAGTATCTAAAACCACATGGAGCTCAGTCCTCTCTTCACAGCCACACTGCATAAAACTGCATCTGGTGGCATGATACTGGTGTGATACCCAAGTGCAGCAACAGTGAGCTGGATTTCAACAGTTTCCATCCCCTTTGCACTTCTGTGGGCATTGCTGTGCTGAGGGAAAGGCTGGGTAGCCAGCTGGTCCCATGTCAAGCCAAGCAACTTCCAGCCTGGAAGCTCCCAAAATGGAACTGTTGAGCAGAAAGACAAAACCCAAATTAAACATCCCAGGTGTCCTGGGACTTGTGGGAACATTGTACCCAAACCTATTCTGTTACTTGGATGCTTGTTTTGGGTGTGACATGGGCATCATTTTGGCAGCTGTCCACAAAGAGCTGTGGAGAGGTGGGATAGGATTGACTAATACTGCAATATGGAGAGTGGCCCCAGAGTTGAATGAGGAAGTTTTGGGTAGGAGAAAGGAAGATGAAATGGGTCTGTGTTGGGTGCTGTTTCCTTGGGATCTTGGTTAAAGAGGTGGACTTGGCTGGTGTGTGGCTTTCCCTAGCACACACCGTAGGTCACAGATGGCAGCAGGGCTGGACTGGGGCTTCTGAACCAGAAAATCTCCCCAGCACACTAAATTGTGACTTTGTGAGATGCTCGAGGCCAGTAGCAAGATGCCAGGAGATCACTGCATGCTTTGCTGGCATTCAGACTCATCCAGAACTGGCTGAGTACCAGCAGCTTTGTTGCATCAGTCCCAACCTGCCCAGAAACCTCCACAAACTCCTTCCTGGAGCTCCTTGTGGAGCAGCGAATCAACCTAACACCCACTGGTACTACAAGAAAGCAACACCAGCCTTCCAAGCAGGAACAGAGACGCTTCGCAGCCTCCCAAACACAACCAGTTTCCAAGTGTAGCCCCCAGCTCTGCACCCTACCTCCATGGGAGGAAGCAGAGCAATTCATGGGGAACCTTGTCACCATAATGGATGATGACACGGCACACGGCACCCGAGACAGGTGAGGCTGCAGTGAGTGGAACAAATCTGTATGGATGACACGTTTCTGCTGGGGCAGGTGAAGGCTCCCTCCCCTGACATGATGATTTATATATTTGGAGCTCTTGCCTGAAGAGTGATGCCCCAACGTGGGTCACTGGAGCCCTCTGCTGAACAGACCTTCTCAATGCTGGGAAAGGAGGATTGATGATGCTTTGGAAAGGCAGGTGCTGGGAAACACTTTTAGGGAGGGAGCTGAGAAACCGTAGTTAGAAGAAATGCGATGAGAAAATGCATGAATAAATGGTTCATGTCAGTGTAAGATGTAACCACCAGTGTCATCTGGAAAAGCTCCCAAACTCAAAGCTGTGGGGTCAGCACTGAGCATGAAGAGGTTTGAAAACATTTCATTTGTCTTGTCCTGTCCTGCCTCTAATTGCAGCTGTACTCCCAACTATTGCTTTTTAAGTGGTGAGGTGTCAGCTAAACTCCAGCTTAAAGATTAGATTAGGCTTCCTTTAGGTTTTATCCCTTTAAGACAGCCACATTCTGCCAAGGCATCTTGAAGAGATCTTTCAGTGATGAGCAGTAATATACTAAAAATTGACAACCTTCCCAGTGCCAAGGTCTCTTCCACCATCTGCTGTGTATTTAAGAGCCCATCACGTAGCGAGGACATCCCTGCACAGGTACCTTCCCAGCTTTGCCTTCTTCCCCAAAGAAGAAAAATGAAGTGTTCAGGCACGGGGGGAGCTGTAATTTCTGCATAAGAAAATGTTTAAGGTGAAGATTGTTCCTCTAATGTAAGTGCATGTCACCGAGAAGTTATAGAAAACAATGTGACAGGTTGAAAACCTGAAGGTTTGTGTAGGCTCGATCTGTTGTTTTGAACTTCTGCGTGTCAGTGAATCACTGGGGACACAGCCTTATTGTACCAAAACAGCTTTTAAAGGGACTCTTCAGAACATTCCTCCAACCACATTGTTTTGCATTGAGTGCACTCTTGCTGTAGAGGAATTCAGTCATTTCAAAAGCTTGGGTGAGGTGGCATGAGACCCAAAGGTATTACTGAAATGATAACCTCTGGGGCCGCTTCTTTATTGTCTCTCTGGATGGGTCAAAGTGTAAAATGTAACTGTCCCAGAGCTGCTTTATGTTACCTGAATCACAGAATGGTAGGTTTGGAAGGGACCTTGGGGAATTATCTAGTCCTAGGCTGCTGCTGAAGCAGAGTCACCCACAGCAGGTTGCTCAGGATCATGTCCAGGTGGGTTTTCAATCTCTCCAGAGAAGGAAACTCCACAGCCTCTATGTGCATCTTGGTCCAGGGCTGCAGCACACTCACAGCAAAGCAATTTCTCCTCCTGTTCAGAGGGAACCTTCTGAGTCTGAGTTTATGCTCGTTTCCCCATATCCTCTCATTGGGCACCAAGGAAAAGAGTCTGGACCTCAGCCTCTTGCCACCCACCCTTCAGCTATTAATGAGCATTGAGAAGATCCCCTCTCAGGCTATTTTTCTCAGGCTAAACAGCCCCAGATCTCTCAGCCTTTCTTCCTCACAGAGGTGCTCCATGTTCCTCAGCATCTTCATAACCTTCACTGGATTCTCTCCAGGAACTCCTTGTGTCTCTTGAAGTGGGGAGCCCAAAACTGGACCAAATTTTCCAGATGAGGCCTCACTATGGCAGAGTGGAGAGGGAGGAGAACCTCCCTCAATCCACTCATTACACTCTTCTTAGTGCCTTCTGGGACACCATCGGCCTTCTTGGGCACAAGGGCACATTGCTGGCTCATGGTGAACTTGTTGCACACCAGGACTCCCAAGTCCTTCTCCACAGGGCTCTTTCCAGCAGGTCAGCCTGTACCAGTGCAGGGGTTATTCCTCCCAGATGGAGGACCCTACGCTTTCCTTTGTTGAACTTTATGAGGTTCCCCTCCACCCAGCTTTCCAGCCTGTTTGGGTCCCACTGAATGGGTGAGTAGCCTTCTAGTGTGTCAGCCACTCCTCTCAATTTTGTACCATCAGCAAACTTCCTGAAGATCCAATCTGTCCCTTCATCCAGGTCATTGATGAAGATGTTGAACATGATGGACCCAGAACTGAGCTGGACAGGGGATCTGAAGCTTCAACACAAGTGAGGATGAGGACTAGATCAAGAAACAATGATAAATGGATTGCAAAATACCTTGGAGAGAAACCCCACAGTGTTATTAACGAGTGGTGCTGCTCTGTTTTATCCTCTTACCTCAGCAGCAGCTAATGGGCAGGAGGCTGTAAGAAGAAATTTCTTTTTCTTGTTAGTAGCCTTAGGACTCTTCTCAAGGCTTCACACCTGATGTGCTATGGGAGTAACAAGTCCTACCCTCGGCGTGGCGTTAGGATTCAGCCCCACATGGCATTTTCAGGTGCCAGGCAATGAATATTGTTCTGGGATGAGTTTCCTTGTTAGTGTGAGTTTTCTTAAAAGGTTTCATTGAAGTGTCTGGCCATAAAATTAGGCTTTGATCGCATCCATTTGCTGTTAATGAATCCAGATGGTTTAGAGACAACTGGAATGTAGCTCTCTGATAATACGTGCGCTGCCTTTCATTTTCCAGCACAGAGTTTCAGAAGATCCTGTGCTGGCCCAGCTAATGAATCCAGCTGTATTAGCATGACCTAATGCATCCTGATACATGGTGTCCCCAGAGAGCCATGCAGATGTGTCAGGATTGCTTTGGAAAAGGTTAAAACATTACAGAAAAATAGCCATTACCTATGTGGTGCCGTCTTCTTTCATATGCTAATCTCCTTTTTTTCTGCCTTTTATTTTTTTAAAAATCATGTGAGTAGCTTTGTATTTCCTTTAAATCAAAAGATCTTCTTCCAAAATCAAGACGCTGCCAGGAGCTTAGCTGTGATTTTTTTTGTAGAGAGGAGAACAGAAGTGGGAGATATGACACAAACCAGCAATACCATCTCTTAACACACAGTCTTTGGATTTTTAAGTTGTTGCTATTTACTCAAATGTCAAGCTAGATAAGGAAATAGAAATGAGGTGGGTCAATCATGTAACTGTTTTGGTTGGAAAAGACCTCTAAGATTATAGAGTCCAACTGTCAATTCAATGCCATCATGGTTGATAAAACCAGGCATTGGAACAGGTTGCCCAGGGAGGTTGTGGATGCTCCCTCCCTGGATGTGTTCAAGGCCAGATTGGATGAGGCCTTGAGTGAGCTGTACTAATGGGAGGTGTCCCTGCCTATGGCAGGGGGTTGGAACTAGATGATCCTTGAGGTCCCTTCCAACCTTACCATTCTATGATTCTATGATTCTATGCCCCAAAGTACCATGTCCACACATTTCTTGAACACATCCAGGGATGACAACTCCACCACCTTCCTGGGCAGCCTGTTCCAATGCCTGACCACTCTTGCAGGAAAGAATTTTTTCCTAATATCCAACCTAAACCTCCCCTGGCACAATTTCAGGCTATTTTGTCTCATTCTATTGCCTGATAGTAGGGAGACGAGACCAACCCCCACCTCACAGCAACCTCCTTTCAGTAATTGTAGAGAGCAATGAGATCTCCCATCAGCCTCCTTCTCTACAGACTAAACAATCCCAGTTCCCTCAGCTGCTCCTCATGAGACCTGTTCTCTACTCAAAGACTTGCTCTTGAGTCAAGAAGAGGCTTGATTATTCTTCATGTGGTTGCACATTCACCCCATGAAGGTTATTATCACGTGGATATGCCTGGAAGAACAGATCCTTCCTGTGATAGCTGGATGAGGTCTGCTGATATCATGAGTCTACTGGAAGTCCCAGTCATCTCTCACCAGTGAAACACCAGTAGAAAATGAAAAGCAGGATTATGCTTGCAAAGAGGAGAATGTTTTCTGGATGAGTAGGATGCATTTATATTGCTTTTTTATTCCCTATGTGTAAATCATAGAATGATAGAATGGTTTAGGTTGGAAGGGACCTCAAAGATCGTCTAGTTCCAACCCCCTGCCATAGGCAGGAACATCTCCCACTAGTACAGCTCACTCAAGGCCTCACCCAACCTGGCCTTGAACACCTCCAGGGAGGGAGCAGCCACAGCCTCCCTGGGCAACCTGTGCCAGTGTTTCACCACCCTCACTGCAAAGAACTCCTTCCTAACATCTAGTTTAAATCTCCGCTCTTCCAGTTTAAACCCATTACTCCTCATCCGGTCACTACAAGACCTTGTATATAGTCCCTTCCCAGCCGTCCTGTAGGCCCCCTTCAGATACTGGAAGGCTACTACAAGGTCTCCTGCAAGCCTTCTCTTCTCCAGGTTGCAGAGCTGNAGCCTCCCTGGGCAACCTGTGCCAGTGTTTCACCACCCTCACTGCAAAGAACTCCTTCCTAACATCTAGTTTAAATCTCCGCTCTTCCAGTTTAAACCCATTACTCCTCATCCGGTCACTACAAGACCTTGTATATAGTCCCTTCCCAGCCGTCCTGTAGGCCCCCTTCAGATACTGGAAGGCTACTACAAGGTCTCCTGCAAGCCTTCTCTTCTCCAGGTTGCAGAGCTGCAAGTCTCTCAGCCTGTCCTCATGGGAGAGCTGCTCCAGCCTTCTGATCATCTTTGTGGCCTCCCTCTGGACTTGCTCCAACAGTTCAATGTCCTTCTTGTGTTGGCTACTCCAGAAGTAAATGCTAACTTTCATGCCCCACCTTGAAGGATTATCATCAGACACCAGAAGGAGCCTTGGGTTTGGGTTGAAGCTGAAGAGCATCTTGTGTATTTTTCATTTGTGCAGTCAGAAATGTTCCCATGGCTCCCATAAACAGATAGGAGAGTCATCTTTTCTATGACTGACAGACAAAGACTGGCCACTAACACAGCTTTATGCCACCTAGGTTCCAAGTGAAGCCCCTCTGATGAGCCTCCTTGCACTGATTGTGATTGTTGGTGCTTGAAGGACAGCAGCACTTTAACCAGAACAAATGTGATGCAGGTGTGACTGCCCTATCTCTAACCTGGTGGATCTGATGGATCTAATTTTCACTCCACAGTTGAAAAGCTGGACATGAGCCAGCAATGTGTCTTCATGGTCCAGAAGGCTTATAATACCCTGGGCTGCATTACAAGAAGGCCAGAAGGTGGAGGGAGGGGATTCTGCCCTCTAGTGTGCTCTGCTGAGATCCCATCTGCAGTGCTGGGAGCAGCTTTGGAGTCCTGAGCACAGGAGAAATATGGAACTGTTAGAGCAGGCCCAGAGGAGACCACAAGAATGATGTGCTGTGAGGTCAGGCTGTGAGAGAGTGTAGGCTGTTCAGCCTGAAGAATAGAAGATTCCAGGGAAACCCTCTTAAGCCTTCTGGTACTTAAAGGAGCCAAGAAGAAATCTGTGGACAGAATTTTTAGCAGGGCCTGCTGTCACAGGACAAGGGGTTATGGTTTTAAACTAGAAGAGAGGAAGCTTAGACTAAAGAGAAGGAAGAAGGTTTTTAGAGTAAAGTTGGTGAGACACTGGCCCAAGTTGCCCAGAGAGGTGGCAGATGCCCCATTTCTGGAACCATTCCAGTTCAGGTTGTTTGGGTCTCTGAGCAACCTACTGTATTTGCATATGTCTCTGCTGGCTGCAGAGATGTTGGATTAGATGACCTTGAAAGGTCTCTTCCAAAGCACTCCATGATTTCATGATTCTGTGATTCAGTGACTTAATCCAACATATATGGTCTTCATTTAACTCTCAAGGAAGTGGTACCACAGCTCCCATCTTTGAAGGTTTTGAGCTGACTCTCTAAATGCTGTTTTTTTCCCTGGCTGGGCTCTGCCTGGCTTACCAAGCAGAGACAGCAAAGAACTTGGGCGACATTTCAGTCCTGCAACTAATGAGCTGTGCTCACACCTCACAGCCCATCACTGTGAAAACAACATCCGTGGCTGCCACAACTTCCCCACACAGTTGTCTGCTTCATTTCCTTGCGATGACTCCAGGCTGCTAGTCCCTTAGGGTTGGTTGTTCTCCTCCATGCGCATCAAGCCCAGGGTGGGATCAGCTACTTATGAAAAGGCTTCCGGTAACAGGAGAAGCAGCAGCAAGAGCATCCGAGAGGCAGCTACCCCAGACTACAGATTTGTTTAGACAAAATAATCCCAAATTGATGCTAATTACAATATGAATGGCTAATTCCTCTGTTTGGTTTAAGAGCAAGCTTAATGAGATACAAGAGCAACCAAAGAGAAGGTTGCTTTTCCTCAAAGTACATTTGTGAGCCAAGGACGTATGAGAAACAACCCAGGTGGTGACTAAGCCTTCATTGAAACTCCACATGCTATGGAGTCATCTGTGATCTGAATGAGAATGAGGTTTGCAGATGCCTTTTTCACCAAATCAGGGACAAATAGTGGAGTAGAATCAATTCCTTTCAGGGTTGGTCTGGAAGAGCAGGATCATGGAGCAGGGTGATGCTGTTGCACTTTAATCTGGAAATCAGTAGAGTGGTGGAAGTTGGGCTGGTGGGGATGTGGCAGAGATGATGATTTGAGGTTTCATGAGATTTTACTCTGCAGACAACTTGAATGGCTAACTCCTGTTCATGCCCTGATGAAGAGAGAGAAAAGGCTAAATCCATCCTTGATGTAGCTCTCTCAACATCCCTGGAGTCACCTCCATTTAATTTGAGTTCAGAATTTCTCAAACAAACCGGAGCTCCCAAATTCTTTTGTCTCCTTCTTTGCCTTTCCACATAGGTCAGGAATAATCCTTCCCTCTACTGAGCCTAATATTAATTCAATTTATGTCAACCTGGGACTTTGATAACCTACTTATGTCTTGTTTGTAGCAACCAAATTAAACACAACAGGGAATGCTGCAAATACAAACCATGCCAAGTCACCTTGGGGTGCCTCAGAAGTCCCAAAAGTCATACGGAGCTGTTTAAATGTTGGAAATGACCAAACCTGTGGTGCCTCCTTCTGCAGGTTGTCCAAACCTGTTCATCAGTGGCATGTGGAGCGCAGATTTGTTTCTTTTATTCCTGTCATTGTAGCAAAAGAATTTCAAGTATGCAACTTGTGACTGTCAGCTTGAGGGAGGTCCTTTTGCGCCTCTGCTCTGTTGAGACCCCACCTGCAGTGCTGGGGCCAACTCAGCACAAGAAAGACATGGACCTGTTGGAGCAGGGCCAGAGGAGGCCACAACAATGATGGGAGGGCTGGGATCCATCTTCTGTAATGCCAGGCTGAAAAAATAGGGATTGTTGAGCCTGGAGAAGAAGAGAAGGCTCCTGGGAAACCTTTCAATTTCTGAAGAGGGCTTTTAAGGAGAAGGCAGACTGTCTGGGAACAGACATTTTAACAGGGCCTATTGTAACAGGACAAGGAATTATGGTTTTAAATTCAGAAGGAAATTTAGTCTAGATATAAGGAAGAAATTTTTTGTGCTGAGGATGGTGAAACACTGGCCCGGGTTTCCTGGAGATGTAGTAGAAACTTCACCCCTGGAACTATTCCAAGTGAGGATGTCTGGGGCTGTGAGCAACCTGGTCTAGCTGAAGGTGCCCCTGTTCCCTGTAGGAAGGCCGGACTAGATGCCTTATAAAGGTTCTTTCCAACCTAAAGCATTCAGTGGTTCTGTGACTACTTAAAATACCGTCACTGACAGAAAACTTGTATGAACAGGAGTGGTGGTGGAAATCCCTGGTCCTTAGCACAGTCTGACAATCTGTGAGTGCAGGCTGAAACACTTGGGGTTTGCAAGTCTGAGCAGAGCTCAGCGTAACTATGTTTACCTGGTTCCTCTAAACATCACTTTTGCATTTTCAAGTTTCATTTAGTGAAGGAAAGACCTGGTGAGCCCTGCTGGTCCTCAGAAACTGGCTCAGAAATCCAAACTTTCAGATCTGATGTTCCAGGAAGACCTTATAGCAGCTCTCAAGTACCTGAAGGGAACCTGCAAGGAAGCTGGGGAGGGACTTTCTACAAGGACTTGGAGTGATAAGATGGAGGGAATGGATTGAAGTATGAGAAGAGGAGACTTAGATTGGATATTAGGAAGAAAATCCTTACAGTGAGGGTGGTGAGACACTGGAAGAGGTTACCTGGAAAGGCTGTGGATGCCACTTCCCTGGAGCTGTTCAAGACCAGTTGCACAGAGCCTTCAGCAATCTGGTCCAGTGGAAGGTGTCCCTGCTCATGCAGGGCAGTTGGAACCCGATGACCCTTAAGGTCCCTTCCATCCCAAGATGTTCTCTGATTCTCTGATCTCTCAGGTGGATTATTCTTTTTCACCATTTATCTGTTTTATGTCACCCAGTGGCATAGATTGCTCCAGCATCTGGTCAGTGTTGAGAAGCATCAGCTGTACAGGTGCATGTCTGACACAAATTAGCCAAACATGAGAAGGTTCCAACTAAAGTATGCACTGACCTGCTATTCATGCTTGTGGTTTGTTATTTCTTTTCCAGAGTGCAGTAATTGTGGAGAAGACTGTTCAAGACCTGATGAACCTGATGCATGACTTGAGTGCCTATTCAGATCAGTTCCTCAACATGGTGTGTGTGAAACTCCAGGAGTACAAGGACACCTGCACCCTTGCCTACAGGTAAAGGCAGCCTTGGAATCTGGTAGTTGCTGGAGATACTGCTCTTGAGCTTTTCTCTTTTGTCATGAGTAGGCAGGGGTTACTTCTAGAAATCATCTTGGTTGAAATGGTCAAGGATGTTTCTTTCTACGTGGCAGAAAAGCCTGAAACAACGAAGATTGGCATATGCAATGTCTTGGCTTCTTAGTGACTTTATCCACATCACACTTTATCCACTGGCTTTTTAAGCATGGATGACAGTGGTAGTAGAGCTTAGAAGCTGTTTGGGTTGTCTCTTAAAAGATGACCACAGGTTGGAGATGGAGAGGATAAGGCATCATCTAGATCATCTATATGACATCAGTAGGCTGCCCAGGAAAGTGGTAGAGTCACTATCCCTGGAGGTATTTAAAAGATGTGTACACGTGGTGCTGAGGGACATGGTTTAGTAGTAGACTTGGCAGTGTTGGGTTAAGGGTTGGGCATGATCTTAAAAGTCTCTTCCAACAACAATGATTCTATAATTCTGTGATCTTTGACATAAGTTTCTGTCTGCAGCTCTTGCTTTCTTCTAAAGCAGACCAGATTTGAGTGTTGCCAAGAGATTCAGTTAGATTTTAATTAATTATATTGGAATTTGAGTATTCAGATCTTGTGACAATGTAGGAATTAGTAACCACAACACACTATATGATAAACACACACTGGGTTTTGTGAAACCTTCCCAGAACTTGGCTGTCAACCTATTCTTTCAGATGTCATCAAATGCCCTGTCCAGGGCTGTCTTTGCTCATTGGCATTTTGGTTGGACAGGAAAGACATGGACCTGTTGGAGTGGGTCCAGAGGGCTGCAACTCCTTTGCTAAGAGGTTGCTCTGAGAAACCTGACTGGTTGAAGATGCCACTTCTCACTGCATACAATTGGTCTAGATAAAATATAAAGGTCCATTCCAATCTAAACCATTTTCTGGTTCTATGATTTTTGGATAATCCATCTCTACCTGCTTCCCCAGCCTTAAAGGGGAATCTAAACACAGTGTGGTCACAGGGTTATCATACTGGATAGTTCAGTTTAAGTCCTTCAGGTACTTTGCCATGGATTTCTTGGATAAATGTTGATCACAGAATCGGAGAATGATGGAGATTATGTAGTCCAGGCCCCCCTGCCAGAGCAGGTTGAATAAGATGGTGCCCAGGTGGGTTTTGAATGACTCCAGAGGTGAAGACTTCACCATCTCTCTGAGCAGCCTGATCCAGTGCCCTGCTGCCCTCAGAACAGAGAAGTTCCTCTTCATGATCTAGTTGGGGATGTCTTACTGCAGGGGGAATGGGCTAGATGACTTCTAGAGGTCTTCTCCAACCCACTGCATTCTATGATTTTATGTTTAGATGAAATTTCCTCTGTTCAAGTTTGTGCCCATCCTATCACTGGGTACCACCAGACTAGTCCATCCCCCTGACATCCACTCTTTAAGTATTCATAACGCATTGAGAAAGATTCCCCACACACTTCCCACTTGCTACTTCCCCTTCCCCTTCCCTTTCCCCTCTGTACATCCTAGTTGCCCATCTGTTGCCCTCACTGGGGAGGGTGACCAGCACCCCCATGCCAGGAGGATAAATAATGGCATTGAGAGACACCAGGGATGTGTGGCCATGTGGCCTCTAATAGCTGCTCTCCATAATCTTCTTTAGTGACTAATTGAGACCAGCCATGGCAGGGGAAGCTGCAAAAGCCTCTTGTGTTTTCTGACCAAGAGCATTAAGAAATTCTTTCATGTTGCCTGATTTCATTCCGGAGAAGCTTCATCTGACGAGCGGCTGCGTGTGGGCTCGTCACCATCATCGTTATTGTTACTATTATTATTAATAGCACCAACAATTAGGAGCCAGCACATATGTGGCTAAACTTGGTCTGAGCCCTCATGCAAATCAGTAGCTGTTCATGTGCCATTGGCCAAAATGTTTTACATGGAGGTTGACTGACTCAAGCCAGACAATAGATGTAATTTCTTTGGCTTGAACTTAAAGGTCCTTCCTTCCTTCCTTTGCTGATACCATTCCTGGGTTTGGCACCTGCTGAGGGGTAATTAGGACAGCCCTAATTTGGCAATATCCTGATTACAGCAGGAGGAAAAACAGGAAACGTTTGAGTTTTGTTGCTAGCAAAGGACTGAAATAGAAATCTCTGTACATTTCAGATGATGCAGGGGAGTAGAAGAGCTCCCCGGCTCTGCTGCCACAAGCAGTTTCATCCGTGGGGACGTTATGCCCTCTGCAGGGATCTCACATCTGTACATCTGTGCCCCTTGGACTAGGTTTATCCATGGGGCTTTGAGATGGATAAATTCTCATGTTGATAAGGTTAGTGGAGGAAGGATCATCTGTAGCTGCTTAAAATCAAAATAAACTCCTTGGAGCCATGCATTAATATGACCAGGCGAAGCTATCAGAGCAAGGGCGTGTCTGTGCTTGAGATGCCAAGATAGAGACAATTTGGGAAGCCAGAGGGATGGCTTAGACGGGATTTGCACATGGCATTTGTTCCTTCCCCATGTGCATTCGTTTGTTAAAGGGGAATATGAGCAAAAGTGGATGAAATATATTCAGATGCAGGCTTGTCACAGCAAGGCTGTTTTATTTAGAGTGCTTTGCAGCACAGAGCACAAGTCTTGTGAGAAGCAGCTGAAGAAACTGGGCTTATTAGTCTGGAGAAAAGAAGGCTGAAGCCCTCTACAGCTATCTGAAAGGAGTTGGTCTCTTCTCAAGTAACAAGCAACAGGGCAAGAGGAAATGGCCTCAGGTTTAGGTTGGATATTACAACAATTTCTTACCCAAAAGGGTTGTCAAGGCCTGGAACGGGCTGCCCAGGGAAGTGGTGGAGGCACCATCCCTTAAGGGATTTAAGAGCTGTGTAGACATGATGCTGAAGGACGTGGTTTAGTGGTGACCTGGAACTGTTAGGTTAATAGTTGGACTCAGTGATCTTAAAGGTGTCTTTGAAACTAAACATTTCTGTGATTCTCTGATTCAATTCTATGCATAACTATGTTCATTTGCCTAATTATGTTCACATTGAAGTTGTGCACTCTTATTCTGTTGTCCAGCTTTCATCTCTATCCTGTCTGTCCACCTACTCCCTCAGTCTTCATCCTTCCTCCCTTGAACATTTTCTTGTGCATTTTCAGCCGATAGACTGAAGAGTCTGGGTGAGACATCAGTCACCTAAATGACTCTCTTTAGTCTATAAAAGAGATGGACATCTCCAAAGAGTGATTCACCCTAATTAAAATGTCTTTTCAGAGACATTTTAACCTCTCCAGAGGTGCCCAGATACTTCCATCAGCTCTTAAAGGCAGTTTGGGTGACTAGCCTCCTGGATGAACTTTTTAAGATGAAACTCTAAAATTATGTGCAATAAAACAGGGCCTAAATATCTCCAAATGTTCCTGCTTTCCAGTCAGGCAAGACCAAACTAAGCCCCTTTTTTATCAGTAAGGAACTGAGGTACAGATGAAATCTGGGTTGATGAAAAGCTCAACATGAGCCTGAAGTGTGCACATGTAGCCCAGACAGCAACCAAGTCCTGAGCTGCAGCACGAACAGCGTGGCCAGCAGGGCAAGGGAGGGGATTCTGCCCCTTTACTCTGCTTTCCTGAGACCCCACCTGGAGTACTGTGTGCAG
>VWZE01014940.1:208706-246227 GCA_013396675.1 Eubucco bourcierii | reverse complement strand
TCCCTTCCAACCTTACCATTCTGTGATTCTATGAATTCATCCAAATGCCTGTGGTCAAATGCGATTTCTCAAGTGCCTAGGAAATGCTCTTGCCATTCATGTCTGCTACATCTTACCAGTGCCTTCCCCTTCTTGCATTAAGGGTTTGGAGTTTAAGTTGTCTTCTTGACTCTTTTCGGGGAAGAATCTGTCTCCCTCAGTTACCTGGAACATGCTGAGCACAGTTTGAAACTCTATAGCAGTGCATGCAGAGCTCAGTGTGGAAATATCACCTGGGCTCTGGGAAGAGAAAAAAAAAAAAATTCCAAATATGTTTGGCACAAGGAAACAGAGTCCAATTAGCCCCTGTGGCCACCAGATGTTTTCCTAATGAAAAGCCATGGCCTCCCAGCTGTGCCCAAGAATGTTCCCCATCACCCTACTCCCAGCAGTGGTGCAAATCTGAGACTGTTACCACCAACAGATGTTTTCTGGATAGAGCCCATTGAGCTGTGGAGATGTGAACCCTCCTCGCCCCTGTGCCATCACCTGTTCAAGTGCTCCACCTCTTCTCTACTTGCTCCCAGGAGCTGGCTACAAACAGATGGCATTTTCCTTGGCCCGTTGAGCTGTGAATTAATTAGCTGATTATGGTGCTGGTGGTAGCAAGTCACCCTATTACAGCAGCAGGAATAATTACCTGGGAGTCTGGGAGAAGGAGGGGCATTTGAAAGGAAGCAGTTTGAACTGTACTAAAACATGTCATTGTGGCTTCTGATAATTTGCTTGAGGACCTGAATTAGATTGACATTGATAGAAGTGGTAGAGGTTGAGAACTGGCTGAAAAGAAAAGGTAGGGGAAAAGGAGCCTGTAAATGATGGGGAAAGTTGGGCGTCGGATAGAGATCTCCTTTAACATCTCTATTAATGAGGAAGTAGTTGGAGTAAAACCAACCTGTTGGTAAAAATTAGAAGGTGTTGCAATAATGGAGGTATGATTTTAAGGGATTGACTTACTGGTGGCACTGTCCCAGCATCACAGAATCATAGAACTTTATCAGTTGGAGAAGACCTTTAAGATCATTGAGTCCAACCATCATCTAGCTCTGCCAAATCTGGTGCTAAAACATGTCCCTTAACACCGCATCTCTGCCTCTTTTTAATACCTCCAGGGGTGGGATTCAACCACCCAGTGTTTGAGAACCTTTTCAGTGAAGAATTTTCTTCTAATGGCCAACCTAAACCTCCTCTGCTGCAACTTGAGGCTGTTTCCTCTCATCCTGTCACTTGACACTAGGGAGAAGACACCAGCATATACCTCATTCCAACCTCTTTTCAGGAAGTAGAGAGCCAGAAGGTCTCTCCTCAGTCTTCTTTACTCCAGGGTGAACAAGCCCAGGATTTTCAGCTACTCCTTACAAACCTGTTCTCCAGAACCTTCACCAGCCTTTTTGCCCTTCTCTGGATGCACTCTGGAACCTCAATGTCTTCCTTGCAGTGAAGGCCCCAAAAATTAACACAGTGCTGTGTACAGGGGCAAATCACTTCACTGGTCCTGCTTCTCACACTATGTCTGATCCAAGCCAGGATGCTGTTGGCCTTCTTGGCCATCTGGGCACGCTGCTGGCTCATCTTCAGCTGACTGTTGAATTTGGCTCAAGGCTTCAGTGGCTCTTGGACCTGTGAGCAACACATTGTCAGCAGGTGAGAACAGCAGGAATCATGTGTGTTAATCTTGGAAATCAACCCAAGAAGAGCAAGGACACCAAGCTCAGTTTGCAACTTGCTATAGCAACCAAACATCCTCCCGTCCTTCTTGCACAACCATACACTCCAAAAAGCAATAGGATCATAGAATCATAGAATGGCTTAGATTGGCAGGAACCTCAGAGATCATCTACTCCAACCTCCTGCCGTGGGCAGGGACACCTCTCAACTATACTCAGCTGCTCAAGGCCTCATCCAGGCTGGACTTAAAACAGTCCCAGAGAGGAAGCATCTACAAACTTCCTGGGCAGCCTATTCCAGAGTCTCACCACTCTCATAATGAAGAACTTCTTCCCTAAGATCCAGTCTAAACCTACTCTCCCTCAGCTTCAAACATTCACTCTTGCCTTGTCTCTTAGAAACCCTTATGAGAAGTCTCTCTCCAGCCTTCTGTAGGATCCCTTCAGGATATTTGAGGACAGCAGAAAATAAGGATCATAAAACTGAGAGGTAGCTCTGTGCCCTGTATAACTCCATCAGAAGACTCCCAAAAATGACTTGCCTTCTCAGACATCTGAAGGGCTGTGATAAGGCTATAAATAATTGAAGAGAGTGGAAGTGGTGAGCGCTGAAACTACTGGAAAGGGGAATGTCAGGGAGTAATGAGATGAAATTGAGTAAAATGAAACACCAGCACAGGGTTGGATTTTTTCATTCAAGAGTTGGGTTTGTTCAGCTGTGAAATAGACTCCCAAAGGAAGGAGACTATTCCTTTAGTCATTTAAATGTGGAGAGGACAAAGCACTAATATATTCAATGGAACAGTTGTCTTGCCTTGGCAGGGAGATGGCCAGATAGCATCAAATTCAGTTTTTCCATCTCAGATGTCAGAGATTCTGGTGGAGATATTTTTTCCCCCTCAGTTTTCACTGGAGTGAAAGAAGGGGGGGAAAAAGACAAGAGAAAAAGAGACCTTTTTTATTCCTAAGTGGAAAAACACCAAGTTCCTACTAGCAGAAGGCCCAATTGAGATTTTGATGTTGAGGTCTTCTGTGGCTGGAAACAAAACTCATTCCTTTGTATGTGGAAGACTGAAGGTTAAATTTAAAGAGGAGGAAAATGTATACATGACAAATTCAATTTCACAAACCCTGTGTACTTACTGAGCAGAGGTTGTTTTCTTGCTGGTAGGTGAAAGGAGGGATAGGTGGATCCATGCTGGTAGTAAAAGAAGTGATCTGCTCTGTTTCAAAACAGATCAGCATTGGCTCCTTTCTTGATGCCTTCTTCACAGCTTTTCTTTTCAAAGTGCAGATGCTTAGTGTTGTTAATTTAATTCTATTTGTTGACCAAATCAGACTTTTCAGTAGATTTAAAATAGAATTTTAGAATTGTCTCAGTTGGAAAAGACCTCTAAGATTGTTGAAACCAATTGTCAACCTAAGACCACCATGCCTATAAATGAGACTGATCAGTCCGCATAATCCCCTGAGAAATCATAGAGTCATAGGATCCCTGCTTGGAAGTGATCTCAAGGATCACTCAGTCCAACCTTTCTTGGCAAAAACTCAGTCTAGATAAGATGACACAGCACCTGTCTAGCTGAATCTTTGAAGTGTCCAATGCGGAGGACTCCACCACTTCCCAGAGGAGATTATTCCCAAAACTGACTGTTCTCATTGTGAAAATTGTTCCTCTTGTCTCCAATTGGAATGTCCCCAGGAATAACTCGTCTCCATCACACATCTTTTCCACATGACTCCTTATTAAAAGGGAGTCTCATATTCTGTGAGGCCACCCTTTAATTCCTGGAACATGTCTCCCCTGAGCCTTCTTTTCTCCAGGCTGATCATACCCAGTTCTTTCAACCTTTCTCACATGGCAGCTTCCCAATGCTTGCATCATCTTTGCAGTTCTTCTCTGCACCCTCTCCAGCCTGTCCATATCTCTTTTGCATAGCAAGGACCAAAACTAAACCCAGTATTCCAGGTGCAGCCTGACTGGAAAAAAAATAAATTCCCAGTGTAGGAAACTTCCCAAAGTGGGAAAAACTTGCTGGGTCTTTATTGTGGTCTTGCATGACCATCTAAAACCGCCACGTGGATGCTAGTGACAGCTCTGAAGATGGCTCGCTGCAGGGGAGTCAGACTAAATGACCTTTGATGGTCTCTTACAAACCAAATCATTCTATGATTCTATGACAGGTCTCATATGTTTCTTCACCATGCAAGGACCACCTAGAAAAAAAGCCTTCCAGGTGCTCTGCTACAGAAGGAAATCCATGGTAGGATCTAGAAGGAATGTCAGCATCCTTAACTCCCACTTGCCTTTTCCAAGAGAGAGAAAAACACCTCCCAGATCCTTTCTGTCTGCTGAACAACCCAAGAATGGAAGAGGAGTTTCCCCTCTAGTCTCAGTGTGCCCATGAAGCAGCAAACATTGATGAGGATTGCGCTGGGAGTTGTTCATGAGCAATTCTAACACAAAAAATAGGCAGCTAATTGACTTCTCCAAATAGAGCATCCTGTTTATCTCCTGCAATTGCCAGTGAGGAATGCTGATGAGTCACACTGCCAAAAATATTAAACAGGGAACATCTTCATCATTGGAGTGATCTTTGATTCGATTTCACACAGACAAAGGATTTAGATAAATCTTTATTATTGGATGTTTGGGATGAATGGAGAGAAGCTCCATTGCTTCAGACCAGGTCCCCAAGCTGGGCCAGCTGGTGTGCAGTGAGCTGGTGGCTTCCACCCAGGTCTTCCTGGGCAGGTTTCCACATTGCAGTCACAACACAATCAGCAGTGGCTGGCAAGCTCAATTGAAATTGCAGAGAACAGATGAACCATGGAGAAACTGCCTTCTCTTTCTTCTAACACAGAATGACCTCCTCCTCTTGTATGCAAGTTGAATAATTTCAAGGGTGGGGAGAATATGGCCCTTTTTCCCTTGAAGGGTTCTATCAATGTAGATCAAGAGTTATATGTTTAGGAGAATCTTATATTCTCTCCACCTGTGCTGCCATGCTCTCTCTACAAGTGCTTTCACAGAATGGTTGACTGGAAGGAACCCCAAAGGTCATCTAGTCCAACCCCACTGCAGTGAGCAGGGATAGCTGCATCTAGAGCAGGTTGGCTCAAAGCCCCAAACAACCTGACCTGGAATGGTTCCAGGGATGGGACATCTACCACCTCTCTCGGCAACCTGTTCAGTGTCTCTTCTGACACTCTTCTTCCTTAGGTCTGCTCTAAATTTCCCTCTTTTGGTTTCAAAGCATCAGCCCTTGAACTACCACAACAATTCCTGATAAAAAGTGTGTCCCCAGATTTCTTATAGCACACTTTAAGTACTGCAAGGCCACCAGATCTCCCTGGAGCCTTCTCCAGGTTGAACATACCCAGCTCTCTCAGCCTGGCCTCACAACAGAGGGCTTCCAACCCTCCCATCTCTGCTGTGGCCTCCTCTAGCCCCACTCCATCTGGTCCATGTCTGTCCTGTGCTGAGAACTCCAGAGCTGGCCCCAGCACTGCAGGTGGGGTCTCAGCAGAGCACAGCAGAGGGGCAGAATCCCCTCCTCCCACCTACTGCCCATGTTGCTGGGGATCACCACAGCACATGGTTGATTCTGCACTGGAAGAGCACATTGTCAGGTTGTATACAACTTTTCACACACCAGAACCTCAAAGATCCTTCTCCACAGGGCTGCTCTCAGTAAACACTTAATTGAATTCCTCTTTGGACTCCTTCATAACACTTACTGCATGTTTGTGTGTGATAGGGATTTATTGGATATTTGTGGAATTGCATTGGAAGTTTAGCAGTAGTTGTGGGATTGTGAGATCTAAGCAAACAGGTGGACTTGATGATCTTAAATGTCTTTTCCAACCTCCAGTTCTATGGTCCTGTGATTTTGTGATTCTATGACTCTCTGAGTTTATGACTCTGTGATTGTTGCTGTTTTCTCCATAGGAGCATCGTGCAGTCAGATGAGAAGCTGGTGATCAGCGCATCCTGGGCTAAAGATGATGATATTAGCAGGCTTCTGAAATCTCTGCCCAACTGGAGCAACATGGCTCAACCCAAGCAACTGAGACCCAAGAGAGAGGAAGAGGAAGACTTCATAAGGTAAAATATTTTATGAAGTTACAGAAGGGTTTCAAAGAGAGTAGCAACAATGGTAAAACGTGATGGAAATACAGTAACGATAGTGTTTGTGTAGCTGTTGCGTCTCCAGGTAGAAAGGGATTTGATCTTTCTTTGAGTAATTAAATGGAATCATAGAATCCTTTTGATTGGAAGAGGACTTCAGAATCATCAAGTCCAATTACTAAGCCAACATTACCAAGTCCATATAGCGTTAGACTGTGTGATGTTGGGGGTCTTCTTAATGTTTATCACTGTCTAAAGGCATGGGGGGAAAGAAGATGGGGCCAGACTTTTTCCATACAAACATAAGGAAAAGCTTTTTCACTTGTAGAGCATTGGAACAGGCTGTCCAAAGAGGTTGTGGAGTCTCCTTCTCTGGAGACAGTCAAAACCCAGCTGGATGCATTCCTGTGTGACTTGCTTTATGTGGTCCTGCTTTGGAAGTGGGGTTGGACTGGATAATCTCCAGAGGTCCCTTCCAACTCCCACCAGTCTGGAATTCTCTGATTTTTAAGCCAGATACTGACTCTGCTGAATTGAGATCTTCCTGTGCATTGCCTGGATTGTTTCTGTTGATGATATTAAGAAATCCTTAAGGACATTATCTGTGGGATATTTCTGTGCTTTGTTTATCAGCTGCTTGGTGGATTGGTAGATAAACCATCCCAAAGCTCTTTATTCTTCAAGAAAAAGGGGAAGGCAGAGCTGCTTCTCACATGCGACAAGGACAGAAGACAGGGAGGCTGTGGTTCAATAAGAAGCTTCAGTGGGAGGGCCAGCTTGCTACTTCCCTGATCTTACTGCTCCTTTCTTCTCGCTCTGCTCTTTAAAAAATGCAGCTTCGAAGAGTGGTGCTTGTGAGCTGAGTCAGGAAAGTGACTGGGATTGGGGTGGGAAAGAAGGGCAGATCCTTGTCCTGGTGCTACTCTGATCACTTATGCACTGGAGAGAGCAGCAGTCTGCAACCAAATGGTTATACTGGGGAGGAATTCCCCAAACTGGTGTTGTCACCCAAGCTGTCCTTCATTTGAGCTCAGCAAGTGATGTTTCTTGTCCATCTTAAGCCTAGGAGCTATATAAAGAGAGTCAAATGAAAAGTATCAGTACCTTTAAAGGAGATTGTTTCAGAGGCAGCTTACTGTGTCCAAATGAGTTTGTTGCTACCTTTTCAGGCAAGTGAAACCCTGTAGGTAGGCAGATGACCTTTCCATACACACTGGAGATGGCTTAGTCTCTGAATCATTGACTCATTGTAAAGAAACAGATCCTCTTTGTCATTCCAGCAAGTCAAAAAGTTGCATGTTCCCATCACTATTCATCACTTCCTTGATTGGCATTTGGCTGTAAAACTGTAGGAGTGAGTGAAGCTGTTGAAAATTACGAGTCTAATTTGCCCAGATTGTCATTTTACTTCTCTGAATGCAAGCACAATGTCATGAAGATGATGCAGTCTAGAGAGGGAACAACGAAGGGTCTGAAACATGTCTAGTCACAGAAATGTTTGCTCATAGTGCAGTGGGGATACAGAGTTTTGCTGATTTCTCTTCCATGCTGCTGGAAGAGTTGAGGAGGCAGAGAGAGCCCTTGAGGTCTTAGTGTAGTTCGTAAGGTTTTGGTGATTCATCCATTAAGCCCTAGTCTCCATCTTTGCCTTCACATTTATCCTTTGTTTCTAGGCACAGAAAGGTGTTGGGGTGTCCCCCCAGGTCTTACTGGGATTGTGGGAGCAGTGATGGATGCTACTGACTGAGGGTAACCTATTAGTGCAAATTCAAGGCCAGGCTAAATCTGATGTCTGGTACTCTACCAGTACCAACAATTTTATCTTAGTACTGATTTCATTCCTAAGTTGTTGTTATACTTCTGCCCTTCTGCTGTGCTCTGCTGAGACCCCCACCTGCAGTGCTGAGGACTGCTCTGGAGTCCTCAGCACAGGACAGACATGGACCTGTTGGAATGGGGCCAGAGGAGGCCACAGCCATGATGGGAGGCCTGGAAACCCTCTGCTCTGAGGCCAGACTGAGAAAGTTGGGGTTGCACAGCCTGGCTAAGAGAAGGCTCCAGGGAGACCTTCTGGTGGCCTTAAAGGGCACTATAAGAAATCTGAGGACAGACATTTTATCAGGAGCTGTTGTGGCAGGACAAGGGGTGATGGTTTTAAACTAAAAGAAGATGATTTAGAATTGATAAAAGGAAGATATTTTTTATGCTGGGGATGGTGAAAATATTCCAGGTTTCCCAGAGAGGTGGTAGAAATATTCCAGGTTGTTTGGGCTCTGAGCAACCTGCTGTAGTTGCAGATATCCCTGCTTACTGTGGGGGCAGTTGGACTAGATGATCTTTAAAGGTTCCTTCCAACCCCAAACATTCCATGATGCTATGATCAGTTGAAGTATTTTGTGGCATGTGTCAGAGGTGTTAGCATGAAAAGGCTTTAGATCATCTACTTTGACTTCTCTGGCAACAGTTCCTCTCCCATGTCTTTTTTTTTTTTTTTTTTTTTTAACTTCGACATCAGGACAAAGATCTTTCCTCAGTGTCTGTTTGCACAAAGCATTATGGCTTAGTTCCTCAGTGTTGTATGAGTGGTCCTGTAGCATTAATTCAAATGACAATGATCAGTCTGGGCCAGTTTTGGCTACGTGGCTGATAAACTTCATCAAGTATCAGCGCATGGGTGAATAGATCTCTCCTGAAAAGCTTCAAAACAAAACCAATTACTGACTCATTTTTATGTCACCTCCTTTTCATTTCAGAAGACTTCTGTCAAACTTTCTCCTAATCCAAAGGAACAGTATTCCTTTGCTGCTGTCACTTCTCTTTCTTCCTCTTGCTGCTGATGAATTTGGAATATTTCTGCCTTAGCCATTGCCTGAAGGAGCTGAACAGCAATAGGTCTTATGGATGTTTTGGTTGTTAGGGTCATGGCTTCTTGGCTGTGATGGAAGAGCCTGGGATGGGTCAAGTCTACTAGAGCACAAGTCATGTGAGGAACACCTGAAGGAGCTGGGGTTATTCAGTCTGGACAAAAAGAGGCTGAGGGAAGACCTTCTCAGGTCTCTGTAACTCTCTGAAGGAAGGTTGGAATAAAATGGGGGGTTGGTCTCTTCTCAGAAGTAACAAGTGATAGGATAAGAGGAAATGGCTACAAGCTGTGCCAGGAAAGGTTTAGACTGGGCATGAGGAAAACTTTCTTCACAGAAAAGGTTGTTGAGCCCTGGAAAAAGCTGCCCAGGGAAGTGGTGGAGTCCCATGTGTGGAGGGCAGTGAAAGCCATGTATATGTGGTGGCGAAGGACATAGTTTAGTGGACTTGGCAGTGCTGGGTTAATGATTGGACTTGATGACCTTAAAACTCTCTTACAGCTAAAATTATTCCATGCTTCTATTTCATTCTCTCTTTAGCCATTCAAGATATCACAGAATAATTGTTATGCTTGGGAAAGACCACTAAGATCGTAGAGTCTAACCATTGACCCAACACCGTCATGATGACTAAACCATGTCCCAAAGTGCCCTGTCCACTCATTCCTTGAACACCTCCAGGGATGGTGACTCCACCACCTCCCCAGGCAGCCTCTTCTAATGCCTGACCGCTCTTGCAGGAAAGAATTTTTTCCTGATATCCAACCTAAACCTCCCCTGGCACAAATTAAGGCCATTTCCTCATTTTTATTTTTACAACCCTGATAGACAGATACCAACTTGTGTTCACAGACCCCCACTCCTCAGCCAGTAGGCACAGGGCTAAGCATTCTTTCCTGGAAAGGAAAGAGTTGATGCTTGAAGAAACATGGGAGCATGCTCTTTATGCTGGGCTTAAACCAGGGCTGACAGCAATGCTTGAAACACTTGAGAGCATCCCTTTACGAAAATTAATTGCTGAATTAAATATAACATAGAATCATAGAACCACAGAATGGTTTGTGTTGGAAGGGACCTTAAAGATCATCTAATTTCAACCCCCCACACCATGGGCAGACACCTTCCACTAGATCAGGTTGCCTGGCCTTGAACACCTCCAGAGAGGGGAAATCCACAACCTCCCTGGGCAACCTGTGCCAGTGTCTCACCACCTCACTGTAAAGAATTTCTTCCTAATATCCAGTCTGAATCTCCCCTCTTCCAGCTTCAATCCTTTCCCTCTCATCCTATAACAATAATCTTTTAGTCCCTCCCCAGCTTTCTTGTAGGCTCCTTCAGGTACTGGAAGGCTGCTAAAAGGTCTCCCTGGAGCCTGCAAGTTTACCCCCTGAAAGTTTACCACCAGTTTTTGTCCTGTATCAGGGAGAGACGTGAGCACAGAATTGTCTTTCCCTCTCCCTCCCCAGCATTCCTGTAACTCATTTGTTTAATTAAAGAGAAGAGACCAAAGATGATGTCTTTGCAAAAATCAAGCCATCATGCCTTTCTGTGTTGACAGTGATTGATTTTGTTGTCTTAACCTCACCACTATCTCTTCTGCGAATAGATGTCAGAAGGCAGGGTAAGACACTAGCAGAATCTTCCCATTAATATTCTGGAGTGGTTGGCCAGACAAAGGGACCTGATTGAGCATATTATAGTAGCTCAGAACTTGGCAAGGGGAAAAAAGGAAGGAAAAAGTCATGCCTCCCTTCGTATAATTAGTTTTTAAAGCTCTGAAGGCGATTTGGCAGCAGGGTGAGTGTGAAATACACTGCCCTTAACGCTTTATAAAGGTTAGCCTCCAGTTCATTACTGAACCAGATATGTTGGTGATAAAACCCAAAGATGTTTCATTTCCAGGTTTGCCTTTGAGGAGGAAAAGCAGTGTAAAAAAGAGCTTCAGATCTGGTCACACTCAATTTAGAGCAGAATTTCTTCATGTTCAGTGCAGCTGTGCAGCGCAAGGTGTGGGGAGGGACAAGGGCACTGTGCGTCTGAGGGAAATGCTACAAGCTTGGGACAGGGTGGCTGGAAAGTTGCCCAGCAGGACCTGGGGGTGCAGCCATCTGAACATGGGCTAGCAATCACAGAATCATAGAAACATTCAGTTGGAAAAGACCCTCAGGATCACCAAGTCCAACCATTATCCCTGCTCTACAAAGTTCACCGTTAAACCATATCCTCCAGTACCACATCCAAACAACTTTTAAACACCTCCAGAGCTGGTGACTCAATCACCTCCTTGGGCAACTCATTCCAGTGCCTGACCACTCTTGCTGGGAAAAAAAAAGTTTCCTAACGTCCAGTATATTAGTCACAGCTATTCAGTCACAGCTTGAGGCCATTCCCTCTTGTTCTATCACAATTTACCTGTGAGAAGAGACCAACAGCAGCCTCTCCCCAATGTACTTTCAGGTAGCTGTAGACAGCAATGAGGTCTCCCCTCAGCCTCCTCTTTTTCAAACCAACCAGCTCCTTCAGTCACTCCTCATAAAATGTATTCTCTAGGCCGTTCCCCAGCTTCTTGCCCTCCTCTGCACTCGCTCCAGCACCTCCACATCCTTCCTGTAATGAGGTGCCCAAAACGGAACACAATACTCGAGATGTGGTTTCACCAGAGGAGAGTACAAGGTGTCCTGCAAGGCATAAATCCTGCCAGGCTGGTTTAAACCCTGGCTTAGTTCTCCTATTCAGGGTCTGGAAGTTGAAGTAGGTTGAGCAAAAGCAAAACCTTGGGGCTAGGAGTTTAGCACCACGTGTCAGGTGTCTGGTGTGTGGTCACACGAGGCACAAAGCTTTAAATGTATTGGGCAGTGCAAGGATGCTAAAGGCCTATTGGCCAGTTTAGCTTTCAAATTGGTCTGTTTAAGGGGGAGGTGATTAGAAGCCCTGTGCCTTTCTTCAGAGATCGTCTTTTCCACACAGACAACCTTCCCTGCACAGCAGGAAGCAGCACCCCTTAGTGTGGCTCGTTAACTGGGAATCACAGTGGCCACAGCCATGTGTTTGCAACTTACACTGGCAGCAACTCTCTGCAACTCTCTCTTTCTCTTCTCTCTCTCTCTTCCCCCACTCTGCCCAGAATATTTTGTATTTTACTGCGGGATCATTATTGTGAGTTTTGGAAGCGTTCTTACACGGGAAACTTACTCAGGGATCCAAGGCATCGTGAGTCCCATGTGCTAGGGTTAATGCTAACCTACTCTGCAGCACAGTTAGAATTTTTCCTGTTTCGTGTTCCTGTTTTTCCGAGTTCTGATCGTTTAAACTGTTTAATTCTGTGTTAATAAATATCCTTTGTGCAAATCTGAGGGAATTCCCCCCGATTTTAAAAATATTAATAACAAAAATTAACATCAGATATATTAATAATTCATAATTCATAAGCAGTTATTAATAACAAGGGGGACAGTAACCTCCCTACTACTGCTGGTGTATGTGCTCAGATGGCCAAGGAGGTCAACAGCATCATGGCCTGGATCAGGAATAGTGTGGCCAGCAGGAATAAGGAAGTGATTGTGCCCCTGTGCTGGGCACTGGTGAGGCCACACTGTGAATACTGAGTTCAGCCTGTAGAAAAGGAGCTTTGAGCAACCTGACCTGGTAGAAGGTGTCCCTGCTCCTGGCAGAAGGCTTGAAACTAGATGATCTTTAAGATCTTTTCCAACCCAAGACATTCTGTGATTCCATGACTCTATAACCATGTCTGTAAAGTGCTCCAGTGACCTGCTGCTTCTTCCCCTGTATCTCCTGATCACTTGAGGATGCTTATCCTCACTTACTATGAGTCAAAAGGACGAGATTTGAGCTGGATTTGGGTGGTTTTAAGAGTTTCCTATGTTCTCAACTTGAATGCAGGAAGAATCTCCTAGTTTCAGATTCATTGATCCTACGTGTTGTGTGATCTGTTGAGATTTGTGAAGCAATCCCCACCTCTTCCAGTGTTTTTGAAGGCAATGTCTATGACCCTAAGCTGTGTGGCAGGGAAGAGTCTAATGGAAACTGCAAAGATGCTGGGGGCCCTGCAGCATCTCCTTGAGGAGGAAATGCTGAGAGACCTGGGCCTGTTGAGCCTGGAAAAGTGCAGTCTGAGGGGATCTTCTTAACACTCAGCAAGAACTAAAACATTTGGGAAAATAGGATGGGGCCAGGCTCTTTTCAGCGGTACCCGGTGAGAGGACAAGGGGCGGTGGGTACAAACTAGAACACAGAAAGTTCCATCCAAATGTGAGGAGAACATTCTTGGCTTTGAGGGTGGTGGAGCCCTGGAACAGGCTACCCAGAGAGGCTGTGGAGGCTGTGATCTCTCCTTCTTTGGAGAGATTCCAAATCCACCTGGACATTGTGATCCTGGGCACGCTGCTCAGAGTGATCCTGCTCTAGCGGGGAGGCTGGGCAAGATAATCTCCGGAGGTCCCTTCCAACTCCCACTGTGCTGAGATTCTGTGATAGAGGGGGAAGAAATGTGAAGATTCAACTTCCCCACAGAGATTTTATAACAGCTCCTGCTTTAACAAGATTGTGTATCACCTAAATCACATCATCGGAGCTACACAATATTTTCTCCAAGACACCCCTTTGTCTGCTGTGATAAATTCTGTCCTACATCCTTAATGAGATCAGAATATCCAAATAAATTTAAGGGAGAAGATGGCATGTGATGTCAGAGCTTCAAATGGTCAATTAGTGATGTCCACTTTTGACAGCATTGTGACCTTGCAGCAGCCATTTGGAGCTGGTCCCTGGCAGATGTGCACAAATTGTTGTTGAGGATTTCCAAATCCCAACAAACCTCAAATCCAGGTCGTTTTTAGGATGGGCTAAATCTCCAGTCCTTTAAAACCAAATACCATAGGTTGAGGGGGTGAATTTCTGTCCTCTGAGGCTCCTTTGCAGCAGCTTTTCATCAGGACCACAGTGCTGTATTCTTCATGTCCTGTAAAATACCTGCAGGTGCTGAATCTTTGAAGCAAGTGAAGCAGCATCTTCTGCAGGGTGATGGCTGGGCTGGGTTTTATTATTCTTGTGCCAGCAAATCATTTTTGAGGGCTTCCCATTGCAGGAAAAGCCCACGTGGGTTCTTGGGTTTGATGCTTGGAGCATTTCTTTATGATTGTTGCACAAATTATGGTGCAAGATGAAGCAACAAACCACCTTTTGTCTGTTTCTTTAAGAGCAGTAAGGGAATTTCTTTGAATTAATCAAGGAGAAATCTATCTGCCTGGGTACTTACTACATGCAGTTTTTAAGCGTCATTTCCAGGCTGACTCTGTGCCTCAAATGCAGGAACAGAAAATAAATATGTTACTAGAAATTTTTGTGTGACATAAATACATGGAAAAATCTGCTGATCCAAAAGTCCTGGTCAATAGCAAGGTCATCAAGAGCCAACAATGTACCTTTGTGGCCAAGAAGAGCCCAGGTCTCCTGGGAGGCATTAAGAGTGTGACCAGCAGGTCCTCTCCTCTACTCTGCCCTGGTGAGACCACAACTGGAGTCCTGGATCCAGTTCTGGGCTCCCCAGTTCAAGAGACAGGGAACTGATGGAGAAAGTCCATCAGAGACTATGAACATGCTGAGGGGCCTGGAACATCTCTGTGAGGAGGAAAGGCTGAGAGCCCTGGGGCTGTTGAGCCTGGGGAAGAGCAGCCTGAGAGGGGATCCGCTCAATGCTCAGCAAGAGCTAAAGGGTGGGGGGGGAGCAAGAGGATGTTGCCAGACCCTTTTCAGTGGCACCCAGTGACAGGACAAGGGGCAACAGGCAGAGACTGGATCGCAGGAAGTTGCACATAGGTATAAAGAAAATATTTTTTTGCTGTGAGGGTGCTGGAGCCCTGGAACAGGCCACCCAGTGAGGCTGTGAAATCTCATCTGGAGAGATTCTAAACCCACGTGGACATTGCGATTGTGGAAACCTGCTGTGGGTGACCTTGCTTCAGCAGGGAGGTTGGGCTAGATGAACTCAGGAGGTTCCATCTGAACATGAGGAGAAACTTCTTTGCTTTGAGGGTGCCAAAGCCTTGGAGCAGGCTGCCTTAAGAGTCTGTGGAGTCTCTTGCTATGAAGACTTTCAAAACCAATTTGGACACATTCCTGTGTGGCCTGCCCTAAGCGATGCTGCTTTGGTAGGGGCATTGGACTCAGAAATCTCCAGAGATCCCTTCCTACTCCTGCCATTCTGTGCTTCTTCTCTGAAGCATCTGATGATCAGCGGAAAGCACCTGCAGTCAAGAGGGTATGAGAAGAGATGGGAGGTCCTTACTGGGTCAGAGTGTGTTCCAAGAGGGGTTCCTAAGGGTCTCAATTGATGTCCACCTGTCCTGCTCCATCTGTGTACCCTCCCAGTGAGTTATTTCCTTGGTGTTATTTGCTGAAGGGATAGTTGATGCTAATTTCTTGGCAGAGGAAAGATAGAGGAGAAGTGAACGAACACAAAGCTCTGCCAAGGGTACCTCAGAGACCTCCTTCCTCATTCTGTGGTATTGATGTGGACACTTGGCTGCTTTTCAACTCTACTCTGGTGTGGTCAGAGTGTCTTAAATGTAGCACAGGTCATTTTGATTTATCACACTGACTCTTCCTTGTCCTTTCTTTCCTTGCATAAGAGTTTCTGTCCTCTCATATTTGCATATCCTGAAATATGGATGAGGGGAAACCTGGTATACTGTCATCAGTCCATCTGGTTCCAGGCAGTTTAGCTCAATAGGTTGTTGAATTTCATTAAAAACATGACCAGTGCTTTTGGTTGCTGGAGGAGAAGAGGGGAAGGTGCTCTGCCTGCAAAAATCTTCTTTGGAGAACAAACACCTCTCTGTGTCCCTGATAGAATCATGCTAAAGATACAGCATCCATGAGAAGAGGATGGGTCTGAAGCTGACGCATTGGTGGTCACTCTACAAAGTGAAAAAAAAAAAAAAATTAGAAATTAAGACGGTTTAATAAAGAGAAACAAAATGAGATGCTTAATTAATCTGGGAATTCAGCTAGCACAGCCAACCTGCCCTCACAAAACCAAGTTTTCAGAGTGAACTCCACTGCAGTATGTGCAGCAGTGTGCCCTTGTGGCTAAACAGGCTGATGGCATGCCAGGCTGGGTTAAGAACAGTGTGTCCAACAGGTCTAAGGAGGTTCTTCTCCCCCTCCATTCTGCCCTGGTGAGACCACACTTGGAATATTATGTCCAGTTTTGGGCTCCCCAGTTCAAGAGAGGCAGAAATCTGCTGGACAGAGTCCAACAGAGAGCTACAAGGATGGTTAAGGGACTGATATATCTCTCCTGTGAAGAAAGACTGAGAGACCTGGGGCTGTTTAGTCTTTAGAAGGGATCTTATCAGTATCTACAAGTATCTGAGGGGTGGATGTCAAGATGAAGGTGATGGGCTCTTTCAGGTGGTGCATGATGATAGGACAAGGAACAAACCAGAACACAGGAAGTCCCACCTCAACATGAGGAGACACTTCTTTACAGTGAGGGTGACAGCACTGGAGCAGGCTGCCCAGAGAGGTTGTGGAGTCTCCTTCTTTGGAGACTTTCAAACCCCACCTGGATGTGTTCCTGTGACATCTGCCCTAGGTGATCCTGCTTTGGCATGGAGGTTGGACTTGATTTATGGAGGTCCCTTCCAACCCATAACATTCTGTGATTCTGTGTGGAGCACACAAATCCCATGGGAACCAGGGGTAAAGGACAAAGAAAAGTTGTGGGATTAGCAACAGACACAAGTGTAAGGAAGAGGGAGCTCCCACAAAGAAACAGGTGGGGAGTGAAGAAAAGGACCTGGATTTGCTTTCCTTGCAGTGCAGTTGACAGGCAGCATTGATCTCCATCTCAAATGTGGCACAGCTGAAGTGGCCACAGGGCAGCCAAGCTGTGCCTTTGGTTACAGTTCTGTGAAACACTCTGTTTTGGAGTCAGAGAGTCGCAGCATTGTTTCGGGTGGGAGAGACCTTTAAGATCATCAAGTCCAACCATTAACTCAGCACTGCCAGATCACCATTAAGCCATGTCCCCCAGCAGCACATCTACACAGTTTTTCAATCCCTTCAGGGCTGGAGTCTCCACCACTGCCCTGGGCAACCTGTTCCAGGACTTGACAACTCTTTTAGGGGAGAAATTGTTCTTAATCCCAAACCTAAACTTTCCCTTGCACAGTTTGAGGCCATTTCCTCTTGTCCTATTGCTTGGTCATTGGGAGCCCCCACCTGCCTACAAGGTGGGCTCCACCTGGCTCCAACCTCCTTTCAGGGAGTTATGGAGAACCAAAAGGTCTCCCCTCAGCCTCCTCTTCTCTAGGCTGAACAACCCCAGGTCCCTCAGCTGATCCTTTTAAGACTCATACTCTAGACCCTTCAGCAACTTTGTTGGATCATATCAAGAGAAGGGCAGCGAGGCTGGTGAGGAGTTTGGAGGACATGTCATATGAGGAGCTGAGGGAGCTGGAATTGCTTAATCTGGAGAAAAGACTATTGTTTATTGCTCTCTAGAGCTCCCTGAAGGAGGTTATAGTGAGGCTGGTGTCTGTCTCTTCTCCCAAGTAACTAGAGATAGAATGAGAGGAAATGGGTGTAAGTCATGCCAGGGGAGGTTTAGATTCAATATGAGTAAAAACTTCTTTATTGAGAGAGAACTCAGGCATTGGAACAGGCTGCCCAGAGAGGTGGTAGAGTCATCATTCCTGGAGGTGTTCAAGAAGCGTGTAGATGTGGTGCTTCAGTGTACAGTTTAGTCGTCCTGGTATCTGGGTTACAATTTAACTCAATGATTTTAATGTTCTTTTCCAACCTGAATGATTCTATGATTACCCTTCTTTGGACAGCATCTCCATGTTCTTCTTGGGGTATGTGACCTGAAACTGATTCGTGCTTCAGCCTCACCACTGCCCAGTCCAGGGAGATCATCCACACCCTGGTCCTTCTGGCCACACTATTGCTGATCCAGACCAGGATGCTGATAGCCTTCTGGGCCACCTGGGCACCTGCTGGCTCATCTTCATCAGGCTACTGAGCCCCAGGTCCTTTTCCTCTGGGCAGGCACTTTTTCCCAAGCCTGTGGCATTGTGTAGGCTTGTGACCTGAGTGCAGGACACAGCAGCATTTGGTCTTGTTGAACCTCATCCCATTGGCTTTGGCTTATTGATCCAACCTGTCCAGATCCTTCTGTAGAACCTCCCTACTCTCAAGCAAATCAGCACACCCACTTGGTGTTGTCTTGAGACTTACTGAAGATGCACTTGACCCCCTTGTTCAGTTCACTGACAAAGATATTGAAGAGAACTGGCCCAAATTCTGAGACCTGTAGAGCACCATGTGGTTATGAAGCTTTTGCAGTCTCTAAAATACATCATCTCTGTGGCTGGAAATTTCCATCTTTGGGTCCTCACCCAGAGCTGGGTCTTTTGGTGTTCTCAGAAGCTTTGCTTAAGTCCAAAGCAATCTTTGTGGGATGCCATTTGACTTTTCAAAATCATGTTAATTGAAACCAGTGAACCATTGAAAACTCATAAATTAAATGCAGATCTCTGTGTGCTGGCTCTGTCTTAGGTACACACAGATGTCACAGATAGGTGTCACAGATACTGGCTGAGAAACCGTGTGAGAGTTTCAGTTCTGAAGATGCTGTTTCAATGCAGGTATCCAACAGAGCCGAGTTAAGGTTGAATATTCAGTTGGTTCAGGGTTTTATATCCTTCCCAATAAGTATTTAGCCTTGCAAATTTAATAAAGGCAAAGAAAGACAGGTACTGAATAGTCTCTCAGGCGAGCTTACAGAACACTGATGAATATTTGCACAAGGAGGATGTTTGCTAACAGCAGGTTTATATTGAAACTACAGGAATCCACCAGGACTCTTTAAAGTTATCTTCTAAATGGGAGTTACTTAGAGTCACAGAATGGGTTGGAAGAGGCTTTTAAAAGCATCTCAAAGATGAACAGGGACACCTTCCACTAGACCATGTTGCTCAAAGCCCCATCCCCATTCCTGGGGTTCTTACTTGCTGAAGGCTGTTTCTGTTGTAGGTTTCAGTTCACAAAAGAGTGAATACAGTGAAGGATTTGCATTAAAGACAAACCATTAATATATTTACTGCCCTTTTCATACAAACTTCTGTTCTTTTAAAGTGAATAGCAGAATTACATTGACGCTAGCAACGTTTTCTAGTACAGCTTCCTGTAGACCTTATTTGTATTCCTCCCAGGATCAAAACCAGGAAATACACCATGCTTTGTGTTTTATAGACTTTCCCCAGCCCAGCTGCAGGCAGTGTATTATTCATGCCCAAGGTATCCATCTAGAACCATACCAAAACCATTTCTCTTTGCGTGTGGGAAGCCAGAAGAGTTATCACTGTGCTAAAGCTGGATTTGTAATCGCAGTTGTGGGCAGTGGCATGGTAGTGACTCCTCATTTAACAGCTTTCAAATTCTGGATCCCCAAAAAACTGCTTTTTTTCTGTGTCATTTTGTATGGGAAAGTTGTGTTAATGAAGGTAGAAATTCTCCAGCTATTTAATTTCTTACTTTTCTGAGTAATGGTAACTGCCAGTGGGATTTGATAGTTTAATTCCACAGGAGTGATTGGGTTGGAGAAGTTTATCTATGAAATGTTTTCTACTCCATATGAACACGTAAGTGTTTGTGGGTGGGCAGAGACAAGTGAGGTGTTTCTCATTTGCTATAAAAGTCATTCATGTGTTTTACTTAAAAGAATGATCTTGCTTTACCCAAAATAAGTCAGAGCTAGCCTGGCTGTAAGTTTGTCCACGTGATTTAATCTTCTATTCACCATGAAATGTTTGTTTGGACTTTGGATATGGTGCTTAGCTCTTGTCACTCCTCAGAGCTTTATACGTTTTTATGGCTAAGAAATACGCAGTTAGGGAAGCTTTGAATTAATAGAATTGTTTTGATTGGAACACCATCAAGTCCAACAGTTAACCCAGCACTGCCAGGTCACCACTGAACCATGTCCCTCAGCACCACATCTTCACGGCTTTCCAATCCCTCCAGGGCTAGGGAGTCCACCCCTTCCCTGGACAGCCTATTACCGAGCTTGATAACCCTTTTGGAGAAGAAATTGTGTCTTTTGTCCAGCCCAAACCTCCCCTGGGTGATTTGAGACCATTTTCTCTTGTCCTCTCACTTATCACCTGGGAGAAGAGACCAACCTCCACCTGCCTCCAACGTCCTTTCAGGGAATTGTAGAGAGCCAGATCTCCTCTCAGCCTTCTTTTCTTCAGACGGAACAATCCCAGTTCCCTCAGTTGCTCCTCACAAACCTTGTGCCTGACTTGGTTCCTCTTCAAACTTGCTGAAGGTGTCCTCCATCCCTTCATGCAGGTCAATGATGTCTATTTATTGTTAAGGTCTTTTCTGAAGTTCAGGAAGGTTTTCATGTATTGCAAACAGCAGTAGTAGAGGCACTGACCTAGGAAGAGTAGAACATGGCACTTTAGGAAATGGTTTAGTAGCCATGGTGGTTTTAGGTTGACAGCTGGACTTGGTGATCTCAGAAGTCTTTTCCAACCAAAACCGATCTATGAAAATTAACCTTAACCCTCTCTTACTGAGAGGAAAAACAAAACAGCTGAATCACTACTGCCATAGGCTATTGCAATTGGAGACATTTCTGTGTCTCAGTTCTCAGACACAACCAGCAGGTGAGGATTCCTCCCAAAACATCATATGTGGAATACAGCTTAGGGCAGCATATTTTTTATTGTCGTGCAGAAGAAAATCCTCAAAGAGATTATTTTTTTTCTTCTTTTAATGAAGGCTATTTTTGTTTTATGCCTTTTGTGTATTCAACTGAGCAATTTAAAACCATTTCAGGTTTGGTTTTTTTTTTTCTTTTTTTTCTTCTCTCAAGTGACAGTGATGTCCCACAAATCTAGGGAGGCTCTGGCAATAAAACTGCTTAGATAAAATCTAAAATGCTGCTGATGGGATTATTTTGCTGCAACTCGTTGCAGCTATTATGCTCAGCAGCATGATTCCTCATTGTAACTTCATAAAAGAGCTAATGACAGGAAGGGGAGATTTGCAAAGTTAAATGAAAGTGGAATGCAAATTCCTGACAGAAAGAACAACTAATGATGGGAAGAGTGTACTGAGAACCTTGGTAGATGTGCTGTCACTGAGAATCTCGCAAGGAAATGCACTTGGTTGCAGGCAGGAGCTCTTGTAATTCAGTGTAGGAACCATGCCCTGGTTCTCTCCATCCTCAAAGTATGCAGAAAGTCATAGAATCACAGAATAGTAGGGTTTGGAAGGGACCTCCAGAGATGATGGACTCAACCCCCCTGCCTAAGCAGGATCACCTAGGACAGGTCACACAGGAATGCATCCAGATGAGTCATGAAAGTCTCTAAAGAAAGAGACTCAACAATCTTTCAGGACAGCCTGTTCCAGTGCTCCAGCACCCTCACAGTAAAGAAGTTTTTCTTCAAGTTGAGGGAGAACTTGTTCCAGCTTGTATCCGTTGCCCCTCAGACTGGGACATCTTGGACTATCCTTCTTTACCTGCAAAAGCCATGAGAATATTTAGAATCATAGAATCATGGAACACATTGGGTTGGAAAAGACCTTTAGAGGTCATCTGGTCCAACCCCAGTGCAGTAAGCAGGGACATCCCTAAGTATATCAGCCATGAAAATGCTCTTGGAACATAACCAAATATGCCCTTCATGGAGAAAAATACTGGGAAAGGTGAATATGAATGTGAAAAATGAAACATCACAGTGGATCAACCATAGAATTACAGAATCATTTACTGTGGAAGAGACTTTTAGGGTCAACTGCTCCTCACAAGACTTCTACTCCAGACCCTACACCACCTTCACTGCCCATCTCTGGACTTGTGCCAGTGTCCCAATGTGCTTCTTGAAATGAGGGACCCAAAACTGAACCAAGGTGCCCAGTATAGGGGGATGATCTCTGCGCTGGTCCTGCTGGCCTCACTACTGCTGATCCAAGGCAGGATGCTGGTGGCCTTCATGGCCACCTGGGTACACAGTGGCTCATTGTCAGCTGGTGTCAACCAGCATTCCTAGGTCGTTTTCTGCCAGGCAGTTTCCAGCCACTCTGCCTGCAGGTTGCATAGGGTTTTTGTGGCTCAGGTGCAGGACCTGGCACTTGGGCTTGTTGAACCTCATCCCACTAGCCTTAACCCATCAATCCACCCTGTCCAGATTCCTCTGCAAAGAATCTCTGCTTTCAAGTAGATCAACACAGCTACCCAACTTAGTGTCATCTGCAGCCTTTACTGAGGATACCTCCATCCCGTCATCCAGACTATTGATAAAGATAGTACATAGAACTGGCCCCCAGCAGTGAGACTTGGGGAGCACTACTTGTGACTGCCCATCAGCTGGATTTACCTCCACTCTTTGGTCTTGGCCATGGAGTCAATTTTTTTATCCAGCAGGTTTTCAGCTTTTTTTTTTTTGGTAAACACATTTGTCTTGGTCATGAGTTTCCAGCAAGTGCTATCTCTGTGCAAGTAAAGTAATGCATTGTCTGATAGTCAAAATCATTTATTTGTCACCTGGTCATGATAAACCTTCAGGTTTCACAGAATTTTTCTTGTGATGTGTGGAAAAATAAGTCAGTCAGGGATTGGAAAAGCTGATTTACATGGAAAGATTGAAAGCACTACATGTGTTATTCATGTGTATCCCAAGGAGACATGGGAAGCACCTTCATGACTCATCTAGGTGCCAGGGCTGGGTGGGGTGGAGACATGTGGGAATTGATTGGGATGAAGTTTGGATCTGTGAGAAATGAGGTAAGATTCAGAGATTGTAAATGGAGGGAGAAGGACAGAAAAATCCTCCCTGAGATATTGTGTCATGAACAGCATGAAAAGCACGGTAATGAGACTCCAAAACCTCCACTGGACAGCATTCTTGTGACCCCATGCTGGAACAGTTCTACACCGGCTGGTTTGACTTTCTCTGTGGTTTAACTAATGTCTCCTGTTCCTGTCTTTCTGAGGGTGGTTTTGGTTTGCCTTTCAGGGCTGCTTTTGGCAAAGAGTCAGAAGTTCTCATTGGCAACCTAGGAGATAAACTCATCCCTCAACAGGAGATCCTGCGGGACGTCAGCGACCTGAAGGCCTTGGCCAACATGCACGAGAGCTTGGAGTGGTTAGCAGGTCGCACCAAGGCAGCCTTCTCCAACCTTTCAGCCACCCAAAGTAAGTAGCTCTCATAGGAGAATCCATCTTAGAAATGCAAACTGGCATAACTAAGGGCACTAACAAGAGTGGGCATCTTTTGTTCCCAGCATAACTGTGGACTCTAGCAGGAGTGGGCATCTTTTGTTCCCAGCATAACTATGAACTCTAGCAGGAGTGGGCATCTTTTGTTCTTGATTTCAAAGTGGGCTGATGTCAGAGGAAAGCAAAAAGTGAAGCAGCTTCATCTCTTTCTTCCTGCTGAATGCTGTGGTGTGACATTTGCTCAGGCTGTGGTGGGCATATGTGAGAGCACCAGCAGCATCACTCCTTGCATAAGTTCTGAAAAGTCTTTCAGTGCTTAGAACTTCTCATCTGACCCTGCTAATGACACAGACCAGGAGCAGCTATGGGGGCCGGGGCAGGTTTGGTTCCCTTCAAAGCATGGATGAATATTTAAATATCTGTGTGGATTATAAATTCAGTCAAGATATTGAACAGCTTTTAATGAGAAACGTCCTAACCTGTGTGTCATTGGGACACTGATGCTCAGTCTGCAAAGGCAAGAGCAACCCTTGGTGAACGGAGGTGCCAGGAGGACAGAGATAGCAGGCCCTGGAGACACCACATCTGCTCCTGGCTGTCAAGGATTGCCCGGACTACGTTTGTGAGATCATTTAATTTCTCAGTGCTTCAGCTTTTACTTCTTCCCCTAGGGAATAGTGATTTTTTTTTTTTTCCTTCTGTCTGGGAAGTGTTAGAGGCATGATTAGTGTTGCTTCTCATCTCACCACTGTCATTGACATTGTCTGCAACAGGGTCACGTTCAGCAGAGAGTTGTGGCTGTGCCCCAGAAGCAGAGCTCAGCATAAACATCCTTCATCTCTCCTGATTTCCACTGGTGCCTTTCCACTGTTGTTAACTTGTGAGGAGTCACCTATAACTCAACTGATATGGGGTTAAACTTTGCCTAAGGCCAGGGGTTTGGGTCTCACCTGCCAACCAAAACATTCCTCATAGCGGTCCTGTGTCATAAGCTGACCCTGCTGACGAGGCCATGCATTTGTTAGAGCTCTTCATGTTGCCTTAGATCCCTGTAGTGAAATCTACTCTAGGTGAACCTGTTCTGGCAGGGAATTTGAACTAGATGATCTCCAGAGGTTACTCCCAACTGCAGTGATTCTGTGTTTTACAACATCTGCTATTGTCCAGGGGTTATATTAAATGCAACTGGCTCAGGCAATGAGGAACTGTGCTGGTGATGAGGAGCAGAGAAGAAAAGCACAGCATAAAAAAATCCATACAGCTTGATGGGATCCCTGAAAGGTGGTAGAAGTCCCACCCTTGGAAACATTCTAGGTCAGGTTGGGCAAAGCTCAGAGCAACCTGCTGTAGTTGGAGATCTCCCTGTTGACTGCAGGGGAGGTTGAACTAGGTGACCTTTAAACATTACTTCCACCCAAACCATTCTATGAATCTATGATCCCAACACACATGGGGATGTAGTGAGGACAGATATTTGTGCAATACATAATGCAAATACAGATCAGAGCCCTGGGGGAAGGTGTCCACAGAGGAGCAAGACTGTGGGCAGCCAGGTCTTCTGAGCTATCATGGGAGTTTGGCATGGAAAATCACCTCAGCCTTGTTTTCAGAGAAGTGATGGAAGGAATTTGGGTGGTGCTAAATAAAGTTATGTTGTTATATCTCCTTTGAAATAATTGTCCTATGACAGCAGAGCACCTCTGACTGACTGACAATCCTTCCTGTGGCTTATAACCTTCCTCTACAGTAGGACTGAAATTTCAGCTCTTTTGACTCTTTAACCACCTTAAGATCCTTGAAACTCCATCTGTCCATGATGAGTTTGATGGGATTAAGGTTATGCAATCAGCCAACAATTGAAGATCCCAAATGCTACAGTTAGCTTTGGCGAGGCCACACCTTGAGTGTTTTGTTCAATTTTGGGCACCACAACACAAGAGAGATGTAGAGGTGCTGGAGTGGGTCCAGGGGGGGACAATGAAGCTGGGTAAGGGCCTAGAGAGTACATCTTAAAAGGAACAACTGAGGAAGCTGGGGATGGATAGGTTGAAAAAGAGGCATCTGAAGGGAGACCTCATTGTTGTCTATAACTACCCGAAGGGATGTGGAGAGGCTGCTGCTGGTCTCTTCTCACAGGTAATTGGAAACAGAACAAGGGGGAATGGCCTCAAGCTGAGACTGGATAGGTTTAGATTGGGCATTAGGAGAACATTTTTCACGGAGAGAGTGGTCAGGCTCCGGAATGAGCTGCGTAGGGAAGTGATAGAGTCACTGACTCTGAACGTGTTTAAGGGTCATTTGAATGCAGTGCTTGGTGATATGGTTTAAGGTGAATCTTGTAGAGAAGAGTTAGAGGTCGGACTTCGTGATCCTGAGGGTCTTTTCCAACCTGGATGTTTCTGTGTGATTCTGTGTAATATTCCTGTAACCCGTAGTTTGAGCTGTCAATACCTGAGTGGTAAAAAGAATTGCTGTGCCCTCAGGGCGTGTACTTTAAGTGGTAAAAATAAATAAAAGAAACCAAAACCATTGGAAAATACTATCAAAGTGCAGTTGCCAAGTATTTTGTATACCGGAGACTTGTCTGGTGGAAAGGAACTTGGAGATGCTGGTTGACAGGGGTCTGAAGGTAAGCCAGCATGTGGCCAAGTGGCCAAGAAGGCCGAGGGCATCTTGACTTGTATCAGGACTGGTGTAGCCAGCAGGAGAAGGGAAATGATCATACCCCTGTACTGGTCACCGGTGAGGTCACACTTCAAATACTGCCTTCACTTTTGGCCTCCTCAATCCAAGGAGGACATTGAAGTGCTGGAGTGTGTCCACAGAAGGGCAACAAATCTAGCGAAGGGCCTGGAGAAGAAGTCTTGTGAAGAGCAGCTGAGGGAACTGGGATTGTTTAGTCCGGAGAAGAGGAGAGGCTGAGGGAAGACCTCATTGTTCTCTTAAAGGAGGCTGGAGTGAGGTGGGTCTTTTCACCCTAGTGTGAGTGATAGAACAAGAGGAAATGGCCTGAAATTGTGCCAGGGGAGGTTTAGGTTGGGCATTAGGAAAAGCTTTCTTTCCTTCAAGAGTGGTTAAGCATTGGAACAGTGCCATGAGTTAAGTTGAATCTGCCACTGTTAGGCCATGCTACAGTCATGCCAACTTCAAAAATGGAAGTACTGGCTAGAGCAAAGTATTATGGGGCTTGAAGTTCAGATTGTCTCATGGCAGGTTTCCTGTTCCTGTTGCTGCTTCTGAGCAGGTTCTTGGGTGCTGGTCCTTTCTCTTGGGGTGGCAGCAGGACAAGGAAGGTTGAGAGGATAGCTTTCTGGCTTGAGCTTTTGGTTTGCTTGCCTCTGTTTGCTGCTGCTTTGTGCTGTGCTTTCTCTGCAAATAGGCTGAGATAATTATGCATTTTGTACCATGTTTTTCTCGCACAGTAACCTCTATTCTTAGCACACTTTTTCTGTCTCTCAATCCTGAGTTTTTGTGGGTTAGTTTTCCCTCTCTTTTGTGTTGGGAGGGCAGGGAATTCAACTTTGCACTGAACTGTTGCAAACAGGCTGCTCAGGGCGACAGTGGGGTCACCGTCCATGCAGGTGTGCAAAAAATGTGTGGGCATGGCACTTTGGGACATGATTTAATGACCATACTGGTCTTAGATTGACAGTTGGACTCAATGACCTTAAGAGGTCTTCTCCAATCAAAACAGCTCTGTGATTCTATGCATTTATTCACAGAACTTTAATTACTGGGAGAGTTAGAATCATAGAATCATAGAATCATAGAATGGTAAGGTTGGAAGGGACCTCAAGGATCATCTAGTTCCAACCCCCTGCCATAGGCAGGGACACCTCCCACTAGTACAGCTCACTCAAGGCCTCCTCCAACCTGGCCTTGAACACCTCCAGGGAGGCAGCAGCCACAACCTCCCTGGGCAACCTGTTCCAGTGCCTCACCACCTTCACTGGAAAGAACTTCCTCCTAACATCCAGTCTAAATCTCCCCTCTGCCAGTTTAAGCCCATTGCCCCTTGTCCTGTCATTGCAGGACCTTGTAAATAATCCTTCCCCAGCCTTCCTGTAGGCCCCCTTCAGATACTGGAAGACTACTATCAGGTCCCCTCGAAGCCTTCTCTTCTCCAGGCTGAAGACCCCCAACTCTCTCAGCCTGACCTCGTGATCAGAGCTGCTGCAGTCCTCTGATCATCCTCGTGGCCCTCCTCTGGACCCGCTCCAACACTTCCATGTCCTTCCTGTGCTGAGGGCTCCAGAACTGCACACAGTACTCCAGGTGGGGTCTGACGAGAGCAGAGTAAAGGGGCAGTTCTTGGTGCCGAGGAGTTGTGCTCTACCAGTTAAAGCTTTTAAGAGTAAAAACATCATTTATATTTTCAGTTCTAGTTGAAACTCAGATTTTGTTAATCAATCAATACTTTCCAAATGCAGAAAGAGCATGAACGTGACTTTCATGCTGTGGCGAGGCTGTTACAAGGAGCAGTGAATAAACACAAAGTACAAAGTGTAATATTTCACTTGGCAGCCTCCTCCTGACAATAAAAATTCATCTTCCTTTGTAATAACTTTATACCAATGCACTAGAATGTCTGTACACAAATGCCAGGAGTATCTGAGACAAGAGGAAGAAGGATCAGTGTTAGGAAATGATAGAGGCTGTTGACCTTGTGGTTATAAATGAAAGTTGGTGGAGCAGATCTCATAAATGGAAGATGACTAGAGCTGGCTGCAGTACGTGTATGGGAGAGAGAAAAGTGGTGCCCGTGGGGCGGAAATGGTGATAGAAGTCAGATGTATTTGCAAATCTAGCAAGCTACAGTGTGATATACAGGGAAGTGCAATTCTTTTGGGGAAGAATAAACAGTAGAGGAAAAATTAGATCAGTTGTCTCCTTCCATCCCGCATGGAGAGAAGAGCAATGTGAAAGATGAGAGGTTTGGATGACCTATCGTATGAGGAGAGACTGAGAGAGATGGGTTTGTTCAGCCTTGAAAAGGGAAGGATTAGAGGAGACCATATTACCATCTACCAGTACATAAAAAGGTGGCTACCAGAAGGACTGAGACTCCCTTTTTACAAGGAGCCACATGGAAACGACAAGGGGTGATGTGGATAAGATACTCCTGGGGAAATTCCCATTGGACTTCAGAAGAAAATGTTTCCCCATGAGAACAGTCAGACATTGGAATAATCTCCCAAGGGGAGTAGTGGATTCCCCTACACTGGGCAATTTGAAGACTCAGCTTGAGAGAGAGTGGTGGGCCAGCTCATTTAAACCATGCTATCACCTGGAAGAGTTGAACCAAATGGTCTTTGGGGTTCCTTCCAACCTTGCATTCTGTGATTCTGTGATAAATTCTGTTGGACTTAGTGATCTTGAGGGTCTTTTCCAACTTGAATGTTAAGTCACCAACCCTGCATGTGTTTAAAAATTGTTTGGATGTGGTGCTTGAGCATATGATTTAAGGGTGAACTTTGTAGAGTAGGGATAATGATTGGACTTGATGATCCTGAAGATCTTTTCCAAGCTGAATGTTTCTGTGATTCTGTGATCCTATGAAATGCACTCAGACTGGGCTGGGAGGAGGACAAATTACAACTTCCTCTTGTTTCAAAGATTCACAGAATGTTAATGTTGAACTGTCAGACAAGTTATTTTGTTCTTTCTGTTGTGGTTTGATCACCCTGATTTCTGTTATCAAAAGGATGATGAGCTGGCTTCAACTCTTGAAAGCTGTTGTAGCATGATAGAGGCCTGGTATCATGGGGATCTGTCAGAAGGATAGGGACAGACTTTTTAGCATGTCCTGCTTTGACAGGACAAGGGTTAATGGTTTTAAACTAAAAGAGGAGAGAGTTAGACTGGAAGAAACTGTTGGCACTTGAGGGTGATGAGACTCTCGCCTGGGTTGCCCAGAGAGGTGGTAGATGCCCCATCTGTGTAGCCACTGCAGGTCAGGTTGTTCATGGCTGTAAGAAACCTTGTCTAGTTGCAGATGTCCCTGCTGACTGCAGTGGGGTTGGACTAGATGACCTTTGGTGGACTCTTCCAACCCAAACCAGTCTGTGATTATCTGATCTGAATTGTTGAGCATTTCATTGCTGGAAGCCCAAAGCAAGGTAATGAGTATCAGAGGGAGGGAGGGAAATAATTGACCAAAATTAAAGCTAAATAAGGGAGTTTTGTGCCTCGCAGTGAAGCTCACCAAGCTCAGATTCACAATGCCCTAAGTTCAACCACCGTTGTCATTCCAGCATTGGTAGCTTTGCCTTGAAGACATACTCATAGAAACCCAAACATTCCAGTTCAAGACAACTGGAATCTGTGCTTTGTCATGTGCAAGTCAATCAGCCATCAGTCACTCAACTCACTTTGTGAGTTGCTGACTTTGGGCAGATGGTTGTATTTCTCTGAGTAACCCTGTCTTTGGCTTTATTCTTCTTCTTGGACTAGATGCTACATTGAAATGGCTATGCTTGAACAAGAGCACTAATCTCCTTGTCGAGTAGCCGTGGTGGGACTTTATCTTATGTATTTACCACATTTAGGGCCACTTCATGATGAGAACACATGTCCATGTCTTTGATTGTTTCTCCTTTCTGTCCCAAGAAATCTGAGTTTAAATCTTGGTCTTGCTCAGGGCATCTTCAAAGTGCTTAGTGAGTGAATTTTTTGTGAAATGTCGGAAACATCCTGTCTCCAACAAGCCCATACCATGGTGGTGGCCCTGTATAGGGTGTCCTTCCCTATAACAGGCTGGTGGCTTCCTTGTCTGCATATCAGCAATCCATAGGCATAACTATAAGTGTTCAGAAATCACAGGGTGGAGTTGGGCAGATACAGACGTGTCTTGGCATATCCGAAGAAGAGGGCTACCTGTTGGTGGCTTTTTGGTTGGGCTGTCAAAATACCCCTTCCTAGAGATAAAAATTCAATAACCTTTAGCTATGGATGTGCCACAATTATCATTCATTTAAAAACAGGCTGCTAATGGAGTGGTTTATCATGCTGGGCAGTCTCTGCATCCTTCATTATTTAGTGTTTGCTAAGCTGATGGCTCTTCCAGAGCTCTTCCCTTATCTGCACTCCTTCAGAATTGGATTTTTTTTTTATTTTCCAAACCAGTCAGATATGACAAAGTCATTTTCTTTCACTTTTGTCTTTTGAGGGAATACAAACTTCTTTTTAACAATAACCATTTAAGGATTAAAGTTGCTGGAAGGAGCTGAATTAACTGAGGAAGTCAAGGAAAATTTAAATGAGTTTTGTGTGAAAACGGAAGCAGAGTTTCCTCTCTTCTTCCTCACCTGCCTCTCTGCCTTGTCATATGCAGATAAATATAACATAGGCTCATCCTTTTCTCTTGCTGGAGCTTCAGCCTTCTGAAGCCTTCTGAATATTTCACAAAGAAGGAATTATTATGCACGATGAAGGAGCTGGGACAACCTTTACATGTTTGGGACGGTTGCATGCTGTGTGTAGGTAGGAAGATGAAAGGTTCACCATTAGCTTACTGGGTTGCAGCTACCCTTTTAAATTCAACCTGCTGTTGACATCTGGTGACTTCAGATCATTGTAGTCAGCAGTTAATGACAGGCTTGAACATTGAGTTTGAAATGGCTTTCTCACAGAGCTCACATTAAAAAGAATCATTTTCCAGTTGTGGATGACTTACTGGAAGTAAGGTTTTTGCTTGTGCCTTCTGTGTCCATGTATGTTTTAGAGATCAGTAGATATATTTGCATCCACCAAAAGGTTTACTCAGTCTGTAATGTCCAGGGGAGGTTTAGGTTGGGTAGTAGGAAAAATTTCTTTCCTGCAAGAGTGGTCAGGCATTGGACCAGGCTGCCCAGGGAAGTGGTGGAGTCACCTTCCCTGGATGTGTTCAAGAAACGTGTGGACATGGCTCTTTCGGATGTGGTTTAACGGCTGCAGTGGTGTTGGGTTGGTGGTTTGACTTGATGATTTTAGAGGTCTCTTCCAACTGAAACAGTTCTGTGATTCTGTGATTCTAAGTTGCTTCTCCGCTACCTGTTTGTGACATTGCAGCTGTCTGTGGGGTGACAGAGCTGGGTCTCTGTTCTGTCCATTGGCATGAGGCACAGAGCTAATTAGTGTGTGTTTGGTTAAGGCAGCTGCACGCAGGATTAATGAGATGCATGGAAGCACCACACTCTCTGTCCAAAGTGAGAGTTGCACAGACCTTGGGGACAGCGTGGCTTTCCAGCTCTCCCTCCTCATTTCACACAAGCTGTATTCAGAGGGGGGGTTGAAGAGACCCACTTCCAAGCAAGACACTGCCTGTCCCCTTCAACCATGACCTTCCTGCCCCCACCTCTACCACCATCCCCACTATGACAACCATAAGCAGGGGGTTTAAGTGATGTCAATATGTCAAAGTGATGCAGATGTCAATATGAAGATTGGGAGATAAATCCCTCTTCTAAATCAGTCCTTTTCCATTGGATTCTTATCTGGTGGTTTGGTTTGTTCAATCATCCAAGCAATTGAAATGGTACTTTGCACCCGTGAAAAGCCAACATAGAGTTTGTTACTGTCAGAGACTTTATCTAGAAATGCAACAGTTCTCTTGGGGACTCATAATTCCCATTGCCACACTGTGCAGTAGTCCTGTGGTTTCCAGAATGGACGCCTCAGTCTCATGTGGGGTGGTGAACCAGCTGAGTTCAGCTACAGAAACACTGAAGAGTCACAATGGAGACACTACCAGCAAAACTTAGGAACTATTGGCTCCAACAGAGGGATCTGGCCAGACTGGATCCATGGGCTGAGGGCTGTGGGAAGAGGGTCAACAACAAGTGCTGAGTCTTGCACCTAGGTTACCACATGAGTCCTCCATGCTTGGGGCAAAGTCACTGGTGGAACAAGACCTGGCTGGTGTTGATCAGTCCTGCTGAGGATGAGCTGTTGTGTGCCCAGGTGGACAAGAAGGTCACCAGCATCCTGGATCAGATCACCAATAGTGTAGACAGCAGGACCAGGGCAGGGATTGTCCTCCTGTACGGGGCATTGGTGAGACCACACCTCAAATCCTGAGTTTAGTTTGAACCCCTCACTCCAAGAAGGACATTGAGGGACTGGAGTGGTCCAAAGAAGAGGAATGAAGCTGGTGAAGGGTTGGGAGAATAAGTCTTGTGAGGTGCAGTTGAGGGACCTCGGGTTGTTAAGCCTGGAGGAAAGAAGGCTGAGGGGAGACCTTCTCCCTCTCTATGACTCCCTGGAAGGAGATTGGAGCAAGGTGGAGCAAGGTCTCTTCTCCCAAGGGACAAGTGATAGGAGAAGTTGCACCAATGAAGGTTTAGGTAGGACTGGAGGAACAATTTCTTCCCTGAAAGAGTTTGTCAAGGCCTGGAACAGGCTGCCCAGGGATGTGATAGAGTCCCCATACCTGCAGGGGTTTCAAAGCCCTGTAGCTGTGATGCTGAGGTATGTGGTTTAGTGGCAGTTCTGGGTTAACAGTTGGACTTGAACATCTTAAAAAGTCTTTTTCCACCAAAATGATTCTATGATGATTTTATGTTGCAAAAGGAGCTTTACTCCTCCCTGGCAGCTGGGAGCTCTGTCAGGATACAGCTGGGTATGCTGATGTGTAGAGGTGTTCTAAAATGGGGAGATTGCAAGATGTGCAAGGACAGATTTTTGCCCTTCTGAAGTATTTTAAGGTGCATTCAGCCTTCTACCTTCTTTCTCTAAGATGCTTCCAAAGCTGGATATTTTCCCTTGTTCAGAGGTTCTCTTTTCAGTGGTACCCTGTAATAGGATGAAGGGCAATGCACACATACAATGCACGGAAACTTTCACCTCAACATGAGGAAAAACTTCTTCACTGTAAGGGTACTGGAGCACCAGAACAGGCTACCCAGAGAGGTTGTGGAGTCTCCTTCTCTAGACCCTTTCAAGACCCAGCAGAACACATGCCTGTGTGACATGCCCTAGATGATCCTGCTTTGGCAGGAAGATTGAATTTGATATTCCCCAGAGGTTACTTCCAACCCCTACCATTCTATAATTCTATGAAAGGCAACATGTGGAGACCCCATCCCTGGAAACATTCCAGGCCAGGTTGTTTGGTGCTCTGAGCAACCTGATCTCTCAGGCAATCAGCACCAGAACAAGAGGACACAGTCTCAAGCTGCGCCAGGGGAAGTTTAGGCTTGAGGTGAGGAGAAAGTTGTTCACTGAGAGAGTCATTGGCTACTGGAATGGGCTGCCCAGGGAGGTGGTGGAGTCACCGTCCCTGGAGGTGTTCAGGGCGCATTTGGACGTGGCACTTGGTGCCATGGTCTAGTCTTGAGGTCTGTGGTATCGGGTTGGACTTGATGATCTTTGAGGTCTCTTCCAACCCTGGTGATACTGTGATACTGTGATATTCCTGTGGACTGCAGGAGGATTGGACTAGGTGAGCTTGAAAGGTCCCTTTCAACCCAAACCATTCTGTGATTCTCTGAAAACCTAGGATGATAGGATCACAGAACCAACCAGGTTGGAAGTGACCTCCAAGCTTATCCAGCCCAACCTGTCACCCAACCCTATCCTATCAACTAGACCTTGGCACGAAGTGTCTCATCCAGGCTTCTCTTGAACACTTCCAGGGACGGTGACTCCACCACGTCCCTGGGCAGCCCATTCCAATGCCAATCACTCTCTCTGTGAAGAACTTCCTCCTATATCCAACCTATACCTCTCCCAGCACAACCTGAGACTGTGTCCCCTTGTTCTGTTGCTGCTTGCCTGGGAGAAGAGACTGACCTCCAGCCGGCTACAACCTCCTTTCAGGTAGTTGTAGACAGCAATGAGGTCACCCCTGAGGCTCCTCTCTTCCAGGCTAAACACCCCCAGCTCCCTCAGCCTCTCCTCACAGGGCTGTGCTCCAGGCCCCTCACCAGCTTTGTCACCCCTCTCTGGACACGTTCCAGTACCTCAACATCTCTCCTGAATTGAGGGGCCCAGAACTGGACATGGTATCTTCCCCAGTTCTTCTGCAGCTGGGCAGCACCTCACTCTCCAAGCTTGCATCAGTTCAGGTGAGCTACAACTGCACTGAAAAGCAGGGAGGGAGCAAAAAAAAAAAAACAAACGTGGTTTGTGCTACTGCCTTTACCAAACAGTACAACTGTCCATCACTGCTGGTTCTTATTATTGGTGATACTGAGCATTTCCATCACATTTTCCAGCCACAGATCTCAAACTGCTTTGAAAAGGTTAGTGAAGGCCATTACAGGATCAAGACTATCTTGGACCACTTTGCAGCCAGAAGGTCAACCTCCCCTTTTGCCTGGCTCTCTGTGTGCCTCCTCGTACTGAAACAGGCTTTGATGGAGAACTGAAAGCATCCCCCCACACTTGAGAGAGCGATGCCTTTTAAAATTGATGATGGATCCCCTTTAAACCACTCTGCCAGAGCAGAGGAGCTGTAATTTGCAGTCACTTGAAGACCCTTTCTGCTGATGGAGTGGTGGAATGGGGGTCTTGGTACAAATGAAAATCAAGCCCTATGTGGTGGGAAAATTGATGCCTTTCATTTTGCAGTCGGGTGGTGAACTCAGATGGGTCTTTGTGTTTAACCCTCATGTTTCTAATGAACTGAAATCAGCTCTGAGATGGGATGATAATTCTCTCAAGTCGGTGCTTATTTTATTTTTTGCTGTCACTGAACATGTAACAGAGCTCCCTGTACTGGTTGCTCATGGAGAGCTCTTTTTTTTTTTTCTTTCTTTTTTTTTTCTTTCCCGAAGAGAGCTATTAATAGAGAACCTTAGTTAAAAGCCAAAGTAAAGATGATCAACACATGCCTGACCGATTGCAGGAGGACTTTGTGTATACTCTGGCTTTAGTGTTGCAAGAAAAGTTCATTTAATTCAAAACCGTAAAAGCTGCAGATTTCTAACCTATAAAAACATCTGCCATTCACTTTAAAAAATAAATCTTGAGGGCTCAATTACTTGATGAGTATCTGGTGAGCTGGAAGAGACTTCAAAGATATCTTGATCTAACAACCCTGCCATGTTCAGGGACAACTTCCACTAGACCAGATGCTCAAAACCCCATCCAACCCAACCTCCACCACTTCTAGGGACAGGACATCCACAACCACTCTGGGCAACCTGTTCCAGTGTCTCACTACCCTCACAGTAAAGAATTTCTTCCTAATTCTAATCTACATCTACCCTCTTTCAGTTTGAAACTGTTACCCCTTGTCCTGTCACTACACTCCCTCCTAAAGAGTTCCTCTCCACATCTTCTGTACCTCCCTTTAGGTACTGGAAGATTTCCATAGGGTCTTCCCGGTGCCTTCTCCAGGCTGAACAAGCCCAACTCTTTCACCTTGTCCTCACAGCAAAGGTGTTCATTCTCTCCGGTCATCTACTTGAAAGGAGGCTTTAGTAAAGTGGTCCTTGGTCTCTTCTTACTTGTATCAATTGATAGGACAAGAAGAAATAACACCAAGTTGTGCCAGGGGAGATTTTGTTGGATATTAGGAAAGCTTTCTTCTGTGAAAGAGTTGTCAGGCATTGGAACAGGCTGTCTGGGGAGGTGATAGAGTCACCATCCCCAGAGGTGTTCAAAAAACATGTGGACATGGTGCTCTGAGACATAGTTTAATGGCTGTGAGATCTTAAGTTGATGGTTGGGCTCCATGATCTTAGAGATCTTCTCCAACCAAAATTATCCTATACTTCTATATGAGATTCTTTTGGTTTGATGGTTAAATGTCATAGCTGAAATACGAGTCTATGTTGCTGGATCTCAGGGAAAGAAACCACAGTTACCAACCAACTAAAAGCTGTTGTTTTCTTGTCAAAGTCATCTCCTTGTGCTTTTTTCCCTTTGACCTTCTGCAGTGAAGCTGTTGTTATGGATTAGTGGTCAGACCTTTCCCCAGGCTCGATGCTTTACATCAAATATTTAAGGGTTAGAAAATGAGATGCTGTTTTTCTGACCTGGATTCTCACCATTTCTGTTTTTTTCCCCTCACAGAATAGGCACACCACCCTCAGGCAGTCCCAGCACTGATCTGGTGCCCTAGGGTCAGCACTTAGCTTACTACCATGATTACACTAATTATTCTTTTTCCATCTTCTTTCCTCCCACCCACCAACCTTAAACGCAGGGGATTGTCATGTAAATAAGTGACCTAATTAGCAGTGCTTTCAAAACATTTTGCAACTAGGATCCCTCATGAGTAATACCAGCAAATCAAGGTTTTAATGGAAATGACTCCAAACAACCTGCTGTCCACTGGCTTGGTTGAATGCATTAGGGTCTGTTTATCTCTTCTGAAGAAAAGGGCTCATTGGTATCAGAGATTAATAGCAGTAAGTCCACCTGCTTCTCCTTGGTTTGCTACAGACAAATGAAGATGTTGGACGTGTAAATAGAATCATAGAAGCAGAGAATCATAGAATCATTTGGGTTGGAGATGACCTCCAATATCACCAAGTCCAGCCATCAACCCAACACCACCACAACCATCAAACTATATCCCGAAGAGCCATGTCCACACACCTCTTGAACACCTTCAGGGACTAATCCTGCCATCTCTACTGTGTTTTTCTTTAAAATAGGTAATAGATAAAGAGGGAATATTTATATTTCATTATTCACATAGATGAATTAACCCAGTTTCAAACTTGGCTTATTCCAGTATGGAAAAGAAGTTTCACTGCGTAACTGGTTATCATTCATTAAAATAATGTAAAACCACATCCAGTTTTGCACTTCCTTCTAAACATCCTCATCAGTAGACAAGTAGATTTCATCCTGGACATGGTCTTCACTCTATATGTACCTAATTAGACTGGATGTTAGGAGGAAGTTCTTTACAGTGAGGGTGGTGAGGCACTGGCACAAGTTGCCCAGGGAGGTTGTGGATGCTCCCTCCCTGGAGGCGTTCAAGGCCAGGTTAGACGAGACCTTGAGTAACCTGTACTAGCAGGAGGTGTCCCTGTCTATGGCAGGGGGTTGGAACTAGATGATCCTTGAGGTCCCTTCCAACCTTAACCATTCTATAATGTGGAAGGGGCAAAATCTTTCCAAGTTAGATGACCAGACTCAAAAATATGGTCAATTGTTGATGACGCCAGCTGACAGTCACACTGCCATGGTGTGTGGACTGTTGTATCATCCTGATCTAACCATTTATATTCACATGGGACATGGGCGAAATGACCTTTAAATAAGCAGGAGTTGTAGAAAAGTTAGATATGTTTGACAAGAGGAAAAATGGCTTCCATGAAAGGGCTGTCAAGCCCTGGAACAGAACAGTGGTGNGCCATAGGCAGGGACACCTCCCACTAGTACAGCTCTCTCAAGGCCTCATCCATATGTTTGACAAGAGGAAAAATGGCTTCCATGAAAGGGCTGTCAAGCCCTGGAACAGAACAGTGGTGGTGTCCCCATCCCTGGAGAGGTTGAAAAGCCATGGAGATGAGGTGCTGAGGGACATGGTGAGGGACAGTCGATTTGCTAGAGGGCAGGGATGCCATCCAGAGGGACCTGGACAGGCTGGAGAGGCGGGCCCACGCCCATCTCATGAGCTTC
>VWZE01014940.1:155835-197192 GCA_013396675.1 Eubucco bourcierii | reverse complement strand
TTGACTGAGAGAGTCATTGGCTACTGGAATGGGCTGCCCAGGGAGGTGGTGGAGTCAGCGTCCCTGGAGGTGTTCAGGGCGCATTTGGACGTGGCACTTGGTGCCATGGTCTGGTCTTGAGGGCTGTGGTAATGGGTTGGACTTGATGATCTTTGAGGTCTCTTCCAACCTTGGTGATACTGTGATACTGTGAAAAGCCCTGAATTTGGGTGTTTAGGGTGAGCTCAGGTGGCTCTATCCCCATATTAGTCTCTTCACTGAGAGACCTGGGGTTGTTCAGATTGCAGTAGAGAAGCCTGAGAGGGGATCTTCTCAATGCTCATCAAGAGCTAAAGGACAGCAGTCAAGAGGATGAGACCAGACTCCTTTCTGTGGTGCCCAGTGACAGCACAAGGGGCAGCAGGCACAAACTGGAACCCAGGTGGTTTCAAGTGAACATGAGATAAAGCTTTGCTGTAAGGATGCTAGAGCCCTGGAGAAGGCTACCCAGAGAGGTTCTGGAGTCTTCGCAGGGATTCCAAATGTGCCTGGACATTGTGATGCTGAGCAACCTGCTGTGGGTGACTCTGCTTTAGGAGAGGGGGTGGACAAGATGATCTCAAGAAGTTCCCTTCCAAAACAAACCATTCTGTGCTTATGACATCTGAGACCTGCTGTAGCAGTAAGGATCAGTCCAGAAATGCCAAAACTCATCACCAGGAATGAACAAATTTGAGACTGAAGCAGGATACTGAAAGTAGAATTTGCTAGGAGGTCTGTGCCTCATATGTCAGAAACTGGGAGAAAATGCAGCTTTTGAGGGGAGGGGCTTTGTCCCTGGAGGTTTGCATGATGATATTTTAATAATGTAACGTGTGAATTTATTAGCCAGAACTCTTTGGATTGCAAATAGGAGGTTTTCTTCAAGTAGGAACAACAACTGGTAAGCCAGCTGGATTATTTTTTTTTCTTTTAGAAATGGTTAACTTTATGATGTCTCTGACTCCACATGCAAAAAATCAAAGGCAGCAAATCCCTTTCTTCAGGCTGCCAGCTGTCCACTCTGGAGTTGGGAAGATGTTTTTTTTCCCTTATGCATTGTATCAACCAGGTGTGTTTTCATTGCTTCCCATTTCTCTGAAGCATCAAATAGAAGCGGGTGTCAGAGACTTGATGGATCATCAGTTTATTCTGCTGTGACACATCCTGAGCCATATTGTGTCCTTGTGTACATAGGCAGAGCTCTGGTGAAGTCAGTATGTAGCTTTAAAAAAATTCACCACACATTAGTTATTGTCAGCAGTCCTTCAACCTGCTATCCATCATCTCCTGGCCACTTGATTTCAAGCATCACAGATGAGCTGAGGTTTGAAGGATTTGAGGAAAGGATTGTTAAGTATGGAAATGGAGAAGCTTTCCAGATGCAGTGTAATGTGAAGTGGACTCGTGGTATGGCCACCAGCCTGATCTCAGTCCTTTGTGGCCTTCCATCACACTCAGGTTAAGCAGAAATAAGTGCAAATGTAATTCAGGACAAAATATTACCATAGTTTTAGAAGAAACAATTGCATAGCTCCTCTAGTGCTTCTAACAGGAGCCCCAGGTTAGTGCTGTAAATCACAGATTCACATTTTACATCAGCTTGGAAGGGACTCTAAAACACCATCTTTCCAGCTCCCCTGCAATTAGATCAGGTTGCTCAGGGCCTCATCAAGTTTGACCTCAAATATCCCCAGGAATGGGACCTCAACTACATCCCTGGGCGATGTGTTCCAGTTTTTCACCACTCTCATTGTGAAGAGCTCCCTTCTAATGCTCAACTGAAATCTACCCTGCTCCAATTTCAAACCATTGCTCCTCATCCTGTCACTATAAACCCTTCTAAACAGTCCCTCTACAACCTCCCTGTAGATCTCCTTCAGATATTGAAATGCAACTATAAGGTTCCCCCCATAGCCTTCTCTCCTCCAGGCTGAACAGCCTCATCTCTTTCAGCCTGTCTTTGCAGGGGTATACACCAAAGTATGTACAATTGGGGGAAAGGACTGAGATGTTAACCAGGACAATCCCTAGTGGGATGGGAACTGCCTCGTATTCATCACTTGATGATTACCACCACAGAGAGAATCCCCAGTGCCTCTGATATTTGTTATTGGCAGGTTTCTCTGCCACTCCTGTGCCAGGTCCGGGCCATTTCCAAGGCACATAGTAAAACGTGTGATCATTGACAGAAATGCTCTGCTTTGAAGAGACACTCAGAGCACATTTGTGAAGAGCCTGGGGATTTATCAGGCTTCTTGCTGTTGCAGGTGCAGGCTAAGAAAACACCAGCAAACAGCAAAGAGGATTTGAGATGATGCAATTATGTCTTTCTCCTCCCTTAGGGCCCCCTCTTCGTTCACACCATTGCCAGATGCAGGCTGTCACAACTCAGCTTTGGCTTCTCCTCCAGTACTGTGAGGGCATGGCCTGAGGATGGTGGTCACTAAGATGATGCTCTTTGGATTTACCATCTGTTACCATAAAGGAAATCTCTTGGTGCATTCAAATCAGAAACTGTTTCTTTTGTTACAAATAACCATGGAGTTGTAGACTAGTAAATTTAAATATTTTTAGATTTAGAGGGACAAATCTCTAGAGCCTTTTTAGCAGGGCCTATTGTGACAGGCCAGGAGTAATGTTTTTCAACTGAAAAATGGCAGATTTAGAGTAGATGTAAGGAAGATACATTATGATTCTGTGGTTTGGTTTTTTTTTTTTTTTTGGTTTTTTCGTCTTGGAATTGCCCTAAATTGAATTTACATGTGACAACCTCCTCAAGGATGTATTCTGGGGCAGGGGACGTGAAAAGTTAGGACATACTTGCTACAGCTTCTCCCAGTAAAACACAACTACCCTCTGGTGTGAGCTTCATATGTCAGTGCACTGATCCTGAGTTAATGCAAGTGGTATTTCACCCAGGCTGTGATTTGACTGTGTTTCTCTGAAAGGTGAAATTCAGAAGAACCCAACTGACCTGTTCCCTTTGAGTGATATTGATGAAACTCAAGATTCTCAAAAGCAGAAGAAATTTTGCTGTGAACTTTGCTGCACATAGCACTTTCTTCTATAGCTTTGAGAGAAATTATTTCATTACAATTTTTGCAGGACTCTAATAGGTGATTTGAGTGCACAGACTTTCCCCTTCAGCAGAGGGATGGTGGAGGCCAGTGGTATGGTGCTTAGCAAGACCAACTGCTGGGTTCTATTCTTGGGTCTCAACATCTCCATGCAATGCTACAGGGTGAGGGGAAAATGGCTGGAAAGCTGCCTGGCAGAAAAGGACCTGGATATGTAGATTTTTCAGCTAACTGAAGATGGACCAGTGTGTGCCAAGGTGGCCAAGAAGGACACCAGCGTCCCGTCTGACACCAGGGTCAGACGTGGTGTGGCCAGTAGAACTAGGGCAAAAATCATCCCCCTGTACTCACCACTGGTGAGACCACACCTCATCATTCAGTTTTGGGCCTCTCACAGCAAGAGAGACACAGTGGTGCTGGAGCAGGTCCAGAAAAGGGCAATGAAGCTTGCAAAGGGTCTAGAGTACAAGACCTGAAGGGGGCTTACAAGAAAGCTGGGGAAGGACTTTTTACATGGGCTTGTAGTGCTAGGATGGGGGACATGGGTTGAAACTGGAAGAGGGAGATATATACATCTCCCTGGAGATGTTCAAGACTGTGTTGGATGTGGTCATGAGCAATCTTGTCTACTGGAAGGTGTCTCTGCCCATGGCAGGGGAGGTTGGAACTAGATGATCTTTATGTCCCTTGCAACACAAACCATTCTATGATAACCACCTCTGTCTTGAAGTAATTGTTGTTTTTAACTTGCTTGAGCATTGGAAAGAAAACAAGAAGGTAACACTTTGCAAACCCACCAATATTTTCAGGGTGGGGTTGTTCATTGTAATCTTTCTCACTTCTGTCTCACAGAGTTCATTGTTTCCACTACCTGATCCCTCTGGCTAAACAAGGGAACTATGCCATTGTTGCCAACGTGGAGAGCATGGACTATGACCCCCTCGTGGTGCGTCTCAACAAGGACATCAGTGCTATTGAGGAAGCCATGAGCGCCAGCCTCCAGCAGCACAAGTTCCAGTACATCTTTGAAGGTCAGAAATTCACCTTAAGGGCTTGGTCCTTACAAAGTGCTTTCTGATTCTCATCACAAAGCTCACCAGTATTGCTGCTAGGGTAAGACAGACTGTGGTACCATTCCCTCCTACAGCAGACTGGTGAGTGAGACCCATCGTGAAAGGTTAGGGCTGGGCCAGGCACTAGACAGGTGACAGAGGCTCTCTGTGAACCCTTCCACTTTGCCAAAGGGAAGAGAAAAAGAATAAGGGAGAGAGTCTGATGTGTTGAGGAAGGAACTACACCAGCTTTAGTGAAAATAATAACAATAAAATGAAATACAGACAAATAGACACATAACCAATAGCAAACCCAGCCTCTGAGGGCAATAATGTCACTGTCACCACTGATGCAGGAGGCGGGCACTGGGGAAACCCCAGACTGGAGTTCAGCAGTGGAGGGAGATTGAACTCAGGAGCTGGATTCTGGAACAGGATTCAAGAACACACAGATTAGGATCAAAGGCAGAATGGACAGAGCCCTTCTGGGCTACCAACCATTGAAGAAGAGGCTCTAGCCTGGTATTCCTTCAGCTTTATCTTGACAATGATGTCCATGGGAAGGAATATCTTGTTGTTCAGTTTAGGGTCACCTATCTTGTTTGTTCCTCCTCACAGCTACCATCTCTGACTTACTGCACCTCATCGTGGGGCACAAGATGTAGCTTGGTGTGCACAGGAGCAAGTCTAAGCAAGAGCCTTTCTGCAGTCCAGCCCTTGGCAGTGGCTCTCCCATCAGCATTGTCACTGCTAGAAGCAGTCACTGTCTGTGCAGACCTACCCTGAACTTCAGCAAGTGCAGCTCCTGAGAAGAGCCAGAGCTGAGAGGTCAGAGTTAGTTCTGTCATGGCTCAAACCAAGACAGCCAGTCAAACGCAGCATGCTCAAAACCCCTGTAGCATCTATACCACGTCCAAGTGTACCTGATCGAATAGGAGCAGCAGGCCTATGCTGGGTAGAAAAGCAGTGAGTAGATGTACATGGCAGGACAGCTCTTCCTCTAAGTGCCACAGGGCATGTGTATATATTGCCAGCAGAGCTCTGTTATGGAGCAGTTCCCATCCAAAGTATAACCATTCAATTTCTAAAATTAAATTTAGAGAACATTAGCTCTTCTGATGTCTCATCTGTCCTGATTACCTTGGAGAACGTGAATCATGCTTTGGTTCATCTCTCCTCTATTTATTTGTGGCACTGATGCACAGTTCTCCTGCCTGCACACCAGGCTGCATGTCCTTTTATGTGGTGGTTTTTCAAAGTCAAGAGGAGGTGGGTACCGAGGGTTCACCCATTGCCTAATACAATATATCAGCAGGGATGAAGGGTTTCCAAGCTTGTCTAGCCTTGTCTTGGCCACTGCTTACTGGTCCTAGAGAAGAGTTTCAGCTTCCATGTACTTCCTCCTGTACCAGTGTAGGTACTTATGGAGCAGGTTTTATTGAGGTGTCTTCTGGGCTGTGTAAATCCACTGCTGAGTGAACACCAGTACAGTGCAGAGCTCCTTTTACAGCGGAGGTCTACTTTGACCTTATCACTCTCTGAACTACCTGGAAGGGGGTTGTAGGGAAGTGAAGGTCAATATCTCCTCTTGTGGCCTGACAAAAGCAAACAGTCGCTTGCACCAGAGGAGGTTTAAGTTGGACATGAGGAATAATTTCTTCCCTGAAAGGTTTGTCAAGGCTTCCCTGAAAGGGTTGGAACAGGCTGCTCAGGAGTGTGGTAGAGTCACCATCCCTTGAGGGATCTTAAAGCTATGTAGATGTGGTGCCAAGGGACGTGGTTTAGTGGTGGTCTGGTGGCATTGAGTTATCAGTTGGACTTGATCATCCTAAAGATCTCTTCCAAATGAACCTAATCTATGATTATGTGTTTGTTCAAGGAGCATTAAATGGCTTCAGACAGAGCAATGGGGACCACACACATCTTGCTATGCCAAAAGGTTGAAATCATAGAATCATAGAATGGTAAGGTTGGAAGTGACCTCAAGGATCATCTAGTTCCAACCCCCTGCCATAGACAGGGACACCTCCCACTAGTACAGCTCACTCAAGGCCTCCTCCAACCTGGCCTTGAACACCTCCAAGGAGGGNNNNTACTATCAGGTCCCCTCGAAGCCTTCTCTTCTCCAGGCTGAAGAGCCCCAACTCCCTCAGCCTGTCCTCATAGGAGAGCTGCTCCAGCCCTCTGATCATCTTTGTGGCCCTCCTCTGGACCCGCTCCAACACTTCCATGTCCTTCCTGTGCTGAGGGTTCCAGAACTGCACACAGTGCTCCAGGTGGGGTCTGAGGAGAGCAGAGTAAAGGGGCAGAATCCCCTCCCTTGCCCTGCTGCCCACACTGCTCTTGATGCAGCCCAGGACTCGGTTGGCTGTCTGGGCTGCATGTGCACACTGCAGGCTCATGTTGAGCTTTTCATCAACCCAGACTCCAAGGTCCTTTTCCTCAGGGCTGCTCTCCAGCCATTCACCACCCAGCCTGGATTTGTGCTTGGAATTATACCTACCCAGGTGTAGGACCTCACACTTGGCCTTGTAATTTTATACACATGATCTTCATGAAAGTGACAGAGTACTCAGATAGGGTGCCCAGAGAGGCTATGGAGTCTCCTTCTCTTGAGACTTTCAAAACCCACCTGGGCATGTTCCTGTGTGACCTGCCCTAGGTGATCCTGCTTTGGCAGGAGAGTTGGCCCAGATGATTCCTTCCAACCTCTGTCGTTCTGTGATTCTATGAAATGTAGACACCTCTGAATCCCATGCTGTACCCTGTGCTGATTGCCTGCACGTGCACATATTTTCTTCATTCAGACTTTCAATCAATGTCTCATCTTGCACAGACCTGGGTGCTGAGGGCATCAGGCTGTGGATTTTGCTGTTTGAAATGTGCTGTGAATGGATGTGTCAGAGTACAGTGGAGGCCACAGAACTGATCAGAGTGCTGAAAGCCTTCAGATATGAAGGCAGGCTGAGAGGGTTGGGGTTAGCTTGGTTAACTTGGCTTAGCTGGTGGATGTATTCATTCTACCTGGTTGCCTTTTGCATATATGCACCTGTAAATAGAATCTCCCTTTACACTTCCAACCAGTGTGCAGTATTATAGTTTTTTTTACCCTGTGAGGGTGACAGAACACTGGAACAGGCTGCCCTGAGGGCTTGTGGAGTCTCCCTCTCTGGAGATAATTAAAACCTACCTGGATGCATTCCTATGTGACCTGGTGTAGGTGATCCTGTTCTGGCAGGGGGGTTGGACTGGATGAGCTGTTGAGGTCCCTTCCAGCCCCTGACATTCTGTGATTCTATGATCTATGAAAAGGAGTAAGAGTCACTTCTGTCCTCCAGTCCAGGGTAGCTCTTGTCCTCAAACTGGAACAAGGAGCAGTAGTAGTCAGACAGAAAGAAGGACTGAAAGGGACATTATGCAAAGCCTGGCAGTAAATCTAGAAGTGCTCTGGAAACATCAATGTCTATGATAATGCCACTTTGAGTTTTCAGACTCTTTGGGGCAAGGTTTGTTTTCTACTAAAGAAGGAAACCATGAGGAACCTCCTGAAATGCAGTGGGAATTTGCTGAGGGCTGTTTCCAGGTACAACCCAGTGTATCTCCTGCTCCTGTATCACTTAGCAGCACTCATTCATGTGTTTTATGATCAACTGTTGTCACTGAATGCCCTTCTCTTGTGATATAATTGTTTGGTTCCCTTTCATCCTTGCAGGTCTGGGCCACCTCATTTCCTGCATTCTTATCAACGGTGCCCACTACTTCAAGCGCATCAGTGAATCTGGCATCAAGAAGATGTGCAGGAACATCTTCATCCTCCAGCAAAACCTGACAAACATCACCATGTCACGTGAGGCTGACCTGGACTTTGCAAGGTAAGCAAAGAACCCCATGTTGCATTTGTTACTCCTTTGATGTCCACCTTTGCAGAGGTAGCCCCTTCCAAAAACTTCACCACAGGTGCGTCCAACTGGATGGAGAAGAGTTTAAAGCCATCCAAGTGTTAATTATAAGATTGACTTTTCCGTTTGTTGAGCAGCTTTCAGACCAATATGGATCACTTCAGCTCATCATGAGCTTGGATTGGAGGCCCCACAAAAGTGTCTGTGCTTGGGGCTTCCTGTTCAGATTGTTCCCCAAGACCATGCAGGCAAGGCAAAGTTTCTAGGTATAGGTCTTGGGTGGAACTTAACCTGGATGAATCTGGGGCCTGAATTCATGCCTAGATAACTAATATTTTTTGGTTTGCTGAAGGCTTAAACTTTTAGCACCTCCTGGGAACAGTGTGTGTGAACCTCAGGGATGCCAGATGCTCTCCCCTTCAAGTTCTGCTATCTGCTATCTAACACTAGTAGAATAATGGGAACAATAGAATCATAGAATTGGTCAGGGTTGGAAAGGACAGAAGGGACCTTTAAGATCATTAAGTGCAACCATTAACCCGGCACTGCCAGGTCACCACTAAACAGTGCCCTTTAACGCTACATCTACACAGCTTTAAAAATCTGCAGGGATGGGGACTCTACCACTGTCCTGGGCAGCCTATTCCTGGGCTTAACAACCCTTTCAGGGAAGAAATGTCTCCTCCCATTCAACCTAAACCTCCCCTGGTGCAACTTGAGGCCATTTCCTCTTGCCATGTCACTTGTTCCTTGGAATAAGAGACCAGCCCCCACCTGACTCCAAACTCCTTTCAGGGAGATGTAGAGAGCCAGAAGGTTTTCCCTCAGCCTTCTTTTCTCCATGCTGAACAACTCCAGCTCCCTCAGCTGCTCCTCACAAGACTCATACTCTAGACCCTTCGCCAGCTTTGTTGCCCTTCTCTGGACAGGCCCCAAAACTGAACCCAGTATTTGAGGTGTGGCCTCACCATTGTCCAGTACAGGGGGACAATCCCTGCTGTGGTCCTGCTGGCTACACTATTGCCAGAATGCTGTTGTCTTTGTTGACCATCTGGACACACACTTGGTCTTGTTCCAAACAACCCCGGGTCCCTTTCCACCTGGAAGTAGCAATAGCAATAACAAAATAAAACCAGACCTTGAGATGATGTAAGTTCCTCACCCTGTGCTTCACTGACAAGGGGGATTGTTTGAGGACTAAGCAAATGAGTAAAAGCAAACAAAAGCTTTGCACATGGACCTTGGGTGCTAGCTACGAGGAGCTGTGTTGGCTGATCATCTGTGGCAGCAGCTTGTTAACAACAGGCAGCTGAGTCCAAGAAATAACCAAAGGAAGAGTCTAGAGCTTGTAAATTAAGGCATATAGGTGAAATTACAGAACTTTGCCTGACAGATGTGACCCTCCACAAACACTGGAAATAGTTGGTGTCATCCTTTGGCCATTGCTCTTGGAGACTGAATAACGAGAGGAGCACAACTCCCTCAGATGAAGGAGAGTAGATATGACTGAGTGCCTCATTTACTTGGGCTCTCATTTGGGGAATGATCTCATTATTGAATTAGTTTCTTCATAATAACATTGACATGGGGAAGTTATGAATGCTGAGGCCTGGAGGAGGGGGAGAGAGAAAGATACATTACAAACTCTCCGAGGAATAGAGTTCTCAAATTCAATCTTTCCTTTTTTAAACGATTTTTTTTTTCCCTCAGCTGCTGAAATGCTAAATAAATTAGCCTAGTTTTTTTTGGCAGGCAGAGCAGAGCTTGAGGATGTGCTGACAGCAGCTGGCACCCAAATAATGAAATGCTGACCAGGCACTAGTGGAAGCTGGCACAGCAGGGTTGGCCATTTTCTGGAGAGGTCCTTGCAGGAAGGAATGAATAGCTGTGGAGCTCTTACTCACAGTTTGACTACACAGTTTGAAGTGGAGTTTGAAGGGGAAAGTGAAGAGATAACATGTTCCCCACTCCTGATCTTGTTGGATGGGTGATGGCCAGTCCAGCAGTTTTCAAGTCAGACACACAGCAGCCCTCTTCATAGATGAATTATGTGGCAAGTAGAATCATAGAATTGTTGAGGTTGGAAGAGACTTTTGAGATCATGACATCCTTCTGCTTACCTAGAGTTTGCAATCCCACCACTACTGCTAGAAAAGTGTCACTAAACCGTGTCTCTCAGCACCACATCCACTCATCTGTTAAATACATTCAGGGATGATGGTGACACCACCACTTCCCTAGGCAGCCTGTTCCAATGCCTGACCACTGTTGTAGGAAAGAATTTTTTTCCAGATATCCCACCTAAACTTCTCCTGGCACAACTAAATTTCCTTTCCTCTTGTCCTGTCACTTGCTGCAGCATATGTGAGAAGGGGCCAATCCCCACCTGACTCCAGCCTTCTTTCAGGGAGTTGTGGGGGACAGTGAGGTCTCCCCTCAGCCTCATCTTCTGAACACTAAACAACTTCAGTTCCCTCAGCTGTTCCTCACAAGACCTGTGTTCAAGACCCTTCACCAATTTAGTTGCCCTTCTCTGGAGGTGCTCTAGCACCTTAAATTCCTTCATGGAGTGAAGGACCCAAAACTGAACCCACATTTTGAGGTGCAGCCTCACCATTGTCAAGTAGAGGGGGACGATCACATCCCTAGACTTCCTAGGCACACTATTTGTGATGCCTACCAGAATGCCATTGGCCTTCTTGGCCACCTGGGCACACACTGGCTTGTATTCAGGTGTCCATCTATACCTCCAGGGCTGCCTTCATCACCCAGCTCTGCAGCTACTCTTCCCTAAGCCTGTAGCACTGCACCAGGTTTTCATGGCACAAGTGCAGTGCTCAACACTTGACCTTGTTGTATCTTACACTGTTGGCCTCAACCCATCTATACAGTCCATCCACATCTCTCTGCAAGATTTTCTCCTGCACCAATCGAGCTCCTGCATAACAGCATCACCAGCTGTGGAGCTCTGAAGTGACACCTGAGCTTTGTGCACAGGAGCAGCAGCAGCTGCATTATGGTACCTGTGATGCAGTTTTTTTCCCCTTACCATAAATTCAACAACATTTCTTTTTTAGCTTTCATGACTGCATTGCTTCCCTCTTGCTTTTGGGGCAGATTTCTGTGATCTAGAGAGCATCTTTTATTCTTCAAATGACTCCTGAATCCTTGTTATCCACACTCCCCTTGCACATAAACAAGGTATCTCATGCATCCAAACCTTGCCCTGCTCATCTGAATTTACAATCACCCCAACAAGTTCTCATCTTACACAAGAGTCTCCAGTTACTGAGGTCTGTTCAAACTATAAAGTAAACACAGTAGTTACCCTTAGAAAGCATAAAATAACATCAGTATGGGATAAAAGTGATTTGTACTTCTGTGATGTAGCTCATATAGGAATCCGTGAATGCTTGGTGTGGTAGCTAACTCTGCCTTTTTAAAGATGAGAAATGGCAAGCACTTGGTTATTGCATACATGGGAGCAGTGGCAGAGCTGATGGAGAAATGTTTATTCATCTGCTCTTCCTTCCTTTCTACACTTCCTGGTAACTTGAATAGATTTCATCCCTCTTTCACTTTTCCAGGGAACTGGGTCGTCATTGATGGGAAAGAAGTTTTCTGAAGGGGGTCTGCCCCAGCTTGGAGCTCACTACCCCATCTCTGGTCACATGCAAAGTAATTCAGCAGTTACTCTGATTTCTTTATAGGAACTAATTAGAAGTCATAGAATCACAGAACTGATTTGGTTGGGAGAGACCTTTAAGATCAACCTTTAAGTCCAACTGTTAACCTAACACTGCTAGGTCACTACTAAGTCACATCCCTCAGCACCACATCTACATGGCTGTAAAACCTCTCCAGGGATGGGGTCTCCACCATGGCACTGGGCAGGCTGTTCCAGGGCTTGACAGCCCTTTTGGGGAAGAAATTGTTCCTGATGTCCAACCTAAACCTACCCTGGCACAACTGGAGGCTATTTCCTCTTGTCCTATCTCTTCTTACCTGGGAGAAGAAACCAGCCTCCATCTGGGTCCAGCTTCCTTTCAGGGAGTTGTAGAGAGCCAGGTCTCCCCTCAGCCTCCTTTTCTCCAGGCTGAGCAATCCCAGATCTCTCACAAGACTTGGGCATTCATAAGTCATGGACTCCTTTAATTAAGGAAACACATCATAGTGTTTTAATGGGTTTTTTTTCCATGCACACAGAAAAGTAGATTTTCTCAGGTAGTTATGGAGGTTTTTACCTTCCAGTTTGGATCTAATCCCAATCTGAAGCCAATTGGCTCATGCTTCCCCTGGACAGTCAGTTTGCTGCAAGTGTTGCTCTCTTGCCCTCTTATTATTTTGATGCCTGAGAATGAGTGCATTGCACAATCACTCTCATATATTAAGTTGTAACTCTGGAAAAGGTCCTGTGTGGTGTTTTTCTGAAAGTGAAGTGTTTGAAGTCTGATTGTTCAAGTTTCTAGGAATCACAGAATCAGAATGTGATGGTTGTTGGAAGGAACCTCTGGAGATCATCCTGTTCAACTCTCTGCTAAAGCAGGGTCACCCACAGCAGATTGCCCAGAATCACAATGGTTGGGTGGGTTTGGAATCTCTCTGGAGAAGGAGACTCCATAACCAATCTGGACAGTCTGGTCCCAGGCTCCAGCACCTTCATAGCAAAGAAGTTTTTCCATATGTTCAGATGGAAGCTCCTAGGTTCATGTTTGCGTGCATTGTCCTGTCACTGGGCACCACTAAAGAGAGTCTGGTACCATCCTCTTGTTCACCACCCTTTAGCTCTTACTGAGCATTGAGCAGATCCCCTCTCAGGCTGCTCTCCTTCAGGCTTCACAGCCCCAGGGCTCTCAACCTTTCTTCCTTGCAGAGAAGCTCCAGGCCCCTCATCACTGTTGTAGCCTCTACTGGGCTCTTTCCAGTAGTTCCTTGTCTCTCAAACTGAGGAATGCAGAACAGGGCACAGGCCTTCAGATGTGGCCTCAGTGAGCAAGGTGGATGGGGAGGAGAACTTCCCTCAGCCTGCTGGCCATACCCTTTTTAATGCACCCTGGAAGGCCACTGGCCTTCTTGGCCACAAAAACAAATACCAGACCATTTGAGAAAGGGCCAAAAGGCTTTCAAGATTTTTCTGGGTTTCATGCTTTAGATTCTGGGTTTTTAGTGTATTCCTTATGGCTTTCTGTGGGCCTCAAATAGCACCTTTCTTCTCTGTCTGGCTTAAGCAGAAGCAGCAGTACAAACCCCATCCAGTGAAGCTCAAGGGGGAAGGTCTTTCTCCTTGAAGCCAAAATCACATCAATGATTCAGAACAGAGACTTAACCCATGAACACTTGCAGGTTCCGGTGAGACTCTTCATGTTTCCACCACATGTCCTAGAAGATCTGTAACCCGCAGGTGAGAGCAGTAGGGTTTGGCACTTTGGGAGCCATACTATGGTAGGGAGCAAATCTATTTGCTGTCAGTTTTAGTTGGAGATTCTCAGTTCCAGGTAGAGTGAAGTAAGGAAGCTCTTAGCACAGCAACGCAAAGAAGAGCTGGAGCATATTTCTATTGAACAAAGCGAATTGCAAACTCTAGCAAGGACTTCTGCCATCAACAAAAGAGAGGTAAAATTGGCTGGTTCTGACTGCTGAGGTGTCACCAAAGGATTTGTGGCCTTTGCTAAGTTTGCTGCAAATATTAATAGGTTTTTCCCTTTTATGCATGTTTAGTATCTAGGCCAGCAGAGATGCAGACAGTTGTTAGGGCATCCACTGCTATGTTAAAGAGAAATCAGGATTTCCTTCCCATGTGTAACACTTAAGGAGATACTGCAAAGTCTGGGAATGAGCATCAATTCCAAATATCTCCAAATTTGCAATGTTCAGACACAGAATTAGACTTAGAGCATTAGAGGAATAAGGGGCAGATGGGTTGGGGAAGGAACTACACCAGCTTTAGTGAAAATAACAGCAATAAAATGAAACAGAGACAAATAGATACAAACCAATAGCAAACCCAACCCCTGGTGATAATAATGTTACTGTCACCACTGATACTGGAAACCCCAGACTGGACTGTAGCAGCAGAGGGGGTTTGGATTCAGGAGCTGGATACTGCAACTGGATTCAGGAACACACAGATTGGGATTGAACAGAGAGTGGACAGAGTCTTCCTTGAATACAGGCCATTGATAAAGAGTCTTGACCCTGGTGATCCCTCTGCTGTTTTGAGACTAATTGGAATATTTTACTGAGATAAATTAAATCCTTAGCTGTGAGAAGAAAGGAAAAAAGAAAACCAACAGTAAGCTGTATCACTCATTCTTCTGCTGAGAAACACATCTAGTCAAAATATAGGTAAGACCCTCACTTCTCACACACTTCTCAGTTAGTTCTCTGTTGTTCTGCTCCTTCACTCTGGCAGTCTGTAGTTGCTTCTGCCTTAACTCTAATCCAACCTAACCCTTTATTTCCTCTAACCTCCTTGTCATCTTTTTGACATCTCACCTCAGATCTCTCCTGATTTATTATGTGAGATATACAGGGATTGATCTGGTTATTTCTGAAGGGAGGGAAAGAGGGGGAAGGAGGGGTAGGTTCAGGCTGGGAGTCACCTGGCAATCTGATTGGTTTGGGGTTGTTTTTTTGGGGGGGGGGCAGAATTTGGTGTTTCTGTATTACTTTTAACGTGTATATAATTATGTATGTATGTATATATACATGCTTGTAAATTGTGCTAAGCTGTAAATATAGCTTCATTCCTTAAATTCCAACCAGCTGAGTCTAGTCTGGGTGATTTCATTGTGTGTGGAAGTGCAGGTAACTCCTCAGCTTTATCCTGAAGATGACATCCATATGATAGAATCTCTTGTTCAGTTTAGGGCCACCTGTACTGTCTGCTCCTCCTCACAGTTGCCATCTCTGACTTAACTGCACCCCAACGTGGGCGCAATGTCTATCACTGCCCTTTATGTGCACAGGAGTAAGTCTAAGCAAGACTCACTCTGCAGTCCAACCCTTGGCAGTGACTGCCCATCAGCTAGAAGCAGCCACTGTGTGTGCAAATTTGCCCTGAACTTTAGCAAGTGCAGTTCTGAGAAGAGCCTGAGCTGAGAAGTCAAATCACTGATCAGGATTAGTTCTGCCCTAACTCAAACCAGGACAGTGAGATAAAATTCAGCTTTGGATCTGAATTCCAGTTCAGGACTTTTCCCTTATGTCTTCTTTCTCCTTCTATGCCCACAAAAATCACACTTGCATATTTATACAGAGATTTCATCAAAGGTAGTCATAAAGAGACAGGTTTCTACTTCAGACTTATCCATCAATAAAGTATCATTTAGCTCTTAGATGTTCATTTTTCAATGAAAAAACCCAACCTTCCCCAGATGTACAGCAGGGATAAAATTGCCCTATTCTTGAAAGTTAATTGAGGTGGTTGCAAGGGGAAGGGAGAGACCAGTGGTGAAATGTGAACGTTTCATACAGCACAGCATCTGTTTGACCTCTCAGATAAAGGTCTTGAGTGGTTCTAGTCATCGTTACAGGATCTGAAAGTGTCCTTCGTTCCTTAAATGGTTTGCAGTGTAGAAAACCAGAAGTGTCAGTGCCCCTAGGAGTTACACTGGAGATTTTCTTGATGCTACTGTTCAAGCTAGTGGTTGCAATGGCCATCTATCCCACAGGGACCAGGAGTCTTTTTCTGCTGCTAAAGACATTACCAGAGGCTGTGGACAAGCTTCAGAAGAGGGCCTATGTAAGTGGTTCAAGGCCAAGTGCAAGGTCCTGCACTTGGGTCAGGGAAACTCCCAGTATCAATCCAGAGTGGGCAATGAAGTGCTGGAGAGCAGCCTTGTGGAGAACAACTTGTGGGTCCTAGTGGGTGAAAAGCTGGACATGAGCTGGTACTGTGCATTCACAGCCCAGAGCCAACCTGTCCTGTGTTGATCCCCAGCCGTATGGACAGCAGGGGGAGGGAGGGGATCCTGCCCCTCTGCTGTGCTCTGCTGAGACCCCACCTGCAGTTCTGGAGCCAGTTCTGGAGTCCTCAGCACAGGGCAGACACAGACCTGTTGGAGTGAGGCCAGAGGCAGCCACAGCAATGATGGGAGGGCTGGAAGCCCTCTGCTGTGAGGCTAGACTGAGAGAGTTGAGGTTGTTCAGCCTGAAGAAGAGAAGGCTTCAGGGAGAAGTTCTTGTAGTCTTTCAGCACTTAAAGGGGCCAGTCAGAAAGCTGGGGATAGACATTTAAGCAGGGTCTGTTATGACTGGACAAGTGATGACAGTTTTGAACTACAAGAGGGAGATTTAGAGGAGAGAGGAGAGATGATGAAACAGTGTCCCAGGTTGCTCAGAGAGGTAGATGTCCCTTGCCTTGCTGCAGGTGGGGTGGCCTAGATGACCTCTCAGGCTTCCTTCTAACCCAAGCCATTTTATGACCAGATCTTTCTAGTAGCTGTGGCAACTTACATTGTCATTGCTAGCATATCCCATCCACTCTAGAGAGGATCCCCAGTGAGAAGGCAGAGAGAGAAACCATCAGCATGCCAGACAGTTCTTCACATGTAGGCCAGGAATAAGACTTTGAAATGTAGTTCAGACACCTGTGATCAAATCTATCAGTGTACAAAAACTGCTTGAATTTTTATGCTTCACCTTTGCTTCCACTACCCTGCAACATACAACTGCAGCTGCTACTCTGACCTTGTTCCTCTGTCTCTGCTCTCCCAGTGACACCATGAGGCAGCAACGTACATGGACTTGCCTGTATTCTGAGGTTGTCGAGGCAATGTCCCTCCACCAATCCAGCCAGCTGCAGATAGTCAGGAAAGAATGGCACCATCCTCACACTGATTTTGAAGTGAGAGCTGACAAGGCAGTTGTATGAAGAGTCATAGAATTGTTTTGGTTGGAAGAGACCTTTAATACCGTCCAGTCTGACCATTAACCCAGCACTGCCAGGCCACCACTAAACCATGTCCTTCAGCAACACATCTCCTTGGCTTTTAAATCCCTCTAGGGATTGGGACTCCACCACTGCCCTAGGCAGCCTGTTCTGGGGCTTGGCAACCCTTTTGGGGAAGAAATTGTTCTTCATGTCCAGCTTAAACCTCCCCTGGTGCAACCAGAGGCCATTACCTCTTTTCCTATGCCTTGTTCCTTATAAAAAGCAAGAAGATCTGTCCTCAGCCTCTTTTTCTCCAGACTAAACAATCCCATTTCTTTCAACTGTTTCTCACAAGCTTTGTGCTCTAGACCCTTCAACAGCTCTGTTGACCTTCTCCAGACATATTCCAGCACCTAAATGTCCTTGGAGTGAGTGGCCCAAAACTGGATTCAAGATTCAGTTTTGGGCCACTGCCAAGTACAGGAGGGGCAAACCCTGTCCTAGTCTTGCAAGAATTTCCAGTTTAACACCAGTACCCTAAATAGGTTCTGAGAACACTTTTCCCTAAAAAAAAAAAAAAAAATCTTCTTTTTGTTAGGAAGAGTAATAAAACAGTGTAACTGGAGGACAATGCAGCTGGATTTTAGGCTTTCTTTCAATGCATTGTCAAACAGCTGTCTCATTGGATGGGTTGGAAACCAAGGTCAAGGTGCAGAGGTGTTTGCATGTGCCCATATGGGGTGATGGGAAGAGACTAGCATGGATATGAGAAGCAGTAGATCCATCTCTGCTCTGGCACCCCATACACACTCTGGTTTTGCTTGTAAGCTTCAGTGAATCACAGCAGCACAGTGCATGTAGACACCCTTCAGGTTTAGGACTATCTCGGTCTGTGACTAGAGGCAGAGATGCCTTTGTGCTACATTTTCCCAGTGCAAACAGACCCATTGCTTTCAGCACAAACATCCATGGATGTGGCAGGGTTGTCCTTCCCTGATTCTTCCATGGGGTGAATCAGAAAACAACAGCAAGACCAGTTTCTGAACTGCAGCAGCAGGATTTCAGGAGGTGCTTTCATCTGGACTGGATGCACAGCATTTAGAGCTCCTCTCCTCTTAAAACTGGCAGGCAGACGATTTTTTGTTGTTACAAAGGAGCAGGAGAGATTTGTTCCTCTTCCTAATGCACAAAAATGTCCCAGGCAGGAGGAATAAGCAGTAATTTACTGCCATCTACTGGGTGCTGCAGAGAGAAGGAGAAGCCAGTGAGCATTAAAGATCCCTTCAGCATCCCAGGGCTTGGAAAGAACTAAACAGTGCCAAATATCAACTCTCTTTCTGCTTTAATTTTTGGTACATGAAGATGTGCAAACAGTGTGCCCAAGTGACCAAGAAGGGCAACACTGTCCTGGCCTATATCAGCAATAGTGTGACCAGCAGGACCAGGGAAGTGATTGTCTGTCAGTACTCAGCACTGGGGAGGCCACACCTTGAGTACTGGATTCAGTTTTGTGGCCCTCACTCCAAGAAGGACATTGAGGTGCTGGAGCATATCCAGAGAAGGGCAACAGAGCTGGTGAAGGATCTAGAGAATAGATCTTGTGAGGAACAACTGAGGGACCTGGGGTTGTTCAGCCTGGAGAAAAAGGAGGCTGAGGGGAGACCTTCTGGCTGTCTACAACACCCCTAAAGGGGGCTGGAGCCAGTTGGAGGTCATTCTCTTCTCCCTAGAAATATGTGATAGAACAAGAGAAGATGACCTCACGTTCCACCAGGGTACTTCTTCACTGAAAGGGTTCTCAAATGTTGGAACAGGTTCTCCAGGGAGGTGGCTGAATCCTCATCCCTGTAGGTGTTTAAAAGCCAAGAGATGTGGTGCTGAGGGACATGGTTTAGCACCAGCCTTGGTAGAGTTAGACAGTGACTGGACTCAATCAGCTTAAAAGTCTTTTCCAGCCAAAACAATTCTATGATTCTATAAATACAGAGTCATCAAAATGTGTTTGCTGCCTGAGTGCACAAGTTGCCTGAGGATGTAGCTGGTTGAGAGAAACCTCAACTGAGAGCCACTCCCGATGGTTGACTTGTGTGTGCTGAGCCTCAGATCTAATGGATTCTTATCTGCATCCCCTTTATTCAGCAACAGACTGCTATTCTGCTCTCAGCTACCTTTGCAGTCCTCCTGTGATGCTTCTCTGCTCACTTGTGGTTCAGAACTGGATGGAAAAGGTATCTCAGATGTTCTCCCTTGGAGCCGCACTCAAGCCAGAAGAGAATCTGGGATTTTAAAGATCATTCTGCTTGAGTAAACCCCACATTAGTTGAGTATACAACATGGGTATTAGGAAATATTTCTCAGAAAGAGTGGTCAGGCATTGGAATAGGTTACCTAGGGAGCTGGAGTCACCAACACTGAAGGTGTTCAAGAAACTCATGAACCAAGCACTTCAGAACATGATTTAATGGCCGTGGTGGTCTTAGGCTGATAGTTGGACTCAAAAGATCTTAGAGGTCTTTTCCAACCAGAACAGTTCTGTGATTCTGTGGGTACTAGACCTTCTAACTCATAGAATCATAGAATAGTTTTGGTTGGAAGAGGCCTTTAAGATCACCAAGTCTGACTGCATGTATCTTCCACAACACAAGAATAGTACAAGCTACCAGTGGATGATTTTGGTACGCTGGGGTAGTCATGCTGGCCACTGACCCATCCCTTCTTGATTTGACACTGGTGGGAAAAACTCATATTCATAAAAGCTGTCAATGTGTCAGTCTGGAGGAATTCTTCTCCCTCCGCTTTATAGCTCAAAGTCCTCAGTGCTGTGGAAGATACAAGTCTTCAGTGCTTTGCAGTATGGATCCTGGGAAGACCCTACCCTATAGAGGAGCCAGAAGCAGAACAAGGCTGTAGAAGAAAAGCTCCTCTTTGCTGACAGCGTGGGAACAGGCTTGTTATCTCCATCACGATGCTGGACCCATGTTGTGTGTCTGTGGAGCATGCCCTCATTCTGGTTCTGCTGCTTTTAATTAACAAAGCTGCTTTAGTTTTCAATTAAGGACTTGCTTACGACAAAATCTCTGTTTTCTTTTCCTTTCTTTTCTCTCTTGTTTTCTCCCCCCTGTAGTTTCCACTGAGCTTTGATCTCAGTGCAGGTTTAATTAGCTGTAATTAGTGGTTTCACTGCATTAACCAAAAAATCCCAACCACAGAGGATTAAAAACCACCCCTCAGCTTGATGCCCACCCCCTCCTCTTCCTTCTTTTTGCTTCCTCCATGTGCTTTGGGGAATCAGATGTTGTCCCCATACAGTCCTTCCCCAGAAGGGTGCTGCTGGGTGATGCTTCATGCATCCCAAACAGATTCCCTGTTATGGACTCATTAAATCCAGGCTGGAACAAATCACCCATCCGTGTAGTTTAATTTCCAGTTAAATCTGCAGCAGCCACGAGATTTAGTAGGACACACAATTTATGCCTTTACAACATCTCATAGAGTGCTTCTTGACTGCGCTCTGCCATACACTACATTTGCAGCAAGGTGCCTGCTTGAGTCTTCTCAAACTTCCAACTTCTGCATGAACTGCTTGAAGCCATGGTGTGGTCATGTCCTCTGAAGGAGCTTCCCAGGTCCTCAACACAGAAACAAGACAACATTTTGGAAGAGGTGATTCTGGTCTGGAGAAACCCAACTCTCCGGTTTGCTGGTCTCCATGGGGATGCACAGGGAAGTATCATACAGCTGGCTGCTTAATTCACAGAATCGTAGGACAGAGGAGATTGAAAGGGAGCTCTAGAGATCATCTAGTTCCACCTCCCTGCTAAGCAAGTTCACCTAGAGCAGGCTGCAGAGGATCACACTCAGGGAGGTTTGGAATCTGTCCAGACAAAGAAACTGCACAACCTCTCTGGGAAGCCTGCTCCAGTACTCTGGCACCCTCATGTATAGGTGGAACCTTCTGTGTTCCAGGTTGTGTCTGTTGCCCCTCATCCTGTCACTGGGCACAGACCACTGAGAATGGTCTGGCCCTACAATTTATCTGATCAGTCACATCAGAGCAGGGAGAAACCAAAGAGTTCACTGAGCAGGTAAAGTAAGAGCAATGATGAGGATCAGATCTCTTGTGAAGATATCCACTTGACATTTGTTACCCACACAAAGTCCTACCAATTGCTTATCTTCAGAAAGGTCGCAGATTTTTTGAATGCTCATGGCATAAAATCGAAGAATGGTTTGGGTTGGAAGGGACCTTTAAAGGTCATCCAGTCCAACTGCACTGCAGTCAGCAGGGCCACCTGCAGCTACAGCAGGTTATTCAGAGACCCAAACAACCTGACCTGGAATGGTTCCAGGGATGGGACAACTACCATCTCTGTGGGCAACCCGGGACATTGTCTCACTACCTGCAGTGTGAAAAATGCCTTCCTTCTCTCCAGTCTTAATCTTCCTCTTGGAGTTTCAAACCATCACCCTTGTTCCCTTGCAACAGACCCTGATCAAAAGTCTGTTCCCAGCTTTCTTATGAACCCCTTTAAGTCCTGAAAGGCCACTAAGAAGGTTGTCTGGGAGCCCTCTCTTCTCCAGACTGAACAACCCCAACTCTCTCAGCCTGGCCTCACAGAGGAGGGCTTCCAGCTCTCCCATCGTTGCTGTGGCCTACTCTGTCTCTGCTCCAACAGTTCCATGTCTGCCTTATGCTGGGGATTCCAGAGCTGGCCCCAGCACTGCTGGTGGGGTCTCAGCAGAGCACTGCAGAGAGGCATAATGCCCTCCCTTCACCTGATGCCCCCACTGCTGGGGATGCAGCCCAGGACAGGTTGGGTCCAGGGTGCAGGCATCAGGACCAGCCTGAGGGCAGGGCTGTAGTAATTTTCTTGCCTCAGCTTTTTCTCTCTTCTGACAGGATCAGCTGGTTCACAGGTCTGGTTCACAATGTGCAAACAGCTGTGCTGGCATAACTGAAGGAGAGGGAACGAAGAAGGAAATGAGCTGCAAAGCTCTGAAATGATAATGTTCCTGAAAATGGAACTTATCTTAAATTAGACATTGGGGGCCTTAGGGAACTGCTCAAGGTAGGAGCAGAGGGGAGGTAGAAGTGGACATGTCCTTGTGCAGAAGTCACTGCTCTTCCAGCACCATCTTTGGTCCATTTGGCCTCACTTCAGCCTAAGGACAGACAGGTTTTCTTCTGAGGTTTGCCGAGCAGCACATTTCTTATTCCTGTCTGGGAAATGCCTGCTGATGATTCTCCACAATAGGAAGAAGCTCCCAAACGCCCCAGTGGCGATGCACCAGATGTTCAGCAGCAAAGAACCTGACTCTTGGGGGATGACATTTCTTGTGTTCGTCCTTAAGTAATTTTCCCGTAACGAGAGCACTTGAGCACAAGAAGATGGAAAAAACATGGCCGCACCGCTGGGTAATGACAGCACGTAACTCCCCTTCCTGTGGCGGCTGCATGGATTATAAACTCCTCAAGGAAGGGAATTTTCTGGCCCTGTAAAGAAAAGACACACCAGGCTCTTCACAGACACGCGGCTTGTGGCAGCAGGAAGAACACAAACTCAAGTCCAACCATGTGTTTAAGTTTGACTTTCCAAGATATGCGCTGACCTGTTGAACCAGTGGATACTTCCTCCATAACTCGGGGTCCACCACAGTCACATCTCCATCAGAGCTGGTTGCCCTCAGTTGCCTTTACAGCATATATAGAGAAGAGGGCATGATCAGAGAGTGATTTTCTGAAAAGCTTTAGGTTTTTTTTTGAAAGGAGATGAAGGGCCTCCCAGAAGCACCTGTTGCTTTCCCATCTGGATCTGGGAGCAGAGGTGATCTGCTCAGGTGGAATTTTCCACAGCAGAAATCTATCACTCGGCAAGATGAGCCCCTCCTCAGCTATCTGGGGTCAGGAAGTAACTTTGTAGGTGGGTAGATCAATCCGTAAGAGCTCTCTGTAAGTTTTAGACTCAGTAACAGCTCCCTAGGAACTGCATTAGAGGACTGAATTAATTTTGCAGTTCCTGCATCCCTAATCATAGAATCACTGTATGGTCTGGGTTAGAAAGAAGCTTTAAAGGTCATCTAGTCCAATCCCTCTACAGTCAACAGGGACATCTACAACTAGAGCATGTTTCTCAGAGTCTCAAACACCCTGACCTAGACTGAATGATCCCAGAGATAACTCTGAGCAACCTGGCCCAGGATCTCACCACTTTTGTTGCAAAAAAAATTCATCTTTATGTGCGGTCTAGATCTGCCTCCAAGTTCAAAAACATCACCTTTTGTCCTGTCACAACAGGCTCTGCCAAAATGTCTGTTCCCATCTTTATTATCAGCCCCTTTAAGCACTGAAAGGCCACCAAAACGTTCTTCCTGGAACCTTCTCTTATCCAGCCTGAACAATCCCAACTCTCTCAGCCAGGTCTCACAGAGGAGGGCTTCCAGCCCTCCTATTATTGCTGTGGCCTCTTCTGACCCCACTCCAACTGGTCCATGTCTGCCCCGTGCTGAGGACTCCAGAGCTGGCCCCAGCACTGCAGGTGGGGCCCCAGCAGAGCACAGCAGAGGGGCAGAATCCCCTCCCTCCCCCTACTGCCCATGCTGCTGGGGATCAGCCCAGGACAGTCTGGCTCTGGGCTGTGAATGCACAGTGCCAGCTCGTGTCCAGCTTTTCACCTCCCAGGAACTCCCAAGTCCTTCTCCACAGGGCGGCTATTCAGGATTGCCCAGATCCAGGAGCAGGACCTTACACTCGGCTTTCTTGAATCTCACATGGTTCACAAAAGGCCCACTTCTCCAGCTTGTGCCTGTCCCTCTGGATGGATCTCATCCCTCAGGATGGGAGCCCAGCACACCACTCAGCTTAGAGTTTTGTGCAAACTTGCTGAGGGTGCCCTCTATCCCACTGTTTGTGTCACTGAAGATACCAAAACAACAGCAGTCCCAGTATAGACCCCTGAGGAACACAACTGGTCACCAGTTTCCATCTAGCCATCAAGCCATTGACCCATACTGTCCAAACACTGTGATGTGTGGAATCATGTAGCATCCTCTCTTCATCAGTGTTGCTTCATATAGCAGAGGAAGCATCTTAAAATACCACTTGGTGTTGGTCCTGCCCAGGCTTTCAGCTGTTGACTCAAGGCTTTTATTTTGATCAGCCTTTTCAGTTTTTCCCTCAGGCACTTTTAATCTTCTCACTGTAACCTTTAGAGATACAGGGGGTTTAGTGGCCTCTGTAATGATTTTCATTGCCTGCATGTGGATGTCTGAGTTGCTCTGAGTAAAGAGATTAATTCAATTTTCCTAACCTGGAAATGGACTGTAAAACCAAGAAGCTTCATTGACTTTTTTTTTTTTTTTTTCCTTTGCTTGGTTTCTGGGTGTATTAGTGAAACAATCAATGGAGGTGAACTTCTCAGCCAGCACGAACTGGTGTTCACATTTCCCGGGGACACAAGCTGCAGAAGATGTGAATAAACAGTTTTTTAAGAAGCATTTTTGGCTGCTGGACTTGGCCAGAGTAGATTCATCCTCTGCTTTTAACCACATCAGGATATATTGTCCTGGAAATGAATTTACAAACAAATTCCCTCTTTATCCCTGAGGTGACAGCCTTCTGCTGATAGGTCCGTTCTTGAGACTAATAAGTTTTGAACGTTGGTGAGGAGAAAAAAAAAATATCCAAGTAATTACTTTGTGTTCCCAAGCTCCTTATTTGTGTAGGTGCCTGTGTGTTTATCTCTCTCTGTCATGCTGCATTGCTAATGGTAATTAAAGGGAGGGGATTTTTCTTTAGAAGAAGTTTTTCTTCTAGAATTTTTACCTTTAGTGACTTTGGCCTTTGAGATGATACTTAACCACTGACCAGTAACTTGTGGAACTTTGATGGAAGGTTTAAGTTTAGGAAACTCTGGCTAGAGTGGGATTGTTTTGTTTATCTAGGACTGTGACATGTAAGGTGGATGTCCAGAGAAGACTGAGGGAGGCTCTCATAAATGCTTACAAATACTTAAAGGGTGGCTGTCAGGATGGTGGGACCAGTTTGTTTTCAGTGGCACAGGACAAGGGGTAGCAGGCATAAACCTGAGCATAAGAAGTTCCATCTAAATGAGGAGGAACAGGCTGCCCAGAGAGGTGGTGGTGTCTCCGTGCAAAATCAGCCTGGCCATGTGTCTGTGTGACCTTCTGTAGGTGAACCTGCCTTGGCAGGAGACTTAGACTGGGTGATCTCCAGAGGTCCTTTCCACCCCCTACCACACTGTGATATTGTGATTTCCTGGCAAACCAGGTTTTGAAAGCACATCCTGTGGGAGTAAGTCCTGGTACTTGCTGTCATTTTGGTGGTGGTTCTCTCACATCACAGAGTACTCAGCAACGTTTGCTTTACTTGGATTTGTTCTCTGGGTGATTATAGCAAAAATTTGGAGCAAAGCCAAGCTGTACTTAATCAGCAATGGTGTGGGGTGTGCTCACCACCTGCTCGTGGCTCTCTGGTAAACTAGTGAAGGACAAGTACTGGGCCCTGAACTTGGGTCACAACAATGCTGTACAGTGCTGCAGACTGGCTGGAAAGCTGTCAGGTGGAAAAGGGCCTGGGGAAGTTGGTCAACTGCCCATTGAAGGAATGAACCAGCATGTGCTCAGGTGGCCAGGCAGGCCACTCGCATCCTGATTGGGATCAGCAATAGTGTGGCCAGCAGGACCAGGGCAGGGCTTGTTTCCCTGTACTGGGCACTGGTGAGGTTGTGCCTCAAATCCTGGGTTCAGTTTTGGGCCACTCCAAGAAGGACATTGAGATGCTGGAATGGTTCCAAAGAACATGAATGAAGCTGATGAAGAGTCTGGAGAACAGCTCTTGTGAAGAGCAGCTGAGGGAACTATAGTTGTTCAGCCTGGAGAAAAGGAGGGTGATGGAAGTCCTCCTGGCTCTCTACAACTCCCCAAAAGGAGACTGGAGCCAGGTGGAGGTTGTTCTCTTCTCCCTATTATCAAATGACAGAACAGGGGTAAACAGCCTGAAGTTACACTCATGGGAGGAAGATCACAGTGTCACAGAATGGTAGGGGTTGGAAAGGACCTCTGAGGATCTGGTCCAACCCTTCTGCTAAAACTCCATGTGAGTTTGTGTGATGATTTGGGAGTTCCCCGCCTCCCACACTTTGTAAAATGACCCAGACTAGACTCAACCAGCTGGAACTTAAGGACTGAAGCTCTATTTACAGCTTAGCACAGTGTACCAGCAGAGATATACACTATAGACAGGAATGGTTACAGAAATAGACAAATTAAAGGTAATACAGAAACACAACTCCCCTCCCAGAAATCAGAGACCCCAGGAGGGGCTCCCAACCACCCTTCCACCTTCTCCCCACCCCTATACCTTACCCCACAGTTTGCCTTACACGCAAGGTGAGTTTGGAGGATTAGCCAGGGGGGTTAGAAGGAAACTGGTTAGTGAAATTACTTGGCAGAGAGAAGGCTAGAAGCTAGACCGCCCGAGACGCTGTGCCCCTACAGACTCACTTATCTGTGTTTTGAGTACTTATTCTTAAACATCTCAGCAAGCCTGTGAGTGAAGCAGACATCACCACTGTTTCCTTTTCACAACCTATAATATAATTTTCTCTATTAAAATATTCAAATTAGCCTCAAACCAGCACAGTTTAGAATCTCTCCAGAGGAAGAGACTCCACAACACCTCTGGGCAGACTACTCAAGGGCTCCATCACAACCCAAATGACTAAGTTTCTCCTCATACTTAGGTGGAACTTCCCTGTGCTCCAGTTTGTGCCTGCTGGCCAGTGTGGCCGAGGTGGCCATTTAAACACTGGTTAATGTGTCAACCTCTTGAATATGTAACAAAAGCCCTCCAACTACATCCTAGTTCTTAAAGGGTCAAATAACATCATGGAGCTAGTTCTGGTTTGTGTCTCTGTCATTTGGCATTGGACTGTCTTGATTGATGCTGTTCAAACAAGGTCAAAATTTAGCCCTAGACTCGAGATGGAGCCTGAGCAAAGATCCAAAGTCATCCCACAGGAGCAGATACCCCCGTGGGTGCATGTGATTGTGAACTCCACATCTCAGCTCTCACATAACTTTCTTGGAGCTGCTATTTGATCAAGAAATTGCTTTCTGTTCCCATGCTTAAAGGTGAGATGAATTTGTGTGCTGAAGGTGTGGCAGCCCACCGGGAGCTTGTGCTTAAATGTACAGCAAACAGAGCTGTTAGAGGAAGGACAGTTTATAAGAAGAAAAGTTGGCATGACACAAGAAAAATGCAAAGAAAAGGGAACCATCGCTGTATGAAGAACAACCATCCCAGAGGCACAGAATCACTGAATTGCAGAGTTGGACCTCTGGAGATCATCTAGCCCAATCTCTCTGCATCAAGATCACCCAGAGCAGGTTGTCCAGAATCACAATGTCCAGGCAGGTTTTGAAAGTCTTCAGAGAAAGACTCCCCAACTTCTCTGGGCAGTCTGGTCCAGTGCTCCAGCACCTTCATATGGAAAGAGGTTTTCCTCATGTTCAGATGGAAATTCCTGTGTTCCAGTTTGTGCCCATTGCCCCTTGTCCTGACACTGGACACCACTCAGAAGAGTCTGGCCCCATCCTCTTGACCCCTGCATTTTAGTTCTTGCTGAGCATTGATCAGATCCTCTCTCAGGCTCCTCTTCTGCAGGCTAAATAGCCCCAGGACTCTCAGCCTTTCCTCCTCACAGAGATGTTTTTTTCAGTTCCCTCAGCAGCCTCTACTGGACTCTTTCAAGTAGTTGCCTGTCTTTCTCTTGAACTTTTGGAGCCCAGAACTGGACCCAGAACTCCAGCTGTGGCCTCCTTAGGGCAGAATAGGAGGGGAGGAGAACCTCCGTCAACCTGTTTGCCATAGTTTTCGTCATGCACCCTAGGATGCACCCCGTTGACCCTCTTGGTCACAAGGGCGCATTGCTGCTTCACGGTGCACTTGTCTACCATGACTCCCAGGTCTTTCTCTGCAGAGCTGCTTCGCAGCAGGTCACCCCTTACCTGCACTGGTGCAGGACTATTCCTCCCCAGGCCCAGGACCCTGTAGTTGCACTTCTTGAGCTTCATGATGTTCCCTTTGGCCTAATTCTCCAGCTTGTCTGGGTCTCACTGAACAGCAGCACAGCCTGATGGTGTGTCAGTCACCCCCAGTTTGCTATCATCCCCAGCATTTGTCTGCAGCTGAAATAAAGGTAATTGTCAGCCTGAAATGCATCTCCATAGCCTACCTCCAGCCTGCAAATGGAAGCAATTAGACAAATGTCCTGCCTCTTTCACAGCAGGCTGCATCTTTCTAGCAGAAGCTCCTCAGATAGAAAGACAACATGCAGGTCCTTAAGTAGCAGATTGCTTTACCCTGTCAGTCAGATCTTGTTAGGAACCTTCAGTGCATCAGACCTGGTGATCTGTGAGGAAATGCCAGATACTGATGCTGTCTGATATGTTTTTAGGAGTCCCAGCTCATCACTTTTCTGTGCACTGAAGTCACCTCTTGCACAGAGTTAGATGGAGCCTGAGTATTTCAACCTGCTGAAGCAGTGGCATCTGGGAATCAGGAATGGCTCACTCTGAAGGTGAAGGAGCAGGCAGGTAGGGTGTAAAATAAGGACACTGAGGTACTGGAGTGTGTCCAGAAAAGAGAAATGAAGGTGGTGAAGGGTCTGGAGAACAAATCTTGTGAGGAGCAGCTGAAAGAACTGGGGTTGTTTAGCTCAAAGAAAAGGAGACTGAGGGGAGAACTTCTGGCTCTCTACAACTCTTTGAAAGGAGATTGAAGCTAGGTGGGGATTGGTCTCTTCTCTCTGGTAGCAAGTGGTGTATGACAAGAGGACTCTGGAGGTGTTTAAAAGATGCAGAGATGTGGTGCTGAGGGACATAGTTTCATATCAGGTGTACCTATCAGAGTTAGGTAATAGCTGCACTTGATGACCAAGAAGTTCTTTTCCTACCAAAGCGATTCTATGATTCTGTGATACCAGTTCTAGGACAGGAGGGTGAGGACGTGGCCAGTTCTGGGAAAGGTTCTTTCAAGATGCTTTCTCAGTTCATAGAATCATAAGGTACTTTAAGTTCATGCTTCATACATGACTTAAAGGAGCTGGAAAAATGGCAAACTCTTCTGTACAGTTCCTGGGCTATACCTGCCCTGGTCCCAGCTGTCAAGATATCCTCCGCCTCAACGCCATGTTGTGACATCTGTCTCTTCTAGCCAAAACCATCCCATGAGTCTGTGGTTTGACCCTGATGGTCCTCTCAGTTGTGCTATTTCTGTCCTTTGCTCATTTTCCTTTTGCCTTCTAAGTCCAGCAGGAGCTGGCCACAGGCCATGGCTATCCCCTGCTCCTATCTTCACCTGTGGAGAGTGCTGAAAACTGCTCCAGGTTGTCCAGAGAGGTGGTAGATCTCTGGAAATATGCTAGGTCAGGTTGTTTGGGTCTCTGAGCAATTCAGTCTAGTTGCAGATGTCTCTGCAATCCACAAAGCAGGGGGGTTGGATTAGATGACATTTAAAGATTCCTTCCAACCCAACCCATTCTGTGGTTCTAAAAGGTGTGGTCCATCTGAGCTGGATTTTAGATATTGCGGTATGATTGTCATAATTACTCTGACTTCCATCCTCGAATGAGCTGGAAATGCTGCCCTGAAAGGGAGGCTTTGATTTTTGCAGCTAAATCAGTAAAAAAAAGAGTAAACTGAGAGATGATTCTTCAACTGCAGAAGGCAACTGGCTCCAGGGCATGAAACAGAAACTCTGAAAGCAGAATGCAGATCAGGCAGTTTCTGCCTATCCAATGTAGATCCTCTGGTGAGGCTGACATTAACAATTCTGACTCAAATGCAGGAAACATGGAGTTAAGGAGGTGAATAATTGATGGAGCACAAGTATTACCATATCTGACAGATGGAGACTGTCTGAGAACATTTCACAGAGTGACATCTGCACCATGCCTGATTGGCGTCCCTGAACTTTCGCACATCAGATGTAGAATATCAACACACAAACTCTGATGTAGCAATTAAATCTGGCCCATAATGAACCTGGACTTCGTAGCCAAGAGGCATGTGCTCAGGTAAAGACCAAACCCCTCACTCCTTCTATTTTAGGAAGCTATTAAAATAATTGCACCCATACCACTCTATGTAGAATCAAAGAATGGTTTCAGTTGTAAAATTTAAGCTCATGGAATCCAACAGTTAGCTATCCAGGCTGGTGCTAAACCATGTCTCTCAGCACCACATCTCTGCCTCTTCTCAACACCTCCAGGGATGGGGATTCAACCACCTCCCTGCGGAACACGTTCCAATGTTTGAGAACCCTTTCAGGGAAGAAGTTCTAATGTCCAACCTAACCCCTTCCCTACTGCAACGTGAGGCCATTTCCTCTTGTCCTACACCACTTGTTACTGTGGAGAAGAGACCAACTCCCCCCATGGCTGCAGCCTCCTTTCAGGGAGTTGTAGACAGCAAGGTCTCCCCTCAGCTTCCTTTTCTGCAGGCTGAACTACCCCAATTCCCTCAGCCCCTCCTCACCAAACCTGTTTCCCAGACCTTTCACCAGCTTCTTTCTTCTTTGGACCCACTCCAGCACCTCAATGTCCTTTTGGAATGAGAGCCCCAAAACTGTACCCAGGATTTGAGGTGCGGCCTCAGCAGTGCCCTGTACAGGGGGATAATCCCTGCCCTAGTCCTGCTCATCACAATTTTGCTGATCCAGGCCAGGATTCTTTTGGCCACCGTGGCCTACACTGCCTCATCTTCAGCTGAGTATTGATCAACACCCCCAGGTCCTTCCCTGCTGGGGAGTTTCCAGCCACTTTTCCCCCAGCCCACAGCATTCATGGTGTCATTGTGACCAAGTGCAGAACCCAGCATTTGGCCTTGTTAAATCTCGTCTTGGTAGGCTTAGCCTATCTACCGAGATTTCTTGCATGTAAATATATGCAGCTGATGTCATCATATACAGATATGTATCACCTTAAGGAAATATTCTGCACTGTGTCATCTCTTACTGGAGGTTTATTGAGGACTGTAAAACTCACCTTGTTCTTCACAATTTGTATTCCAGATCTGAGGTCAAATAACAGAGAAAAGAGATTAAATTCAGATCACACCTCACATCACCTAAGTGCATTAACGTGGAACGCTGAAGTCAGTCTCTCAAGCACATAGAGAAGTCAATATCAAATGTGTATTCCACATTGGCGTGTGAGCAAAAAATAAAGAGGAGGAGGAAAGAGGTGCAAATAGTAGCTTTTTTTTTTTTTTTTTAAGAGCAGCTTGTATTATGAAGAAGCAATATGCAAAATGTGTCTTCTTTTTAATAAGATTCAGTGCCTTGCTGTTCCAGGTTGTATTCTTACACCCAACGCAACCCAGTAAACGATTGTAATTCTTTGCCATCTGCTAACTGTTCGGTGCGCTCTGGGACATTCATTCTTCCTTCTCTCATAGCATGAAAATGCACAGATACTGAGAATCAGCAGCAAAATGAGCTTTTGGGTGCAGAATCCCAGTGTAGTACTGGGGTTGGAAGGAACCTCTGGAGGTCATAAGGGTCCAATCTCTGCTAAAGCAGGCTGCACAGGATCACATCTGAGTGGGTCTCCAGAGAAGGAGATACCACAGTCTCTCTGAGCAGCCTGGTCCAGTGCATCCCCCCAGCAAAGAATTTTCTCCTCATGTTCAGATGGAACCTTCTGGGTTCCAGTTTGTGCCTGTTGCCCCTTGTCCTGTTGCTGGACAACACTGAAAAGAGTCTGGCCCAAACTTCTTGCTCTTTAACTGTTGCTGAGCATTGAGAAGATCCCCTCTCAGGCTGCTCTTCTCCAGCTCCAGGTTTCTCGACCTTTCCTCCTCACAGAGATTCTCCAGTTCCCTTTGCACTTTTGGAGCCCTGGCTGCATTCTCTCCAGTAGTTCCCTGTCTCTCTTTCTTAGGCCTTGTTAGGTTCACACAGACCCATTTCTCAATCTTGTCTAGGTCACTCCAGATGATGATGAGCCAGGGGATAGGGTTTGAAGATGGTGGTTTGAATAGGTTAGTGTACAGTGTGAAGCAAGCACGACCCTGTAGGTCACTTCAATCTCAGTGGCTTCTTGGCTGGAGGAAAGTAATGATACTTCATGGTGCTACCAGAAGAAACAATAGTGCCACAGGGCAAGTTCATCCAATAAAGGGCTGTGCCCTGAGCAACACAATCAAGTTGCAGATGTCCCTGTTCACTGCAGGGGGCTTGAACAAAATGACCTTTGAGAACCCCTTCCAACCTGATGTAATCTGTGGTTCTGTGATTCTATGGTCAGAAAAATGTGTTAACAAACCAAATTCCATGTCTTTATGTCCATAGAAAAATCTCAGTTCCCTAATTTCTGAAACCACTGCAGCATTCAAATCAAATGCTCAAAAGTAGCCAGAAGTCATCAGCTCTGGTTTTCAGGAATTTTGGGCTCTTTGCCTGACTCCATCAAGTGGTTCAAACCTCATTTTAAGCACTAAGGCATGACCACAACCTATTACAGGCAGACTCTGACTTAATGGCACTTGTAATTTCCTACCGTAGTTCACATGTGACAGCCTGTTGTGCCCATTAGCAAGCAAAGCCCATCAAATCTGTCCTTCACCCCTTGGTAGCCACCTGACATTCCTGGTTTTAGTGGGTGTGAGTGTTGGTCTGCTTGAAGGTAGGAAGGCTATGCAAACAGATTTGGACAAGTTGGATCAATGGGCAGAGGGCAGTTGGATGAAGTTTAACAAGTCCAAGTGCTGGGTCCTGTGCTTGGGTCACAGTGACTCCAGACAATGCTGCCTATGGGCTTGGGACAGAGTGGCTGGAAGCTGCTCAGCAGACAAGGACCTGGGGATGCTGGTTGACAGCCAGCTGGAGCTGAACATTGTGCTTAGGTGGCCAAGAAGCACACCAGCATCCTGGCCTGGATCAGCAATGAAGTGGCCAGCAAGAGTAGGGAGTTGTCCTGCTGGGGACTGATGAGGGCACATCTTGAATATTTGGTTCAGTTTTGGGCCCCTCACTACAGGAAAGACATTGAGGTACTGGAGGGTGTCCAAAGAAGGGCAACAAAGCTGGTGAAGGTTCTGGAGATCAGGTCAGGTGAGGAGTGGCTGAAGGAATTGGACTTGTTTGGTCTGGAGAAGAGGAGGCTGAGAAGAGACCACAACTCCCCAAGAGGAGGTTGGAGGAGTGGGGTGGGGGTTGGTCTGTTCTCCCTAGTATCAGGTGATAGAAGAGGAAATGGCCTGAAATTGTGCCAGGAGAGGTTTAGGTTGGATAACAGAAACAATTTCTTTCCTGCAATTGAAACAGGCTACCCAGGGAGGTGGTGGAGTCACCATACCTGGAAGTGTTCAAGAAACCTATGGATATGGCAATCTGGGACGTGCTGTAATGGCCATAGTGGTTTTACATTGAAGGTTGGACTCAATGATGTTAAAGGTTGCTTCCAACCAAGACAATTCTATGCTTCTAAAACCCAGCAAATATGCACCAGTGAGCATCTGCCCGATTAGGGCACCAGGCTTTTGTAGCCAGTTCTAAGCCACTCGATCCTAAGTAAGGGGAATTTTTCACCACAGTGATTGTTGTTCCCAAAGGGGAGCTAAAATTGTGTTATTTTTTTTTTGCTGACTGGAGCAATCTTTGCAGCACTTTCCACTGAACTGCTGACTCCCCCTTCTCTCAGGCTACATTCATTTCCACATTTCCTCTCATTTATGCATGAGGCAAGGGGAAAAAAAAATGCTTAATATTCTTTATAAGCCAGCATATGGTATTGATATTTTTTCTTTTTTTTTTTTTTTTTTTTTTTTTTTTTTACTATATGTAATAAAATGCAAATATGTGTGTCTTATTTGCAAATGCTAGCATTAATAACTGATATTTAAACATACCAGATTAGCATTTTTACTGATCTATTTAAAAGATTAAATTTTCTTAAACCAATCATTTGCACACTCAAAATCGATTTTAATACAACATGCAAATTGAATTTAAGTTATTTTTTATATATATATATAAAATCACATTTATCTGCTCAAACCATTAAATTTACTAGTTAATATGTCGTTTCCAGCTCACTTGGTTAGAATTTCTCTGCTCTTTATCTGTATAAATTTAATTAGGCTTGATATCATCAGTATATTATAGAACTAATTAAAGATTTAGATAAGTGCTGAGGGTGCTTATTTAATACCCTATAAAGTTCCATTTGGAGAGTGAGAAAAATTCCATCTTTCATTATATCAACCAGGATGGAGCTGCGAGGAGTGTCTCAGGCATTGTTTTTGGAGAATTATTTAATGAGGTTTAATTGGTTTATCCTTCCTTTGACAAGCCATGTAATTACCCTGTATCGCTGACGAGCACCAGGGTGGCTGCACTTGTTCAGGGTGTGGTTCTCCAATGCTATGTGCATGTCTTCTCCTCCTTGATGCATGGAGATCTCCAGCAGGGAAACGTTGCCCAAGTCATGAGTCACAATACCAAGAGAGGAAGGGAAGAGGAATCATAGCATCACAGAATCATGGAGTGATAGAGTCATGGAGTCATAGATTCATAGAGTCACAGAATCAGAGTTGTAGACTCAGGGAATCATGGAGTCATAGAATTATAGAGTCACAGAATCACAGTTGTAGACTCAGGGAATCATGGAGTCATAGAATCATAGAGTCACAGAATCACAGTTGTAGACTCAGGGAATCATGGAGTCATAGAATTATAAAGTCACAGAATCGGAGTTCTAGACTCACGGAGTCATAGAATCATAGAGTCACAGAATCAGAGTTGTAGATTCATGGAATCATGGAGTCATAGAATCGTAGAGTCACAGAATCGGAGTTCTAGACTCATGGAGTCATAGAATCATAGAGTCACAGAATCACAGTTGTAGTCATGGAATCATGGAGTCATAGAATCATAGAGTCACAGAATCAGAGTTGTAGATTCATGGAATCATGGAGTCATAGAATCATAGAGTCACAGAATCAGAGTTGTAGACTCAGGGAATCATGGAGTCATAGAATCATAGAGTCACAGAATCAGAGTTGTAGATTCATGGAATCATGGAGTCATAGAATCATAGAGTCACAGAATCACAGTTGTAGAATCATGTACTCACAGAATCGGGCAGTCATAGAGTCACTGAGTCATAAAATCGTGGAATCATAGAGGATTCACAGAGTAGTAACAATAGAATCATGGAATCATAGAGTCATTGAATCATGGAGTCAAAGAATCACAGAATCATACAGTCATAGTCATGGAATCACAGAATCATGGAGTCTTGGAATCAGAGTCACAGAGTCATGGAATCACAAAATCATACAGTCATAGAAACATTGAGGTTGGAAAAGACCTTTAAGATCATCAGGTCCAACCATTAACCTTACTCTACCAAATTCACCACTAAACCATATCCCCAAGCTACATAGCTTTTAAATACCTCTAGGATTGGCAACTCAACCTGGGCAGCCTGTTCCAGTGTCTGGAAGAAAAAAAAAAATTGATATCCAATTTAAATCTCCCCTGGTGCAGCTTGTGGCCATTCTGTTTTGTTCTATCTCTATTTACTTGAGAGATCCACATCCGCCTCACCACAACCTCCATTTAGGGAGGTTTGGATTGGAAAGGACGTCTCAGGGTCATCCAGTCCAACCTCTCTGCAGTCTGTAGGGACATCTTCAACTAGATCAGGTTGCTCAGAGCCCTGTCCAGCCTGACTTGGAATGGTTCCAGGGACAGGGTCTCTATCATCTCTCCGCACCCACACACCCAAAGTAGATCACTTAAATCAGCTGCTGGAAGGGCTTTGTTTCTCCCATCTTTAGCCATCCTGACATCAGGAGGAAGTTGGAACTAGATGATATTAAGGGCCCTTCCACCTCAAGCCATCCTATGATTTCAGGATGAAAAAGAGGAGGAGAGAGGAAAGGAGAAATCTTTTTGGAAGAGCAGTTATGTTTTGCACGTACTTTACCTTTTCCTTTGCTAAGTAGCTCTATGCTTTACAGGTGATTTATCATCTCTGCTTTACAGAAAGGTTTGCACTGGAGAGCAAATTAAGTGTTTCAGTGACACAGAGCTTCACTCAGAGTGCAGGCTGAGAATTTTCTTCCAAAAATTGCCACTAGATCAAAACTACTTAATCTGTACAGAAGCAAACACATGGGTAAACTTACAGTTAGCGTGTCATACACTGTCTGTATGGTTTAAGTTTTAAAAAGGAAAGTAATCTGGTACTCTAATTTGGTTGTCTTTAATGAGAAGACTGTACATAAAGCCTTTGGAATCACTACAACCCCTTTTCTTGCCTGGCTCTGCAACCTGGTCAGAGTTGTGTGCTGCAGCCCTAACAGTGGGTATGATACTAATCAATGTCTAAAGGCATCTCATCTCTGATACAATTTTCTATCTTGGACAAATGACTTTTTTGTCCCAGTCCTTCCAACTGTAAAATCCACCCCAATACTGTCCTTACATCACATCCTCTGATCTGCAGAGGTACCACAGGAGCATGAAGCACCATTAGATTGTAAATTCAGTTTTATTTCTTCCTACTGTGGTTTGTTGGCTTTTGCAAACCATTTCGCACTTGTAGTGTTTGCATATTTCTGCTTTTTAAGGTGACCATTTAAGATCATCTAGTCCAACCTCCCTCCCATCAACAGGCACAACTTCATAGAATCATAGAATGGTTTGGGTTGGAAGGGACCTTAATGATCTTCAACTAGATCAGATTGCTCAGAGCTCTGAACAATATGACCTGCAATGCTTCCAGGGATGAACCCGTTCAAGGCCAGATTGGATGAGGCCTTGAGTAACCTGTACTAGTGGGAGGTGTCCCTGCCTATGGCAGGGGGTTGGAACTAGATGATCCTTGAGGTCCCTTCCAACCTTACCATTCTATGATTCTATGATTCTATGAAGCTTCTACCATCTCTCTGGGCAGCCTGGGCCAGTGTCTCACCACCCTCAATGTTAAAAATTTGTTTCTCATATGTACTCTGGATCAGTTCTCTTCTGTTCTCAACATTGTCCTCCTGTAGGAACACAACTCAGAGCTGTCTATGCCTCCTACCCAAAACTGTGCCACTTATCTCAGTGGGCATCTGTCTTTGGTCTTCCAAGAGGCTATGAATGATATAGGCTCAGGTGCACCTAGAGAAGATGTATATCAGAGCAACATGCAGTCATTTTTGGCCTAATTTAGGTTTCCTCTACAGTCCATGCAGGCAAATAGATGCTTCTTGACCACAAGTTTATCTCAATCAACACAGACATGTAGGTGTCTGTTTCTTGGCACAGTTTGTAAGAAGAGCTGAGGTTGACTGACATGGCAATATCATCTCTGATAGGGACATCTAAAGCCATGTGAATTCTCCTAAAGCATGTTGGCTTATTCTGGAGGCAGAGAATGGTCATTACTATTGTTGTCCCCAAATTGCTGCAGGTTAATTAAAAATCAGGAAAGAAATCTCCATAGAAACATAGAATGGAAGGGAACCCTAAAAACCAACTAGTTCCAACCCCACCCTGTTATGGGCAGGGACACTTTCCACTAGACCAGGTTGCTTAAAGCCTTGTCCAATTGGACTTAGAACAGTTGTGGGGCATCAACAACTTCTCTGGGCAACCTGTTCCAGTGCACCACCACCCTTACAGGGAAGAATTTCTTCCAATCTAAATCAACCACTTTCACTTTAAAACTGTTATTCCTCATCCTGTCACTCAAGAAATTTCAAGAAACGATGACCAGGATAGAAATTCCACAGTGGAATAGTGTCCTGAGGGTGTTGATATTCTCTGGCATGTTTTAGGGCTGTAACTGCACAAAGGATGCAGTTTAATATGAGAAGTGCTTAAGAGTGTCTGTATGATGTCACAAACACCATCCATAACATTTCTCTCTGTTATCATAAGCTCCCAGGATGGCAGAAGAAACAGCATCTGTACCTGCAGACTCTTGCCTTAAAATGCTGATCACTGACTGATGTGTGCAAACATCACTGCAGTTTTCATGAGGTGTAGAAATTACAGTAATTGATGGTTTATGTGCTTTTTTGATGTGCTTAGTGTTTTGAGTTTTCAGAACTTGCTTTGCAAAACCCTGCATGCTCAAGTTCATCTCTCCTGCTCCATCACCAGGGTCCTGTAACCATCAACTCCATCCTCATCTCTTTCCTGTTACCATCTGAAATGTCTCATGCTCCCTAGACAGCAAGGCTCCATGGGCTTCTTGTTTTGGACAAGCTAGTCCTGCAAATCCAGGCTTATGAAGGGCACATGTCCTACAAAGCAGTGTCTGAGGGAGCTGGGGGGTGTTCAGTCTGGAGAAGAGGAGGCTGAGGAGAGGCCTCATTGCTCTCTCCAGCTACCTGAAGGGAGGTTGGAGCAAGGAGAGGGCAACCTCTTCTCCTCAATAACAGGTGACAGGATTAGAGGAAATGGTTTCAAGCTGCGGCCAGGGGAGGTTCAGACTGGTTAGTAGGAAGTATTTCTTCACTGAGAGGGTTCTCAAACAACAGAATAATCTGCCCAGGGCAGTGCTGGAGTCACTGTCACTGGGGGTGCTCAAGCAGAGGATGTGGGTTAGTGCAGACCCTTCACTGCTGGGTCGAGGGCTGGATTGGATGATCTTTGAGGTCTCTTCTGACCAGACATATTCTGTGATTTCTTCTTCATTGCTTGAACTAAAGTTACCTCCTGTCTTGCCATATCTTCTGTTTTTCCAGTGACTCATCTCCTCACTGTGTTCAGATGTAATAGTTCCACCAAGATCTGCACAGATCAAAATTTTTTAACTGCAGGTTTGCTCTTTTTCCTCGCCACTCACATGCTTGTTCTGACTCATGGCTTTTCACACAATCGTGGAGTGATTTGGATTGGAAGGGACCTTTAAAAGTCATCTAGTCCAACCCTCTGCAGCCAGCAGAAGCATCTTCAGCTAGATCAGGTTGCTCAGAGCCCCATCCAACCTTACCTGGAATGATTGCAGGAGTGGGGCATCTACTGTCTCTCTGGGCAACCTGTTCCAATATCTCACAGTGAAGAACTTCTTCCTTAGATCTACTCTAATTTAGATCCAGTCTAATTTCTTCTGTAAACTAGATATTGATCTGTTTCCTCTCTTTCAGTTTCAAACCATCACCCCTTGTCCTGCCCAAACAGGCCCTGCTCAAAAGTCTGTCTCCAGCTTTATTATCACTCCCTTTAAATACTGAAAGGCCACAAGAAGGTCTCCCTGGAGAGAGGGAAACCTTCCTTATATGTAGTCTGAATCCTCCCCTCTTTTAGTTTTAGTCTGGAATTAGTCTGTAAGGACTTCACACTTTAACTTTTTTATTTATTAGAGTACCCAAGATATTTCAGGTGCTATCTTTAACCCCTCAAAAAAAAAAGAGGGAGATAAATAGATATAAAAAATAAAGATACCTTTTTGTTCCCTTTGGGTGACTCTCAGATCCAAGTTCTTCCCTGTGTGTTTCTGAACTCCTACAGAGTGGGCACCCAGCTATATAACGAAGGAATAATTAAAGTAAGATCCTTTATTCTTGAAACATCACTCTGTTCATCCAAAGGTCCTTCTCTTAAGAAGAGATCAAGTCATTCTTGGGGAAATCAGAATTTAATTTTGAATTCACCTGACCATCTTCTGAAAAACTTTTTTTGTGTGCAGGCCTTGGGTTAGAGGTGAACATTAGCATTTAAATGGAGAAAGGTATTAATAGCCCTCAGAGGAGCTTGTCTCATCCTGATTGCCTTTCCACAGATTTTATTTCCTAAATGAGAATGCCTCTTATTTTTTCTTCTCTTTCTCCAAGAACAGAGTTCAAGAGATCATCTTTATATATATATATAGATAGATAGAGATATATATGGTTTTGGGTTTTTAAAATTTTTTTTTCCTTGCCAAATGAGTCCATTGTTGGCAACTTGATGTTTGGTTTCAAAATGTCAATTTAAAAATAACAGAAGAGTTTGTATGTCACTTGATTTCTTCAGTTTTGATTTCAATGTAACAGTAACTTATTTTTTACCACTTGGGAATGATTTCCATCAGTTATATTTAACCTTCTCTTATCTTCCCTTGTTTGGAAATGATTTTAAGATCATTCAATCCAACCATAATCTAACATCTCCTTGTGTACTACTCCCTATGTCTCTAAGCTACTCATCCAGATGTCTTTTAAATGCCTCCAGGGATGGTGGCTCCAGGACTTTGTTTTCTTAGTACAAAGGTGTTCTTCATATGATGGTAACATCCTGTACCTGGGGAGGTATAACTCCTGCACCAATACAGGTGAGGGGTTGACTTGCTGGAAAGAAGCTCTGCAAAGAAGGACTTGGGAGTTTTGGTGAACAACAAGTTGCTCATGAGCCATCAATGTGCCCTTGTGATCAAGAAGGGCAGTGGTATCTTGGAGTTTATTAAGAAGAGCATGGCCAGTAGAGTCAAGGGAGGTTCTCCTCCCCTCCTACTCTGCCCTAGTGAGGCCACAGCTGGAGTACTGAGTCCAGTTCTGGGCTGCCCAGTTCAAGAGAGATAGGGAACTACTGGAGAGAGTGCAGTAGAGAGCTGCAAAGATGCTGGGGGCCCTGGAACATCTCTGTGAAGAGAAAAGGCTGAGACTTCTGGGGCTACTTAGCCTGGAGAAGAGCAGCCTGAGAGGGGATCTGCTTAATGCTTCTTAATATCCAAGGTACAGAAGTGAAGAGGATGACACTGGACTTTTTTGAATGGTGCTCAGTGACAGGACAAGGGACAATAAGCACAAACTGAAACATTTTAATTTCTACCTAAATGTAAAGAAAAATTTCTTTCCTATCAGTGTAAGAGCTCTGGAACAGGCTACCAAGAGAAGTTGTGGAGTCTCCTTCTCTGGAGACATTCCAATCCAGTCTAAACCTCTCATGGTACAGCTTGAGGCTGTTTCCTCTTGAATCTATGGCTTGGGAGGAGACACCAATCCCTAGTTCACTCCAGGCACCTTTCTAGAGAGTTAAAAGGTCTCTCCTCTCCTCAACCTCCTTTTCTCCTGACTAAACAACACCAGTTTCCTCAGCAGTTACTCACAAGATCTGTCCTCCAAACCCTTCACCAGATCTATTGCTCTTCTCTTGACATGCTCCTGTAGTGAACTCCTCCAAAACTGAACTCAGTACTCAAGGTGTGACCTCCCCAGTGCTGAGTAAAGATTTGTGAGTTATAGAATCATAGAATCATAGAATGGTAAGGTTGGAAGGGACCTCAAGGATCATCTAGTTCCAACCTCCTGCCATAGGCAGGGACACCTCCCACTAGTACAGCTCACTCAAGGCCTCGTCCAATCTGGCCTTGAACACATCCAGGGAGGGAGCAGCCACAACCTCCCTGGGCAACCTGTTCCAGTGCCT
>VWZE01014940.1:134695-148349 GCA_013396675.1 Eubucco bourcierii | reverse complement strand
AGATCATCCTTAATGTGATGTCCCAAGAGTGGCCACACTAGGAATACGCATCCTGGTGAAGATTTGGGTGGGATATTTGGCTTTGCTCTGTGGCTGGTGCTTTGACTTGAGATAGAAAGCAAGCCCCTGTGTCTGGTGTGGTGGGAATTAGAGGAGATTTCATGTTGAGTTTAGGTCAGAGTCTTCAGACTGTGCTGAAGAGTCAAGCACAGACCTGTTGGTCACCTGAGTTTGATGGTGTTGAAGCTGTTCCAACAGCATTGCTGCATGGAGCCTGTTTCAGTTCTACCAGTACTGCTCTCAACCACAGTTGTAGATGCATTCAGTTTTCTGCTGTTCCCACTGCAAAGATCAGGCTGCTTATTCCTTCAGATAACAATAAGCCAGTTCTCATGGTGGGGAGGTACCACAGGACCATCTGTTTCCACTTCTACTTCTTCATTACCCTAGAGCCACATGACATCTGTTTCTACAGCACATTACAGCCCCCGATGATGGGGATGTAGGAGAAAATTGCCAGTATGAGGTAGTAGCAAAACATAGTTCTCTTTTTCTGAGTATACTTTCAGTCTCCCCAGCTCAAAAGCTATTTTGCAGTCCTTGTTTGATGTACTGGAAGGACACACAGACTTATATAGCTCAGCACTAGTAATGACCAAAGGCAAGAGAAGGGTAGATCACAGCTCTGGAGTCTGAGGCCTGCTTAAGCCACCATTTCTGCCCTGTCTTGACCGTGTAAAGTCACCAGGTAAAAGGTTCTTCATTCACTGAGGCTGAGGATTGCTCCAAACCAAGAGTACAATGCACTTGTATTTGTCAAATGGTCAACGTAGCTGGGTTTCACATGCTGAGACTTCTCTCTGAGCTGTGTAACTGCTTGTGTCAGTCCTGAACCTGCAAAATTAAAGGATGCTTGAAGACTCTCCTCAAGGGCTCTGATGCTTTGTCTGCTTTTAAAAAATGTTGTGGTGGTATTTAAAAGATTCCTTTCTAGATCTGTATTCATGTGATGTCCTCCAAGGTTACGTGTGTGTGAAAATGGTCTTCTGAATCACTCAGTCTAACCTCCAGCTAATACAGGGCAACAGCACAATAATCTTTTCAACATCCATGTCAGAAGCAGAGATGTTAAGAATCTAGATGTTTAGTCTTCTGGTGAAGGGTCTAGAGAACAAGTCTTGTGAGGAGATGCTGAGGTTGTTTAGTCTGGAGAAAAGGTTGAAAGGATGTTGGAGTGAGATGGGAGTCAGTCTCTTCTCCCTAGTACCAGATGATAGGATGAGAGGAAATGGCCTGAAATTGTGCCAGGAGAAGTTTGGGTTGGATATTAGGAAAACTTTCTTCACTGCAAGAGTGGCCAGGCATTGGAACAGGATGCCCAGGGAGGTGGTGGAGTCACCATCCCTGGAGATGCTCAAAAAATTGTGTTGACATGATTTGATGGCCATGGTGGTGTTGACAGGTGGACTCAATGATCTTGGACGTCTTTTCTAACCAAAACAATTCTATAATTCTCTGATTCTGGTTTCTATTCTCTTTTTATTTAGGAGCTCAGGTTTTGACCACTAACTGCAAGAGTTCCTTCCTTTCCTTGATGAATTTGCATGAGTGAGCATGGAGAACACCATCATGGTGACAAGGCTGATGATGTGGGGGCCTTTCTGGGATAACATACCAGATCTGTATTCACCTGCTGAAACACTTAAGTGCTGCAGTGTAGATATGGGAAAGCAGACTCTTCCATATTCAAACTTCAGAGGAAGGTAAAGTAGCTGCTTGGTATGTTAAGGCAGGTTTTAGACCCTTTGAGTACAGAAGTGATTTCTGAGGAGCTCTGAATTCAGACTAGTTTGCTGTATCCTGATCACAAAAATTACAGAATCATAACATACTTTAAGTTGGAAGGGACCTTTAAAGGTCGTCTGGTCCATCTTCAACTAGAGCAGGTTGCTCAGAGCCCCAAACAACCTGTCCTGCAGTGGTTCCAGGAATGGGGCCTCTCCCGCCTCTAGGGGCAGCTTATGCCAGTGCTTCACCACCCTCAATGTAAATAAATTCTTCCTTATATCTAGTCTAAATCTCTCCTTTTATAGTAATGTCCAAGATTTTTTTAATTCCCATTGTCTTTAATTGCTTAATGATCTGAGGCTGTGCCTCATCTTCACATGACTGATCTTGAGCTTTGCAGTCCACGTTTTCCACCCACCAAGAGGCTGTGTGGGCAGGTGCCATGACAATGACAGCTTGCCTGAAAACAAGACAATTTCAGACTCGGCAGTATGTTTGCTTCTAAACCAAACTGTTTAAAAGACTCTTCTTTGGACAGCACCACAAAGCCCTGGCTCATGTCTGTGCAGTGACCTGAGGTGTGAGAAGGCACTTGGTGGGTAAGGAATCGGCTTGGCAATTGCACTCAAATAGTGATGGTCAGTGACCCGGTGTCCAAGTGGGGACGGCTGACAGGTGTTGTTCCTCAGGGGTTGGTGCTTTGTCTTGTGCTGTTTAACGTCTTTGTTGGTGACATGGACAATAGGATCAAGGCACTCAGCAAGTATGCCAGCAACCCCAAGCTGTGTGGTGCAGTTAACATGCTGGATGTCATCCAGGGATTACAGGCTTGAGAGGTGTGCCAGTGCCAACCTAAATAAGTTCAACAAAGCTGAGTGCAAGATCCTGCGCTTGAGTTGAGGCAATCCCAAGCACAGACACAGGCTGGATGGAGAATGGATAGAGAGAGCAGTCCTGAAGATAAGGACTTGCTGATGATGGCACATTTGCAAGCACAGATCCAGGCTGGGTGGCGAATTACTGGAGAGCAGCCCTGAGGAAAAGGACCTGGGGGTCTGGGTTGATGAAAAGCTCAACATGAGCCTGCAGTGTGCACATGCAGCCCAGACAGCCAACCATGTCCTGGGCTGCATCAAAAGCATCGTGGCCAGCAGGGCAAGGGAGATGATTCTCCCCCTTTACTCTGCTCTTGTCAGACCCCACCTGGAGTACTGTGTGCAGTTCTGGAGCCCTCAGCACAGGAAGGACATGGAACTGTTGGAGAGGGTCCAGAGGAGGCCACAAAGATGATCAGAGGGCTGGAGCAGCTCTGCTATGAGGACAGACTGAGAGAGTTGGGGCTCTGCAGCCTGGAGAAGAGAAAGCTTTAAGGAGACCTGATATTAGCCTTCCAGTATCTGAAGGGGGCCTACAGGAAGGCTGGGGAGGGACTATTGACACAAGGTCTTGTAATGACAGGATGAGGGGTAATGGGTTTAAACTGGCAGAGGGGAGATTGAAACTAGATGTTAGGAAAGGGTTCTTTCCAATGAGGGTGGTGAGACAATGGAACAGGTTATCCAGGGAGGTTGTGGCTACTCCCTCCCTGGAGGCGTTCAAAGCCAGGTTGGACAAAGCCTTGAGTGACCTGTTCTAGTGGGAGGTGTCCCTGCCTATGTCAGGGGCTTGGAACTAGATGATCCTTGAGGTCCCTTCCAACCTAAACCATTCTATGATTCTGTGATTCTATGATGGTTGATGAGATGCCCAACATGAGCCAGCAACATGTGTTGCCCACAAGGCACCCATGTCCTCCGCTGATCCCCAGCAGCCTGAGCAGCAGGCAAATGGAGGGGATTCTGCCCCTCTGCTGTGCTCTGCTGAGATCCCACCTGCAGTGCTGGGAGCTCTGGAGTCCTCAGCACAGGATGGACATAGACCTGTTGGAGTGAGCCCAGAGGAGGCCGTGAAAGTCATATAGGGCTGGAAACCCTCTGCTATGAGTCCAGGCTGAGAGAGTTAGGGTTGTTCAGCCTGGAGAATCAAAGGCCCTGGGGAGACCTTCTGGTGGCCTTTCGGTATTTAAAGGGGCCAAGATGAAAGCTAGGGACAAACTTTGTAGCAGAACCTGATGTGACAGAAAAAGGGGTGATGGTTTTAAACTAAAAGAGGAGACCTTATTGAAACCTTCTAGTATTTGGAGGGACCCTCCAGGAAAGTTGGAGAGGGACTTTTTATGAAGGTATGTAGTGACAGGATGAGAGGTAATGACTTCAGAGAGGAAGAAGCTCAATTTATATTTACTGTAGGAAGAAGTTCTTCACAAGAGGGTGGTAAAATACTGCTAGAGAATAGTTGCTCAGAGAGGTTGTGGAGTCTCCAACCATGGAAGTGTTCACATCCAGACTGGATGAGGCCTTGAGCACCTTGGTCTAGTAGGAGGTATCTGTGCCCACGGCAGACAGGGTTGGAACTAGATGATCTTTAAGGTCCCTTCCAACCCAGACTGTCCCATGATTCTATGTACTGGATTGCATGGCACGGGAACACCATGGCACAACTGTGGCCAGAAGAGAGACAGTGACATACAGAGACTTGCCTAGAGCCTGGTGTAGAGGGAAGAAAAGATTTTGCAGTTGAGCTAATTGAAGTGTATAATTAGCTTGTGTCTCTCTTCTTAAGTGTTGAGACTCTCAGCGCTCTCCAAAGCTAATACTCTCTCTGTATATTAAAGTGGTCACACCAACGGCACAAAAGGAGGTGAGGGTTGCCATAGAAAGCCATGAGCAGCAAGTGTCAGGAAGGAATCCATACTGAGCACCTTATTTCAGCCACCCATTGACATTTGCTTCACAAGCTCCACCATCACAAGGTGCTGGAGTGTGTCCAGAGGGGCAACAAAGCTGGTGAAGAGTCTTCTGAGGAGCAGCTGAGGGAACTGGGGTTGTTTAGTCTGGAGGAGGCTGAGGGGAGATCTCATTGCTCTCTACAACTCCCTGTAAAGAAGGTTGCAGTGAAGTGGGAGTCATTGTCTTCTGCCTAGTATCAGGAGAGGTAATGGCCTAACGTTGTGCCAAGGGAGATTTAAGTTGCATTTTAGGAACAATTTCTTTAGTGGAAGAGTGATCAGACATTGGAACAGGTTGCCCAGGGAAGCGGTGGAGTCACCATCCCCGGAGGTGTTCAAGAAGCATATGGACATGGCACTTTGTGACATGGCTTATTTGGTATGGTGGTCATAGATTGATGGTTGGATTCAATGATCTTGGAGATCTTTTCCAAACAAACCAATTCTGTGATCCCAGGATTCTGTAAGATGCTGCCATCAGCCTTAACAAAGCCTTAGTGAATACTTTTTCCCAGAAAGGTAGCTCAGGAATGCACTGCATTTTCTTAGAATCAGGGAATCGTTTTGGTTGGAAAAGACTTTAAAGATCATTCAGTCCAACAGTGACACAGCAGTGCCAAGTCCACCACTAAACCATGTCCCTCAGCACCACAATCCTTGCCAAGGAGCATTTCAGAAGTAGAACACAAGATTATTAAGTGGAATGGTGGAAGTCTCCAAAGGGCTCCCAATCAGGCAGTGCACCTAGTTCTGGGTATACATGTGCCCATGTTCATCCCCCACTCTCCTTGCTGTTAAATAATCAGCAGATCCATCTCCTGCACAGTGCAGTTAGGTTTTGCTAGACCATCTTGCAGTAACTTTTCCTGCTCCGTATGTGTTTCCAGATAGCACTAATGCTACAGAGCAGCCCACTTGCTACAAAGCACCTGGACAATCTGAGCAGTGAGTGGGCTATTTTGGCATTAAGCCCACCTAGAAAAAGAGAGTCCTCTTGCAAAGGATCTGCCTTCTGTGTTGGTGTTTGTGGCAAATCCTGTCTCACTAATAGGGGATGGAGTGGGTGGGGGAGAGATCTTTTGGGAACACTTTGGGTTCCTTAAGTTGTTATTGTGGGTAGAGTCAAGCTGGTAACGTTTAATAGTAAATAATCACTCAGACAACACGTGGCTTATCCACTCATCATGTCCACAGAAACATACAGCACCATCTGTAAGAAAGGAGGCCATGAAGATCAGAGCTGAAGCACCTCTCTCAGGAGGCCAGGCTGAGAGAGTTGAGGTTGTTCAGCCTAGAGAAGGCTCTGGAGACACCTTCCTGCAGCTTTCCAATACCTGAAGGGGGCCTACAGGAAAGCTGGGGAGGGATTTTTTACAAGGATTTGTAGAGGCAGGGTGAGGGGATGATGGTTTTAAACTAAAAGGGGTGAAATTTAGAAGGGAATTCTTCACTGTGAGGGTGATGAGACAGGAACAAGTTGCCTAGAGACATTGTGAATGTCCCATTCCTGAAAGTGTTCAAGGCCAGTTTAGATGGGACTTTGATCAACCCGTTCTAGTGGAAAGTGTCCCTGCCCAGGGCGAGAGGGGCTGAAACTACACGATCTCCGAGGTCTTCTCTAACCCAAACCATTCCATGACTGTAGGATATCAATCTGGAGCCACACCTGTGAAGCCAGGCCCAAAGGTGGTTGGAAGAGTACTGACACAGCAGTGACTTCTGTAGTAAGTGTTTGGAAAAGTCCCTTGAGAGCACATTGTCTCACTCAAGTATCTATACCATCCTATACTCTTCATCTCCATATAGCAGCCACCATCCTCTTGGGTATGGTCTGAGTCATGGTCTTGATGCTCTCATGTGCTTGGGCTCTTGTGCAGATACAGCAGGCTCTGGCTGTCCTGAATTGATCACTTCTTACAGATTGAACAGAATCATGAGTCTCTTGGGAAGACAGGCCTGCGGGACACTTTCTGACACTACCTTGCCAGCATTTAATTTTCCTGTCTTTGAAGTGGTGTTGTCTGGTAACAAGTTCTCCATCCCAACCCATGGAACCCAGTCACACATATGGGAGATTTGTAACACACTTACAGTGAAAATGGCTTCCCAAAGAGAGCAAACCACACAAGGGTGTTGCAAACCCTGCAGAGAACCAGGAACTCCATTCATCTTTGAGCCAAGATGTGCACACTTTTGCCCTGAAGAAGGGAACCAGTCCTCAGTCCATTGCCTTAGTACAAGACAACAGATGGAATCATAAAATCATGGAATCACAGAATGGTTTGAAGGGACCTTTAAAACTCATCTAGTCCACCCCCCCTGCAGTCAGCAGCACCACGTTCAACCAGATCAGATTGGTCAGAGTCCCAGGCAACCTGACCTGGTTGGGACACGGTCCAGGGCTGGGACATCTATCACCTCTGTGGGCAACCTGGGACAGGGCCTCGCCGCCTTCAGTGTAAAAAATGTTTCTTTTCTATCTATTTTAAGTCTCCCCTCTTTTAGTTTAAAACCATCACCCTCATCCTCTTCCAGTGGGCCCTGATAAATAGATTGCCCCATCTTTCTTTTAGCCCCCACCTTTAAGTCGTGAAAGGCTGCATGAAGGTCTCCCCAGAGCTGAACAACCCCATCTCTCTCAGCCTTTCCTCACAGCAAAGGTGTTACACCACTTTTGAAGTCCTGGCATGACCCTGCAGAACACAATGGTTTATGGACAAGGCCCAGAGATTTTGTTTAGTAAAGAAACATGAAATGCTGTCAGCTCTGCCAGCACTTAGCGAGTAATTGCTCTGTGGATGTGACCCTTTGGTGCTTAAAGAGACAAGGAAATACTTTTGCAGACTGCAAACCAAAGTACTTTCTTGAGAGCTGTAAAAGCTCATGAAGGTTTCACAATTTCCTCTTTACAGCCTTATAATTTTTACAGGGCTTTAATTATCACACCCTTGAAGTGTGTGATAGACACGGCGCCAGACACAATAGCAGAAGTGAGAGCAAACTGCTTTGGCTCTTTTCAGAGTTGTGTATCCTGTTGGAAAGCAGCTCTCTGGAGAAGGACCTGGCAGTCCTGGTGGGCAACAAGTTCACTGTAAGTCACCAATGTGCCCCTGAGGCCAAGAAGGCAAATGATCTCCAGGCATGCATGAATGTGATGGTTTGGGAGTTACCTGCTTCTCCCCCCCACCCTCATACAATGAAATCACCCAAACTAGACTCAGCTGGCTCGGAGTTAAGGAATTAAGTTATATTTACAGCTTAGCACAATTTACAAGCATAGATAGATGGATAGATACACACACAATATACAGGTTAAAAGCAGCACAGAAACACAAAAATCTCTCCAAAACAATCAGATTGCCAGGAGGCTCCTGAGCCAAACATCCTCCCCCCTTTCCCCCTCTTTCCCTCCCTTCAGAAATAACCAGACCAATCCCTGTACATCTCACGTGATAAATCTGGAGAGATCTGAGGTGAGATGTCAGAAAGGACAGCAAGGAGGTTAGAGGAAATAAAGGGTTAGGTTGGATTAGAGTTAGGGCAGAAGCAACCACAGACTGCCAGAGTGAAGGAGCAGAACAACTACTGAGAACTAACTGAGAAGGATGTGAGAAGTGAGTGTCTTATCCATATTTTGACTAGTTGTGTTTCTCAGCAGAAGAATGAGTGATACAGGTTACTGTTGTTGTTTTTCTTTCTTCTCACAGCTAAGGATTTAATTTTGTTCAGTAAAAATATTCCAATTAGCCTCAAACCAGCACAATGAAGAAGAGTGTGGCCAGCAAATTGAGGGAATTTCTCCTCCCCCTCTACTCTGCCCTAGTGAGGTCGCATCTGGAGTCCTGTGTTCAGTTCTGGGCTCCCCAGTTCAAGAGAGAGAGAGAGAACTGCTGGAGAGAATCCAATGCAGGCTAAGAAGACGCTAGGAGGCCTGGAACATCTCTAATGAGGAGGAAAGGCTGAGAGCTGTGGGGCTGTTGAGCCTGGATCTTCTCAGTGCTGACCATTATCTAAAGTGTGGGGAGGGAGGAGGGATGGACTGATGGATGGATGGACAGATGGATGGATAGATAGATAAAAAGACTCTCAGGAGATACCATTGCATGGGTCTCCCCAACCCCATAATCTTCCATACATGTGATGAGCGTGACAATTCAGAGGCAGCTGGAAGGGTTGGCTGAGGAGCTGTTCCAACGAGACTCTGCCTTTTATTGGCAGTGTTTGTATTTTATTAGCATGAATCATAATTGCAAATGTCTTTCTGGATGTGGTAGATGGCAGTAAAGGGGAGGGCACTCAGACAGAGGGCCAGGAGAGCTGCCAAGAGGAAATGAACATTGCAGTAGTGCTGATTCTATTGCTCTTAGACAAGCAAGGAGCTTTTTTGGTGGGGGAAAGAGTTGTTTTACTGAGCTGAGACATGGAGAAGTCACACAAATGGCCATTTGTGCCCTGATCCTTAGTCCTGGGGATTAATTCCCACAGTGGGATGTGACACACAAGCCTCATCCATCACTGCAGGCCTTGGCCACAAAGCTGACTGTGCTCTAATTTCAGGAATTTATTACCCAGGGTTTCATCCTACTGCACCTTAAATACCCAGCGACCCACATCAATTCTATCACAACAGCTACCTGAGGCTCAGGCAAGGCTGGATGTCTGCCACCACGTATGGGCACAGCAGGGGATGTTCTGCCCTGAAGAGTTTGTGCTCCAAACAGGCGTGATGGATGATAAACTCAAAGGGTAACTGAGGTGTAGAGAAGTCAAATGTTGCTCTCCAGGCCACGCTCTCTGGAGTACTAGCCCTGCTCCCTCATTAAGGGACTGAAACATCTGTCTCATAAGAAAAGGCTGAGAGATCTGGGGCTGTTCAGTCTGGAAAAGAGACAACTGAGAGGGGGTTTTATTCATGTTTATAAGTATCTGAAGGGTGGGTGTCAAGAAGAAGGGGCCAGGCTCTTTTCAGCGATGTCTTGTGATAGGGCAGAGCAGTGGATACAAACTGGAACACTGAAGTTCCACCTCGCATGAGGAAAAACTTTTTTACTTTGAGGGTGATGGTGCCCTCAAGCAGACTCCCCAGAGACATTGTGGAGTCTCCTCCGGAGACTTTCACGCCCCATCTGGATGTGTTCCTGTTTGGCCTGCCCTTGGTAATCCTGCTTTGGCAGGGAGTTGGACTCACTGATCTCTGGAGGTCCCTTCCAACCCCTACCATTCTATGATTCTGTAATTACTAGGCAAAGCCATCTTGTCAATCCAAGCTGGAGCTGCCTGCACCCTGCAGTTCAGGGTTTAGTTCTTTGCATCAAATGAGGAGCATGCTCAGAAATGAGCCATTTTATTTTATTTTCCATTGCTTCCTTTGCTGATTGGATCTAACAAGAGAGCCAGGATTATAAATAAATAAATAAATAAATAAAAATGAGGTAGCTGCAGCCAGCATATAATGATTAAATTTGCTTTTGGGTGACCTGTGTGCAATTCATCAGGAGCGATTTATTGGGAAGTTCACCGCATCGGTGTTCATTATTTACCCTGTTAGGCTTAGGCACAGTGGCAATCAGTGGAGAAAATTGGACTGTTAGGGCCATGGGCTTGGGCGTTTATAATTTCCCCTGCTGAGCTGCAGCATGAAATACATTTGGCATGGGCAAATCACTCCCTCTGCTGCTACAGCTCAGCGTTGTGGCTCTGCCCATTGGACAGGTGGATGCAGGTCTGGGGAGAAGAGAAGAGAAATAGAAAGCAGCCTGAATCACAGAACATAGAATTGTTTTGCTTGGAAGAGACGTTTGAGATAATCGAGTCCAACCATTAACCCAGAACTGCCAGGTCGCCACTAAACCATGTCTCTCAGTGCCACATCTACACAGCTCTGAAACCCCACCAGAGATAAGGACTCTACAACTGCCCTGGGCAGCCTGTTCTAGGGCTTGACAGCCCTTTTGGGGAAGAAATTGTTCAATGCCAAATCCTGATCCAAAGGCCTGCAGTGACCTAAATGAATATCATGGATATTTTTCATGCCTCTGCCTCCTAGCTGAGGCAAAGTTGCTGCTCTTGCTCCTGGCAAAGTCCCCTTCTCTTCATCACTGGATTCTGACAAGCAGTGATACACAACACTGCAGCTGCCTTGTGATTCTGCATGTAGCAAACTCCATCAGCTCTGTAACAACCAGAGATCAATTCTCACTTCATCCCAGCATGGCAGCAGTTGGAAGGAACCTCTGAATATGATCTCATCACAGAATGTCAGGGGCTGGAAGGGACCTCAAAAGCTCATCCAGTCCAACTCCCCCTGCCAGAGCAGGATCACCTATAGCAGATCACACAGGAACACATCCAGGCAGGTCTTGAATATCTCCAGAGAGGGAGACTGCACAACCCCCTGGGCAGCCTGTTCCAGTGTTCTGTCACCCTCAACTATGCCTCAACTTCCACCCATTACCCCTTGCCCTGTCATCAGGCATCACCCAGCAGAGCCTGACTCCCTCCTCCTGGCACTCACCCTTCACATACTTATAAACAGTGATGAGGTCACCTCTCAGTCTCCTCTTCCCCAAGTAGCAGAACCCCAGCTCCCTCAGACTTCCCTCAGGTGAAAGATGTTCCATTCCCTTTATCATCTTTGTGGCTCTGTGCTGGACTCTCTCAAGCAGCTCCATGTCTCTCTTGAACTCAGGGGCCCAGAACTGGATACAGGTACTCTAGATGCAGCCTGGAGGCCTTGAGTAACCTGTACTAGTGGGAGGTGGCCCTGCCTATGGCAGGCATTTGGAACTAGGTGATCCTTGAGGTCACTTCCAACTTTACCATTCTATGATTCACCAGGACAGAGTAGAGGGGCAGGAGAACCTCTTTTGACCTACTTGCCACACCCCTTTTAATGCACCCCAGAATGGCATTGCCCCACTGGCCACAAGAGCACATTGCTGGCTCATGGTCAACCTAACATCAACTAGGACCCCCAGATCCTTTTCCCCTTTGCTGCCTTCCAACAGGTCAGTCCCCAACCTGGGGCGGACTGTACTAATCCCTGGGCTTGTTCTTTCCCAGGTGCATGACCCTACACTTGCCCTTGTTGAATTTAATTAAATTTTTTCTTGCCCAGCCCTCCAGCCTGTTCAAGTCTCACTGAATGACAGCATAGCCTTCTGGTGTGGAAGCCATTCCACTCAGCTTGGTGTCAAAAGTCCAACCACTCCACTAAAGTGGGGTCACCCAGAAAAAGTTGCCCAGGATCATCTCCAGGTAGGTTATGAAAGCTGCTGGAGAATACTCCACAGTTTCACTAGACAGCCTAGTCCAGGACTCTGGCATGCTCATGGAAAAGCTTTTTCTGTATATTTAGGTTTGTAATCTCTCCAGAGAAAGAGACTACTCAGCCTCTCTGGGCAGCCTGCTCCAGGGCTCTAGGCACCCTCACAGGAAAGTATTTTTCCTGTATGTTTGGGTAGAATTTCCTATGATCCTGTTTGTGCCTGTTGCCCTTTGTCTATCACTGAGCACCACAGAAATGAGACTGGCCCCATCCTCTTGGCATTTGTCCTGGGTAACCTACTCTAGGTAACCCTGCTTTAGCAGAGGTGTTTGACTACATGATCTCCAGAAGTCCCTTCCAACCTCTGCCATCCTGTGATTCCATGATGGGGAAATGAGTAAACCCAAACCAGGGGCTGCAGGGAACTACTTTTAGGAGCTTGGCTGCCCTCCCAGCAGGCTCCATATCAATAACATGGCCACAGGAGTAAGGTGAAGAGAACATGTAAAATGGACTCATACTCTTGCCCAATTGCCATGAAAACCAGGACAGGCAAAGCTAGATTAATCATACAATCAGAGCCACAGAACAGCAGGGGTTAGAGTTGCAGAATCATAGAATCAGTTAGGGCTGGAAGGGACCACAAGGATCATCTAGTTCCAACCCCCCTACCATGAGCAGGGATAACCTAACCTAGATCAGGCTGGCTAAGAGCCTCATGCAGCCTGTTCTTAAACACCTCCAAGGACAAGGTCTCAACCACCTCCCTGGGCAACCCATTCCAGAATCTCACCACTCTCATGGTGAAGAACTTCCTCCTCATGTCCAGTCTGAATCTCCCCACCTCCAGCTTTACTCCATTCCACCTAGTCCTGTGACTACCTGACATCCTAAAAAGTCCCTCCCCAGCTTTTTTGTAGGCCCCCTTCAGATACTGGAAGGCCACAAGAAGGTCACCTGGGAACCTCCTCTTCTCCAGACTTAACAGCCCCAACTCTTTCAGTCTGTCCTCATAGCAGAGCTGCTCCAGCCCTCTGATCATCCTCGTGGCCTTTCTCTGGACACACTCCAGCATGTTCACATCCCTCTTGTAATAGGGGCTCCAGAACTGGACGCAGTACTCCAGGTGGGGTCTCACCAGAGTAGAGAAGAGGGGGAGAACAACCTCCCTTGACCTGCTGGACACACTTCTCCTGATGCAGCCCAGCAGGTTGGAAGGGACCTGTGGAAATCAAGTCCAGCCCCTCCACCAAAGCAGGATCACCTATGACAGGTGATTTGCATTTGGTTAAGCAACACCAAGCAGCTGTTTTTTCACCTTGTCTTTCCCCTTATTCAAGAGCACCAAGGCAGCATTACAGTTTTCCCCTTCCTCCCTACATCCAGCTGAGTCCTTTTATTGCTTTCTTGGTGAATTATCAAGAGCATTTGCGTGGGGCTTCTGCAAGTATAAAGAGCTCTCAGAGTGCTGGGTCTGCCCATAAATCTAGTTTGCATGTGGCGGGGAGCTGATTGTTTTTATAATGGAGCAGTAAATCAGTGTATTTAAGGGCAGCGTCTGCTGGTATCACTTCTGAGTATAAAATGCTACCTCTGACAGTAGTGGGAAGGTTTTATCAAGTGGGTGATCAATGGCACAATGTCCACCTGGAGACCAGTGACAAGTGGTGTCCCTCAGGGGTCAGTGCTGGCACCAGTGCTGTTTAACATCTTTGTCAGTGACATGGACACAGGAATCGGTGCACCCTCAGCAAGTTTGCAGATGACACCAA
>VWZE01014940.1:85525-134103 GCA_013396675.1 Eubucco bourcierii | reverse complement strand
TTGAGTGAGCTGTACTAGTGGGAGGTGTCCCTGCCTATGGCAGGGGGTTGGAACTAGATGATCCTTGAGGTCCCTTCCAACCTTGCCATTCTATGATTCTATGATTCTATGATTCTATTACCATATCCTGGGCTGCATCAGAATAAGTGTTATTGGTAGGGTGAGAGAAGTGGTTCCCCCCTTCCACTTGGTAAACTGTGTCCAGCTCCAGTGCCACCAGAATAAGGAGGACATTGAACTGTTGAAGCTGGTCCAGAGGAGGCCACAAAGGTATCAGAGGGCTGGAGCACCTCCTCTATGAGGAAAGGCTGTGGGAGATGGAGTTGTTCAGCCTGGAGAAGAAAAGGCTCCAGGGAGACCTGGTGACCTTCCAATACCTGAAGGGGGACTACAAGAAAGCTGGGGAGGGACTTTTTACAAGGGCTTGTAGTGATAGGATGAGAGGGAATGGGCTGAAGCTTGAGAAGGGTAGATTTAGACTGCAGATAGGAAGAAATTCTTTACAGTGAAAGTGGTGAGATGGTGGAACAGGTTGCCCGGGGAGGTTGTGGATGCTCCGTCCCTGGAGGTGTTCAAGACCAGGTTGGATGAGGCCTTGAAAAGTCTGGTCAAGTGGGAGGTGTCCCTGCCCATGGTGGAGGGGTTGCAACTGGATGATCTTTAAAGTCCCTTCCAACCCAAACCACTCTGATTCTATCATTAACATAATAACTGCTGATTTGGACCTTCAGTTATGGTTTGGCTTTCTTTTTTTTTAATGTTCCGTTCAGTGTTTGCTCTTCCAGAACCAGGGGAATTTGGGGAATATTTCACACCACAGACAAGCACTGTTCAAAGCATGACATGAGACTGAATGTCTGGGGAAACATCTCTTGCCCTCTGTGCCACATCAGCCCCTTCTGCAGTGAGGGAAGAGTAGGTTAAAGAGTATTCCTTCATTGGCACAGTTGGAGTATCTTCTCACTATGCCTGACCTACTCCATCTCTTTCTTTAAGCTTTCAGCTTGAGAAGATGAATGCAGTGAGGGCTCTTCTAGACATGTTTTGGTGACTGAGTCTGCCACAAAGCACTGGTCTCCACTGGGTCAGGCTGGTTGTGGTGTGGGTTGCCCTTTCTCATCCCTTCCTGGCTACCAGGCAGCTATTCCCCTTCCCCTGATGGAACAGCACCTAGAAGATAATCTCCCTCTTTGGTACAACCAGAAATCCCCCTTCTTACATGAAGACCAGGAACCTATTAGCTGAAGCTGGAAATAACTGAGCCCATGGCCCCAGCTGCTGGTCATTAATAACTGAGAAGAGAAGCTCAGGTTATTTAGGAGAATTCTGAAAGTCCCTCATCTGCATGATGAGCTCTTTCCCAGCTGATCACAGAAGGAAGACACTCTTTGAGCAGCTCCTGCATTTCTGTTACCCCAAAAGCTCTGGGCAATGAGCACCCAATGCCATCCTCCCTGATCCCTTCAGTGGATCAAGAGAGGCTGCATTACCAAATGCAGAGGGGGTGGATGGGAGAACACCAAGATACTCATGGGCACATAGCCACTTGATGCATGGGTTATCCCTGCCTCGTGGAGGACAGGGAGGAGGGGAAGGTTGAGTAACAGTGGTCTGAGTACAGAGATGACATCGTACTGGAGGGGACAGCCTACAGATGGCTGGGCAAATACAAAATTATAGAATTCTAGGTTGGAAGGCACCTCAAGAATCATCTGTCCAACCTTTCTTGGCAAAAGCACAATCCAGACAAGATGGCCCAGCACCTGTCCAGCTGAATCTTAGAAGTGTTTCGTGGTTGTATCTTCATTACCTCCCTGGGGAAATGATTTCAATGGCTAATTGTTCTCATTGTGAAAACTGTTTCTCCTGTGTCCTGTTGGAATCTCCCTAGGAGTAAATTCTACCCATCACCCCTCATCTTTTCCATGTGAGTCCTTGTGAAAAAGAAGTCTCCATCTTCTTTGTAGCCACCATTTCATTACTGGAACATGGGGAGAAGGTTTCCCCTGAACTTTCTTTTCTTCAGGCTAAATAAACCCAATCCTCTCAGTGTGTCCTCACATGACAACTTCCCAATCCTTGAACCATCTTTGTGGCCCTTCTCTGGACCCTTTGCAGTCTGTCCACATGTCTTTTTGCATAGCAAGACCAAAACTGAATCCAGTATTCCAGGTGTGGCCTGGCTAGCACTGAGTAGAGCCGGTTAATGACTTTTTTATCTCTGCTGGTGAAGTTCTTGTTGCTGTACCCAGCATTTCGTCATTTGTTTGGGGTTTTATTACAGCAGCAGCAGCAGCATATTATTCATTCATTGAGTTTGTCATCCATCAGGACCCCAAGGTCCCTTTCCACAGAGTTGTTCTTCAGCCAGGTCGATACCAGCCTGTGCTGCACTCCTGGATTTTGTTTTCCCAAGTGCAAGACCTTACACTTGTCCTTGTTGAGCTTGGAGACAAATATGGAGACAGATGGTGACATGGGACCTTACAGTTCTTCTGCAGTGCTGTTTCCTTGTGCAGCTGTGCTGCAAATTTGCCTCCCCAAATTTTGACTAAGTGATGCAGTGAACCAGGAGAGGTGGTTTCAAACACAGAATCACAAAATACTTTTGGTTGGAAGAGACCTTTAAGGTCATTGAGTCCAACTGTTAACCCAGCACTGCCGGGTCCCTGCAGATGCAGAGGAGACAGGCTAGCTGGCACAACGATCTCTGCACAGGACAGTCTCCAAAGGAGTTACATGTAGATGCAGACACAAGCCTTTCCTTGGGCTCAGCGGATGCTTCAGCACCCACCACCACCCACCACCGTCATGCCAGACACACGGCGAGATGGAGAGCGTGGTCTGGCACCTGGTGGCGAAGGCTGTTTGTGCAGCACAGTTGGGCCTAACGCCTGCTGAAGTGTTACTGAAAAGCAGCTCGTGGGTGGTGGTTGAAGATTATTTCCATGCAGATCATTACCGCCACCCCCCCACGCTCCATGCACTTGACAACTTCAAAGGCACCGGTACCAAGCTGAACCCCACAGCTTCGTCCTGCATCCCTCAGAGCTGACCCTTCTCCATGCACCCACAGGGTCACCGAACGGCTTCTCCGGCATTCTCCAAGGCATTGTTCCGGGAATGCCCAGAGCAGCACAATACCGAAGCAATCTAGAGAGGCAGGATAGGATTTGGGGAGCGAGAACGCCAAACTCTACCAGGAAACAGTACCCACTGAGCACCATGAAGAAGATGGATGGCAGCTGCTGGAGACACAGAGGGGTGAAGACAAGGCAAAGGGAAGTGCACAAATAGTTGACAAGGCATAAAAACTTCTCCCGGAGGAAGACAGACAAACAGCTGTTGGCTTTTTGGCATGACCTAAAGAGCTGACAGGTGCTGGAGTGGGTCCAGAGGAGAGCAACGAAGCTGGTGAAGGGTCTGGAGAACAGGTATGCTGCAGAGCAGCTGAAGGAGCTGGGCTTGTTTAGCCTGCAGAAGAGGAGGCTGAAGGAAGACCTTCTCTTTACAACTACTTTAAAGAAGATTGGAGCCAGGTCAGTCTGAGAGCCGGGGGCTCTGTCTCTTCTGCCTAATAACAGGTGATAGGATGAAAAGATATGCCTTCAAGTTGCACCAGGGAGCTTTGGGTTGGACATTAGAAGAAACTTCTTGTCTGAAAGGGTTCTCAAACACTGGAACAGGTTCCTGAGGGAGGTGGTTGATGCCCCATCCATGGAGGTATTTAAAAGATGCAGAGACATGGTGCTGAAGGACATAGTTTAGCACCAGACTTGGGCAGTGGTTGGAATTGATGGTCTTACAGGTCTTTTCCAACAAAAAATATTCTGATTCTGTGACTGTGCTTAAATTTCAGAGTTTAATTTTCACTTTGTGATATCTGCAGGGTGAAACTCTGTTTTAATCCATCCTGCTAGGAAAGGAGAAGATGTCCTGAGTAATCCCACGTCTGGAAGTGCTGTGCTGATCCTGTGATGTGGCACTGGAAGTGGGGAGGGTCTGGGGTGACATTTCCCACCAATCCAAGTATTCTCTATGTCCACTAAAATTACCATTACCACCTAGGCAGTTTGCACCTCCCCTGAATCTGCTTCTTCTTTTAATGGCCCATTCAGGGACAATCTGTCTCCAGGCCCAAACGCATAAAGCCAGTTTCACTCCAGCTTCCATCCCCCTGTGGAGAGGAGTCTTAAAGGAACCATTTCATCTCATTGTGCATGAGCAGGCAGCCAGGCCTTGCACTGTCAAGCCAAACAGATGGGGTGGGAGGGGAGACAGGGAGGGAGGACAAGTGTGTTCCTGAGGTTTTTAATAATCCTTTCTCCTGCCTGAATCATCACAAATCCCAGTGGAAGGGCAGGCATTTTCCAGATGGTAGGAAATAAACTCAGGGATACTTCCACGCTGAGAACTCATTAACCCTGCTGGCTCTGTTCCAAGCCTGGTGGCAGTCCATGTAAACTGTCTTTGGACCTGCCCTTTTTCCATCATCTGCTCCCTTGAAATCTCCAGCCCCATCTTACATGAGCAAGCTGCCCAGTTCTCTATTAATTTGATTACGTGTGGCCTTTGCCTTTGGACAGCTTGAAGCTCAGGCAAGTATCTTCCTATAAACCTACTGCATGCTAAGCTGAGCATCTCAGCTGCCTTTACACCACCCATCTGCTCACCACTCTAACCTGTCTGTGTGGAGTATGGGGAAGACTGAGGTATGTGGCTGACTTCCAGGTTGCAAAGGCAGAGCACTACACACATTAAAAAAAACCGAAAAGGTATGTATGTGCATGCATGGTAAAGGATTAACCCCAGTGTCTTGGCTGGAGCTAGAGCAGGACTAATTCTGGTCAGTGATTTGGCTTCTCAGCTCAGGCTTTTCTCAGGAACTGCACTTGCTGAACTCAGGGCGGGTTTGCACACAAAGCTGCTGCTTCTAGCAGTGACAACTGCCAAGGGCTGGGCTGCAGAAAGGCTCTTGCTTAGACTTGCTCCTGTGCAGATCAAGGGCACTGTTACACCTTGTGTCCCATGCTGGGGTGCAGTAAGAGATAGCACCTGTGGGGAGGAGCAAACAGGACAGGTGAAACTAAACTGATCTATGAAGTATGAAAAGTCACCAGGGTCAAGTCTCTTCTGCAATGGCCAGTGTCAGAAGAGGGCTCGCTTCTGTCCTTGATCCTGATCCATGCGTCTCTGAATACAGTTTCAGAATCCAGATTTTGAATCTGGTTCCTATCCACTGCTCAGTCCAGTCTGGGACTTCCCCAGTGCCTGTCTCCAGCACCAGTGGTGATGGTGATATCATTGCCCTCAGGGGCTTGGGTTTGGTATTGTTTTGTATTTATTTCATCCTACTGTTATATTTTTTCACAGAATCCCAGCACAGTGGGGCTTGAATGGTCTGTAGATCATCTAGTCCAACTCCACTTCTAAAGCAGTGTCACACAGAGCAAGTTGTCTAGGATCACAATGTCCAGGTGGGTTTGGAATCTCTGGGGAGATTTTCAGATGGAACCTCCCAGGTTCCGGTTTGTGCATGTTGCCCCCTGTCCTACCACTGGGCACAGCTGAGAACAGTCTGGCCCCATCCTCTTGACTCCCACCCTTTAAACATTGATCACCATTGAGAAGATTCCCCTCCAAAGCAGTTGCAAGGCTCCAGCTCACCCCTGATTCTCTGCCAGCCTTTAGCTGAGCAATAAGAGAGCCCCACAAGCAGCACCAGCTCCTGAAATGGCTCTGCTGCTGTCAGTGTTTCTGGCTGCAGCAGCAACCCAGCTCAGGGTGGGAGGGTGCTTCTTCTGGTGTGGTTACAAGATGTCAGACTCAGCAGAAGTTGTGATCTAGAATAAAAGGTCCTTTGTGTTTTTTCTTTCTTTCTTAAAACCCCATAGGTTTTGAGTAGCACAGAGCATGCCCGGAGTGCAGATTGCTCAAAGCCCTCTAACAGTCCTTTGAACAAGCCCCAGGTAAATTGTAGAATTTCAGGGAGGGGGGTGGTGGTGGTGGTGTTTGGAAATATCTTTAAGATCATTGAGTCCAACCATTATTTAACTCCACCAAGTCTGGTGCTAAACCATGTCCCTTAATGCCACATCTACAGGGCTTTTAAATCTCTCCAGCAATAGGGATTCAACTTCCTCCTTGGAGAGCCTGTGCCAGCATTTGAGAACCCCTTCAGAGAAAAAGTTTCTTCTAATATCCAGTCTGAAAATAGACATTTTCCCCAGAGAAAAAGTTTCTTCTAATATCCAGTCTGAAAATAGACATTTTCCCCAGAGAAAAAGTTTCTTCTAATATCCAGTCTGAAAATAGACATTTTCCCCAAAGCGCCCCAATTCCTTTGTGTGTGACCCAAGTGCCCTCTGTTTTAAAACATAGGAGGCACAGCCCTACAGTGGCTGAAGGACACAGCAGGACTGTCCTGTTTCATTGCAGCAGTTTTTCACACAGCAGAAGCTCTTTCAGAGAGGTCCATGTGGCGTAAGGCTCTGTGAAGCAAACAGTGCCGCAGAGCAGACTGACTGGTTAGGTGAGGTCCAGCTCTCCTGGGCCATTTGCAGCTCAGTGTGTGACACTGCAGATGTGTGGTGGGGACAGGCAGCAGTTGTTTTAGCCCTGCATTATGGCACTGGTGACATGTGGTGGCTGACAGCCAGGTCCTGTAGTCACAGGGAGTCCCAGTGCTGGAAGGAAGCAGGTGCTGATGATCCTGCAGCCTGGGAGTGCAGAGTTCACATCAAACAGTGCCTTTCCCTCTTTGCAGAAGGCAGAATCTGCAGATGCAAGCTATAAAATGGCCTGGCTGTATGAAGGAGAGTATCCTAGGTACCATGAAAGCTTGAAACAGCTACAGCAGCCCAATAACGAGCAAGTAGATGCTGCTTTCAAGCAGCTCCCACTTGGTTTTGTAGCTCCGGTGGTTCGGAAATAATTCTTCTAGGTCACAAACAATACCAAAGCTTCCCAAAACACATTCACAGCTAGGATCCCTCCTACCCTTTCAGAATTTCCCATCATTTCCTGAGCTTGCCAGCCCTTTCCTTTGCTGCCCACCCCTGGACAGAGTTCTACATGTGCACCATCTGGAGAAGAGCCTTCACAGAGCAGGCTTGTGCCCAGAGGGCTGTGGGAGGAGGCACGAGGTGCTTAGTGGAAAAGGTTTTAACATTTATGGGCAGTGAGATAATGAAGGAAGGTAATTTGGGGGAGCTTCATTGCAGTTATCATAATGTTTCCCTGAAGCACAAAGATAAAGTCAGTGGGTAATGTCCATAGAAGGCAATTATGTGGCGTTGAAACCCAGAATTACCAGACTCTCAAGGCTCACTTGGCTGCCATGACCCATGCTGGAGACAATAACCAACATTATTGTTTTATCAGTATCCCCAACAAATCATAGAATCATAGAATGATCTGGGCTGGAAGGGACCTCCAGAGGTCATCCAGTCTGGCTCCCTTGCAGTCAGCAGGGACATCCCCACTAGACCTGATCATCCAGGGCCCCATCAAGCCTCACCATCAATGTCTCCAGGGATGGGGCCTCAACCACCTTCCTGGGCAACCTGTTCCAGTGCTCCACCACCCTCACAGTAAAGAACTCATTCCTATCATCCAATCTAAATCTACTCTTCTCAAGCCTGAACCCATTGTCTCTTGTCCTGTTGCTTCTCTCCATCCTTTCCTGTAGGCTCCCTTCAGGTACTGGAAGGCTGCTATTAGGTCCCCTGAGAGCCGCCTCCTCCCCAGACTCAACACCCCCAGCTCCCTCAGCCTGCCCTCATAGCAAAGGTGCTCCAACCCTCAGATCATGTTTGTGGCCCTCCTCTGTATCTGCTCCACCAGGTCCATGTCCTTCCTATAATGAGGGCTCCAGAACTGGCTGCAGTACTCCAGGTGTGGTCTCACCAGAGCATAATCACCTCTCTGGATCTGCTGGCCACACTTCTTTTGATGCAGCCCAGGATATGATTCACCTTCTGGGCTGCAAACGTGCACTGTCTGCTCGTGTCCAGCTTCTCATCCGCCAGCACCCCCGAGTCCCTCTCAGCAGAGAATCACAGAATGTCAGGGGCTGGAGGGGACCTTGAAAGCTCATCCAGTCCAACCACCCTGCCAGAGCAGGATCACCTATACCAGATCACACAGGAGCAGGTGGGGTTTGAGTATCTCCAGAGAGGGAGAGATTACTGTGTGAAGCTCATGTTTATCTCACAGGGATTTGTATTTGGAGACATCCTGGTACATCTCCGCCTTCTCTCCTTTATCCTCTGGCTTTACTTTCTCGTTTTTACCCTGTTCTGCAATGTAAGAAGATAGGGTGAGAGGGGTAGACACACACCACTCCATCCCCGCCCCCCGGCGTTAGCTGCCCGAGAGGCAGCCTACAACCCCCAACATGCTCCGCGGCCCGGCGGCTGCTGCGTGCCAGCCTCACTCACAGCCCTACAACTCCCGCCCTGCACCGCGGCAGACGCTGCTTTTCTATTGGCTGGCTACAGGTTAGCACGAGTCCCCGCTCCACAGAGGGTTCGGCGCGTCTCTCGTCTCCACGGCAACGCCAACAAGATGGCGGCGGTTGGCTCGGCGGGGTGACGGGGCGCGAAGCACCCACCGTACCGCTCCTCTCGCGTCCTCACCTCTCTGCTCATGGCGGGGGCTGATCAAAAAACTCGAGAGGACGACCTCAAAGAGCTGCTTCTCCCTTCTGAAGACCTTCCGCGAAACCTCTCAGAGGCGGTCCCCAAGGAGCTGCCCCAGGATAAGCCCGGCCTGCAGCAGCCAGAGCTCAGTCTACCTTACCACGAGGACGAGGAGGATGAGGATGAAGAGGACTCAGACCGCACAGAGGTTCAGCTCAGTACCCCGCAACTGTTGGGGAAGGGTGTGTTTGTGAGGAAAGATCACTTTCCTCCGTTATCCCTCAGTGTAGTTGTGGGGAAAAGGGGCAGCCGAGGGGTGCACCCAAGCAGAAAGGCTGTTTCGGTCAGTCTCCCCTCGCCCTTTGTTTCTGCCTTGTTTTGAAGACCTTTTTATCCCTGTGGTCTTCGGGATAGTTCTTTCTTTTTACTATATAAAGACTGCCCTGGTATGATCTCATCTAGAGTATTGTGTCCAGTTCTACCCTCCCACCCCAGCTCACGAAGGACACGGAGCTGCTTGAGGGATTCCAGTGCAGAGCCACAAAGATGGTTAAGGAAGTTGAACATCTTCCTTACAAGGAGATCCTGGGGGAACTGGGGCTTGTTAGGTTGGAGAGGAGGAGACTGAGAGGTGACCTCATTCATATTTATAAATATGTAAAGGGTGAGTGCCAGGAGGCTGGAGCCAGGCTCTGCTGGGTGATGCCCGATGACAGGACAAGAGGCAATGGGTGGAAGTTGAGGCATAGGAGGTTCCATGTGACCCTGAGGAAGACCTTCCCAGTGAGGTTGACAGAGCACTGGAACAGGCTGCCCAGGGAGGTTGTGGAGCCTCCCTCTCTGGAGATATTCAAGAACCACCTGGATATGTTCCAGTGTGATCTGCATTAGGTGATTGTGCTCTGGCAGGAGGGGTGGACCAGATGATCTTTCAAGGTCCCTTCCAGCCCCTGACATTCTATGATTCTGTGACTGAGGATAAACTGCCATGTGAATGACCAAATTAACCCCACTACCAGTTGATATACTTAGTCTTGAGATTCAGGAAGTCCCCAGACACATTTTTCTCTCCCTACTCTTGTGGGCTCTAAAGTGTCCACTGCCACAGCACTATATCGCCTCATACTTCTACCTAGTAGAAATGTGTCTGTACTCTCCACTGCTATAACATATAGGTGCTATAAAGGTGCTATAATTTAGCTGATTACCATCTGAAACATTATTTATCTTGGTCCCTAGATTAGCAATTGTTGTGTGACTTCTCCAGGCTTATAGGAATTTCACAAACCATTGGCTTATTTTCTCATTAAACCTACGCAGTGCTTCATTAGTGCCATCTGTCAAGTACCCTCTTTGGCAAGGCCTGTTCTCTGAAGAGTAGCACTAGCTGCTCATGCTGAACAAATTTAAAGGGCCTCTAATAATGTGCATATTGGGGTGCAAAGCTGGGGTTATGTTAGTGCTGATTTGCTGAGATGTTAATATCCATAACCAATGTGAGCTTCACAGCCTAGCATCTCTGGAAACAAGTCCTGTTTAGAGCTGCTTGTTTAAACCAGAAAGTAAACAACAACAGCAACAACAACAAAACCTGTTGAAGCTTTTAAAACATATAGAGCTAGTTCATTATAAGTTTCTATTTTTCTGTTTAGAGGGCAGCATTAATCATTTTTCCTAATGTGTGTTGCTTTAGTAGGGTGATAGAACACTGAAAGCAACGTTTGATTGAGGACTTTCATTACACTCTGATTGCATCCCAAGCAGTGCCTAGATTCCACCAAGTGTGGAATTTTGCTGCATAAATCTCCCCTTAATCCATTCCTCTCCCTCTTCCCTCCCACTTTCTGTTGTTTTATAGGATCAGTTTGATGGAGTGTTGGATGAAGACACTGTGGCTGAGGGACTCCACAAGCTGGGGCGCTCAGCCCCTGGTATTGAATACGTTTATCTTAATCTGTCACTTTCAGTAAGTATAAGCAAAGAACATCCTTGTAAAGTGTTTCTCTGCTTAGAAAGTTTCCTCTTTTTAGCAGCAAATAGTTGGTCTAATAAAAATAATACAAGATGCAGATTTTTGCCTCCACCTGTCATTGCTGCTTCATGTGTGTGGGGTTCTTGACAAGACACACAACATGGCTTCTGCAGACAACTGCTATATCTGTGTTGTCTCTTTCCCTAAGTAGCAGCTGCATGAAGATATTTTCCTTACCCAGTCTTTCAGTGTGAAAATGTCTCTTTCTGCTTCAGTCAGCTGGAGGGAAAAAAAAAAAAGAAAAGCAAGATACTAAACACCTTCAAATGCTGCTTTGTCCCTTCAGAAAGTTAAAATGATTGTGTCTTTTTTAAAGGTTACTTGCTGCTGCTCCCTTTTCTCAGCAGCCCTTGTTTTTCTGGCATTGTTCCTGGTTGCATCCACCTCTCCTGGTTGTCTTTTTAAGTCATCTTTTGACATTTTCTCCATTCCTGGCTGGTCTGCAGGTCTAACATCAGTTTCAGTGTATGTCATTCTCTTCTGACACATCCATCTGGAAGGACCTTGGGGTACCTCTTCAGTGTCTCCTGATACTGCTTATCTCTTGGAAGAGAGGGTGAGGTCCTACAGCTGGTTATTAAAGTCTCTTTGCTCTGTTTTTCCAGGGTCGTGAGTTAAGTGACATTAACATTCTCTCCAAATACATTCACCTACAGAAGCTGGAAATTTCATATAATAAAATTAATGGTATGTAGCAAATACACAAGTAAATTCCTGGCTTGTGAAATCAGTTAAGATGAGAAATGCACTATACCGTGGAGCTTTAGCACCACAAAGCCTGGTCTGTGTTTTAATGGTGTCGCTGCTCCAGCTCTACAAAATGAGGTGATGGCTCAGTCTTCTCCAGAATGATGTATGGACCATTCAGGCAGCATGTATTTATCAGTGGGAACATGGACATTGTTGTCCAGTTTATTATCCAAAGATAAAATGCAGGCGAGTGTGTCGGTACAAGGATAAGGTCGAGATTTTACATGTGTACCTTACACTATTTAAAGTTATGTCTGGTACAAATTTTCCAGCCTTGGGCTTCCTTTGGCAAGGTTTCCAGTGGGTGACAAAATGTAATAAATTTATGTCCTGGATTTAGAAAACTGGAGATTGAGGTAAACTCATGACCATCAGGTTGAGATTGAGGTAAACTCGTGACCATCAGGTTGAAGAAGGTGATTCTTCTTCTCTACTCATCTCTGCTGAGACCCCACCTGCAGTGCTCTGGAGTCCTCAGCACAGCAGAAACATGGATCTGTTTTGAGTAAGGCCAGAGTGGGCCACATAATGGATCAGAGGCCTGGAAGCCCTCTGCTCTGAGGCCAGACTGAGAGATTTGGGGCTGTTCAGCCCGGCTAAAAGAAGACTGCAGGGTGAACTTGTCATGGCCTTCCAGTATTTAAGGGGGCCAAGAAGAAAGCTAGGGACAGCTCTTAGCAGGACAAGGGGTTATGGTTTTAAACTGAAAGAGGAGATTCAGGCTAGATAGAAGGAAGAAATTTTTTACAGTGTAGGTGGTAAAACACTGTCCCAGGTTGCCCAGAGAGGTGGTAGATGCCCCATCCCTGGAACCATTCCAGCTCAGGTTGTTGGGACTCTGAGGAACCTGCTCTAGTCGCAGATGTCCCTGCTGGATGTTTGGACTGGATGACCTTGAAATTTCTCTTTCAACTCAAGCCATTCTATCATTCCATCATTCCATCTTCCATTCCTCCCTTCTCCATTATACTCCTCAACTTGTGTTTTAATTTCACATCAAGTGGAATAAGCTGTGGTGAGCAACCTGTTGCATTATTTCTTTCAAGTTCCTTTCACTTGAGATGCTGGATTCCAACAACAGCAGCACTTTTGTGAGAGAGCACTTCTCTGCTCAATTTCACTAACAGTTTGTGAAGGGTAGATCTGAATAGAGCAGGGTCCTTTCCATAACAACTACTCACTTAGTCTTAAGTGGTAGCCTAAATACATTTCTTTGTTAATTAGTATCTTAAGACAGGTAACCTCCCTCTCATTCTAGATGACCAATCAACATAGCAGAAATATAAGTTAGGACTTGATTATTTATTCTTTGTTTTTTAGGAACCACCCTTTTTGTTCTAGTAGAACTAGTTAATCTCTCTTAATTCCTGCATTTCAAACATCACTTTCTGAATGTCTTGCTACAAACTGATTCTTGATTGCTCTTGGACTTAATGACCACATTTTGCTGTGATGCTCTCTGCAGTCACCTGTTCATTCACACAGCATCTGCTGGCTTGTTTTTGTTACCAGATCTTTCTTGTATCAGTCACATGCCTTACTTACTGGAACTGAATGCTTCCAACAATGAACTGACTACATATTTCAGTTTTAAGCCACCTAAAAATCTCAAGGTAAGCTGCAAAGTGAAATGCACTTTACAGGTTTTAATTCAAGATGGTTTTCTATATCTAATTTAGATGTGCAAAAATGGCTTGGTTTTGTTTTGTTTTTTTTTTTTAATGCCTTCTTTATTCTTTCTTGGTCATGTGACATTTTATCTATTTTCCAAATCTTTGGGTATTTTACACTGCACATTTCCTTCTTTTGTTTTCTGTCACACTCTGAATCCTACCATGCCATGGTGTGCTGGTTTGAGGTGGGAAGGTGTGTTGTACAACTAAGTCTTCTAGCCAGAGGTAAATATAACCAGAATGCTTTCCTTGCTTGTTAGATCAGAATCATGGAACACACTGGTTGCAGGGGACCTCTAGAGATCATCTGGTCCACCCTCTGCAGTAAGCAACTAGATCAGGTTGCTCAGAGCACCCTCAGTCCTGAGCTTGAATCCAAGGATGGAGTCTCCACCTCCTCCCTGGGCAACCTGTTCCAGCATTCCACCACCCTCACAGTGGTGGAACTTCATGAGATCTTTAATGGGATCAGTTCCTGCCATTCACATTGGCTGGTGCCAGTTGTTAGTGCAGAACACATGCTAAAAGTGCAGCTGCCTGCTAGCCTTCCCTTTCTTGCAGCCTACTTTGGGTTGTAAGAAGCTGGAGGTTGTCCTGAAATGCAGCCTTTATGTGTTTCTAGGAGGACAGGCTGAGAGAGTTGGAGTTGTTCAGCTTGGAGAAGAGAAGGCTCCAGGGATCCCTTACTGCAACCTTACAGTACTTAAAAGGGCCAACAGGAAACATGGAGACAGACATTTTTAGTAGGGCCTATTGTGACAGGACAAAGGATGATAGTTTTAAACTAAAAGACACAGATTCAGACTGGAGAGAAGGAAGTTTGGGTTTCTTTGTTGTTTGGGGTTTTTTTTTGAGCTGAGGGTGGTAAAGCACTGACATAGGTTGCCCAGAGAGGTGACAGATGCCCCATCTGTGAAACCATTTCAGGTCAGATTATGTGGAACTCTGAGCAAACTGTTTGCTGCAGGAGGGGTTGTACAAGATAACCTTTAAAGGTCCCTTCCAACCCAGACCATTCTATGATTCTATGACTAATTTCTCTGTTTTCTCGGTTTGTTTTTTTTTTAATATATATATATTTGCATAATTTACAACCTGTTAATGACAGTATCATTAGAAGAAAGAATGATTTTGGGAGTTCCCAAAATGTGAGTCCTGTGAGTCATAAAAAGGAGCCTTTCTCTTTATGTCCCAATATTAATGAGCTTATTTCTTCCGCACCCTTTATCACAATTTATTGTAGCAGCTTTTTAGTTTCACAAGACAACTGCAGGTGCTGAAGAAATAAAACTAACTTTCTGTCTCCTTTTCCCTCAGGAAGTGGATTTTTCCTACAATCAAATACCTAAAATGCAAGATTTGTCAGCGTATCAGTCACTTACTAAACTCTTGCTGGATTGTATCCTTTGAGGAAACTTGAGCAGGAGAAGAGGTTCTTGTTTGCTTTCTGAAGGGCTGTTTGCTTCAAACAGATACCTGCACTTTTAGTCTTTTTCCTTCATGTCACTTTTGTTTTAAGAAGCAAGATTAAACACCCTAATTCTGCTAGTGAACCTGATCTTAATTTACTTTAAGCAGGGCCAGTGTTAAAGGTGCTTGTGTACACATGTAAGGTATTAACCTCTAGAGGAACACAAGGAAACCTCCATGTTGCATCAGGGAGAACTGAAGAAGTGACATGTCACACAGTCTGTGTGGCACAGGTAATAAATAACCCCACTGTTTTTATATGAGAAAGGTTAATGGGAAACCAGCTTAGAACACTAAGCTTCCTTAAATGAAAAAGGTGCATGTTGTTTAATCTTAAACATTGGTAATTACACAAGGACTACAGGGGCTCTCTGGAGGACAAGGCCATTTAATGACTATAAAGAGATTATTTGCAGGGAAAATTTCTGGAGTGTGCTGAGGGAAAGTGTTCTGCTGCCCACCTTCCACACTGTCACTTTGGTACCCAGTCTGTGGGATTGGAAACACTGTTCTGGCAGAATTCAGATAAACACGAACCTGCAGGTGAAGTTGCTTCATTAATATTTTTCCAAGACTGGCCATAGTAGGCCACACCTAGAAGCCCTATGGCCTCCCTGGGAGCTTTAAGAGTGGTCACAGAAGGTTCTTCTCTGGCCTCTACTCTGCCCTGGTAAGAGCACATATAGATTCTTGGGTCCACTTCTGTTCTCTCCAGTTCAAAAGAGAGACAGGGAACTACAGTCCAGTGAACACTATGAAGATGCTGAGGGGCCTCGAGCATCTCTGTGAGGAAGAAGGGCTGAGAACTCTGGGGCTATTGAGTCTGGAGAGGAGCAGCTGGAGGAGACCTTCTTGTGGTCTTTCAGTATCTGAAAGGGGTTACAAGAAAACTGGTGAGAGACTTTTTAGGGTGTTGGGGAAATGGAGCAAAACTGGAAGTGGGTAGATTCAGGTTGGATATTAGAAGGAAGTTATTCACCATGAGAGCAGTGAGACACTGGAACAAGTTGGCCAGGGAGTTGGTGGAAGCCTCATCCCTGGAGGTTTTTAAGGCCAGGCTGGATGTGGCTCTGACCAACCTAATCTAGTGTGAGGTGTCCCTGCCCATGGCAGGGGGATTGGAACTCTATGTTCTTTGAGGTCCCTTCCAGCCCTGACAATTCAGTGATTCTGTGAGCGGGGGTCTCCTAAATGCTTAGCAATATCTAAAGGGCATGTGTCAAGAGGATTGAACCAAACTGTTTCACCGGTGTCCAGTGACAGGACAAAGGACAATGGGCACAAACTGGAGCCCAGGAGGATCCACCTGAACATAAGGAAAACATTCTTTGCTGGGAGAGTGCTGGAGCCCTGGAACAGGCTACCCAGAGAGGTTGTAGAGTATCTTTCTTTGAGAGATTCCAAACCCGCCTGGCCATTGCAATCCTGAGCAGCCTGCTGTGAGTACCTCTAGCAAGGGGCTTGGACTAGATGGTCACTAGGGGTCTATTCCAACTTCTACTGTTCTGTGATTCTATGATAGTAGTCTTAGTCTCCCCCAAGGTTCTCCTGTGCTTTTCTGAAAGATCTTCTGGAATTTCATGCTGCTATTCTGCCTTACTTAGAATTACTTCCTGAGGGCTTGTGAACTTTTACTTTCTGCTTCATAAACTGGATATTAGGAGGAAGTTCTTTCCAGTGAGGGTGGAGCAGGTTGCCCAGGGAGGTTGTGGATGCTCCCTCCCTGGAGGTGTTCAAGACCAGGTTGGATGAGGCCTTGAGTGAGCTGTACTAGTGGGAGGTGTCCCTGCCTATGACCGGGGGTTGGAACTAGATGATCCTTGAGGTCCCTTCCAACCTTACCGTTCTATGATTCTATTTTTCTGCTCTCTGCAAAAGAGAAGACAGTAGGCTCTTGCAATTCTTTCTTTGTCTGCTGCCCTCAAAGTAGCCCAAATGATATTAATACCATGACTTTGTCATGTAGGAGCAGAGAAAGCATTTCCAGGGCACCAGGTTACATCAGTGACATGTTTTACACGGCACACAGGTGACGTGATTCTTGCCAGAAAATGGCACAGGGACACTCTGCATTTGCAATTCTAATTTTCCATTGCAGAGCAAAAATCATGCAGCAAAATGGAAAGGAAGGAGGGAGGGAAAATAAAAAAGTAAATCAGAGGATTGTATTGTGGGTCTGAATCAGTGTTTTTTCGTTTGGTTTCAGTGCAGCAGGCTGCTGTCTTCAATTTCTTCATTTAGAATCATAGAATGGTAAGGTTGGAAGTGACCTCAAGGATCATCTAGTCCCACCCCCCTGCCATAGGCAGGGACACCTCCCACTAGTACAGGTTACTCAAGGCCTCATCCAATCTGGCCTTGAACACCTCCAGGGAGGGAGCATCCACAACCTCCCTGGGCAACCTGTCCCAGTGTCTCTCCACCCTCACTGCAAAGAACTTCCTCCTAACATCTAGTCTAAATCTGCCCTCTGCCAGTTTAAACCCATTGCCCCTTGTCCTGTCATTGCAAGACCTTGTAAATAATCCTTCCCCAGCCTTCCTGTAGGCCCCCTTCAGATACTGGAAGGCTACTATCAGGTCCCCTCGAAGCCTTCTCTTCTCCAGGCTGAAGAGCCCCAACTCTCTCAGCCTGTCCTCATAGCAGAGCTGCTCCAGCCCTCTGATCATCTTGGTGGCCTCCTCTAGACCCACTCCAACACTTCCATGTCCTTCCTGTGCTGAGGGCTCCAGAACTGCATACAGTACTCCAGGTGGGGTCTGACAAGAGCACAGTAAAGTGACATCTTCATTTGTCCATGAAAGTGCCACTGAAATAGGGAGAAAACCTGTTTCATGCATACAGTTGCAACAGGAGCCTCTGAAAAAGAGGAAAATGGGTGCAGAATTTAGAACAGCTAAGTACCACTGTTCATGTCAAGCGCTCCTTGCTGAAGACATGGCAGACAAAGGAAGCTGGTCATTGTAATGGTAAATTACAATATGATACTAAGTAACATGCTGCAGCAGAAATGTTCAGCAAGCATTTCTTACCATATTTAAGTGAATTGTGATGCAGACGTTGCCATCCTTGTAACGTTTCCCACAGGTGCAAACAAGCACTGCAGAATGAATCACAAAATGGTGGTAGAGGTTAGAAGTAACCTCTGGAGATCATCTAGTCCAACTGCCATGTGAAAACAGGGTCACCCAGAGCAGGTTACCCAGGGTTGTCTCCAGGTGGGTTTGGAATCTCTCCAGAGGAGACTCCACAACCCCTCTGGGCAGCCTGCCTGCTCCAGGGCTCTGTCAACCTCACAAGAAAGAAGGTTTTCCTTATGTTTAAGTGGAACCTTCTGGGTTCCAGTTTGTCTCTATTGCCCCTTGTATTGTCACTGAGCACCACTGAAAAGTATCTGGCCTCATCCTCTTGACAACTGCTCTTTAGATGTTGATGGGCATTTAGAAGATCCCCTCTTGGTCTGGACCTCTACAGGCTACACAGCCCTAGGTTTCTCAGCCTTTCCTCCTATTAGAGATGCTCCAGGCCCCTCAGTATCTTTGTAACCTCTATTCATGAATGAGTTTTCAAAGAGGAAAGTGCCCAGACCAGAAAAGGAGGCTGTTTGGGCAATAATACCTCGCAAATCATGACAGCGAGACGTTAATAGACTGAAACTCATTCTGGTTTTAGTGCTGAGAAATTAACTGCATAATATTGATGCATATGGCTTAAACAACATTGTTTTTCTTGCCAAAAAGCTCCTCCTCAGCTGAAGGAGAAGCAACCCCATTTTGTATGCAATCAATATCTGTCAAATGTCAGTGCCTGTAGATGGGTTTGGTTTCTCTTCTAAAATGACTGAGGCAGCCTAGTGTAAGGTCCTACAAAAAGATAAATCTCTGCTTGCTAGTTCATTTCTCTTTCTCTTCTTCCTCACAAAAACTTGTGTTGGGCAAAAATTAGACAGCTAGCTCTAAAAGAGACATGACTGTCAAATGCATGAAGCATCTGATCAACTTCTCAATACCAAAACTAGTGGCTAATGTAGATACTAATTGTTGCTAAGGTTTTGTGTTGTGGTTTCCCTTAACATGCAAAAACCTCTGTATAGTTAATAACATAGAGGAGATAAGAGGACTGGAAAAGTGTCACAGTCTGACTCATCTCAGTTTGTCACACAACAGACTGGTTGCAATCAGTGGACTTGAGAACTTGCCTATCAGAATACTCAATCTGGTAAGAAAGGTGTAGTTTGAGTTGTTCTCCTGACTTTTATCAATATGTCAATGTCATAGTAAATGTGAGGGTAATTACATAACAAATGTTCAGAGATATTTAGAATCATAGAATGGTAGGGCTGCAAGGGACCTCAAGGATCATCTAGTTCCAACCCCCTGCCATAGGCAGGGACACCTCCCACTAGTACAACTCACTCAGGGCCTCGTCCAACCTGGCCTTGAACACCTCCAGGGAGGGAGCAGCCACAACCTCCCTGGGCAACCTGTGCCAGTGCCTCACCACCCTCACTGGAAAGAACTTCCTCCTGACATCCAGTCTAAATCTTCCCTCTGCCAGTTTAAACCCATTGCCCCTTGTCCTGGCATTGCAAGACCTTGTAAATAGTCCCTCCCCAGCCTTCCTGTAGGCCCCCTTCAGATACTGGAAAGCTACTCTAAGGTCTTCTGGAAACCTTCTCTTCTCCAGGCTGAAGAGCCCCAACTCTCTCAGCCTGTCCTCATAGGAGAGCTGCTCCAGCCCTCTGATCATCTTTGTGGCCCTCCTCTGGACCCGCTCCAACACTTCCATGTCCTTCCTGTGCTGAGGGTTCCAGAACTGCACACAGTACTCCAGGTGGGGTCTGACGAGAGCAGAGTAAAGGGGCAGAATCACCTCCCTTGCCCTGCTGGCCACGCTTCTCTTGATGCAGCCTAGGACTCGGTTGGCTGTCTGGGCTGCATGTGCACACTGCAGGCTCATGTTGAGCTTTTCATCAACCCAGACTCCAAGGTCCTTTTCCTCAGGGCTGCTCTCCAGCCATTCACCACCCAGCCTGTATTTGTGCTTGGGATTGTGCCTACCCAGGTGCAGGACCTTACACTTGGCCTTATTGAATTTCATGAGGTTGGCCTGGGCCCACCTCTCCAGCCTGTCCAGGTCCCTCTGGATGGCATCCCTGCCCTCTAGCAAGTCGACTGTGCCACACAGCTTGGTGTCATCTGCAAACTTGCTGAGGGTGCACTCCATTCCTCTGTCCATGTCACTGACAAAGATGTTAAACAGCACTGGTCCCAGCACTGACCCCTGAGGGACACCACTTGGCACTGGTCTCCAGGTGGACATTGTGCCGTTGATCACCACTCTCTGGGTTCGACCATCCAGCCAATTCCTTATCCAGCAGTGCTCCACCCATCAAGTCCATGTTATTCCAGTTTGGTGACCAGGATGTCATGTGGGACAGAGTCAAATGCCTTACTCAGGTCCAGGTAGATGACATCAGCTGCCTTTCCCTTGTCCACTGTCGCTGTGACTTCATCATAAAAAGCCACTAAATTTGTCAGGCAAGATCTGCCCTTGGTGAAGCCATTGCTGGTTCCCACCAATCACCTCTGGTTTGTTTTCCATTTGCCTTAGCAAAACTTTCATCAGGATCTGCTCCATGATCCTGCCAGGCACAGAGGTGAGGCTGACTGGTCTGTAGTTTCCAGGGTCATCATTTGTAATACTGGACACGTTTTACTCATGTAGGATCATAGAATGATATAGGTTAGAAGGGATCTCTGGAGTTATCTGAGGCAGCTTCCTGCTCAAAAGAACCATCTTCAGTGGAGGCTGCTTAGTACTTTGTCCAGATGGGTTTTGAATTTCTCCAAAGACATTTTGTGTTCACTCCAAGTAGATGTTGTTATTGAGGGTATGTGTACGCAGCTACTTAATAGTGCAAGTCCCACAATGCAAACAATGATTTATTTTTTTTTTCTATTTTAAAGTATGCTATGCCCTAGTGAGGCCTTATGTGGAGGACTGGGTCCAGTTCTGGGCTTGCCACTTCAGTAGAGACAGGGAGCTACTGGAGTCAGTCCAGTGGAGGCTCCAAAGATGCTGAAGGGCCTGGAGCATCTCTGTGAAGAGGAAAGGCTGAAACACCTGGGGATGTTGACACCTGGAGAAGAGCAGCCTGAGAGGGGATCTACTTAATGCTGATTGTTATCTAAAGCATGGGGAGGTCAAGAGGCTGAGGCCAGACTCTTTTCAGTGGTACCCCATGACAGGAGATGGGGTAATGGGCACAAACTGAAACCCTAAACATGAAGAAAAACTTTCCTCTGAGGGTGCTGGAGCTCTGGAACAGGCTACCCAGAGAGGTTGTGGAGTCTCCTTCCCTGAAGAGATTCCAAACCCGCCTGGACATTGTGATCCTGGGCAACCTGCTCTGGGTGACTGCTCTGTCAGGGAGTTGGACTGGGTGATCTCCAGATGTCCCTTCCAACCCCTATCATTTTGTGGTTTGGTGTTTTGTTGGTAAAGTTGTATTCGTGCTAGCATGAGATGGGGCAGGAGAGGAAGAGCTGAGACCTGAGAAACTTTCACTTGTTAAGTCACGTTTAATATGCCAATCTGATAATATTACTAAAGGATCTTTGTTTAATTTTTTGAAGGCTCTTGTAATGAGATTGAAAGCTTTATATTGCCAGCTGTGCATCAAGATATCCAGGGTGCATTTGAATCATAAGGATCATAGAATGGTTTAGGTTGGAAGAGATATTAAAGGTTATCTAGTCCCAACCTCCCTGCCATGGGCAGGGGCACCTTCCACTAGACCAAGTTGCTAAAGGCCTCATCCAACCCAGGATTGAATGCCTCCAGGGAGGGGGAATCCACAACTCCCCTGGGCAGCCTGCTCCAGTGTCTCACACCCTCAACTAATATCCATTCTGGAAGAGAAACTGGAAGTGGTTGCAGCAGCCCATCCACCTATTTTATTTCTTTAAATACGTTTCTGTGTTCTATTCCTAGATGCTTTAGTGGGATTTATCTTACCTGACTTCAGCTTTCTGCAGTGTGGACAACTTCTGCTCACTTAGTTGTTCACTGCTGCCTCAAAAAGTTGATGGAGAGGAATGGACATATAAAATATTTCGTTATTATGCTCCAACTGCTGACATCTACCTTAACACAAGATGCATCAGGCCTTGGAAGTGCCTGTTTCTCTTTGTTGGTTGTGAAGACAACCAAGGATAACTAGCTCAAAAATACACTTAAGTCTTTCAGTGCCCAGAGAAGGCATTTATCTCAGTGGTCCTCACTTCCATGACTGTAGCTTGTTCTTAATAATACCAACACTTTCTTCTAAATTATACTTAGGCAGAGGAGCCATCAACAGAGATATTGCACAGCAACAGAAGCAAAACCTATTGGTAATGCAGTTCATTTGCTCTGAAATACAACAGGCTGCTTCTTAATAGGTTTTACTTTGTAGTCATAATTTAATTTCTTCAATGGGATTTTAAAAGTAAGTACCAAAAACCTGGACCTAGAAATATGCTACATTAGTTTTAAGCACCTGCATAAATATTTCAGGTCAGGCAAATGAATTCCTTATCAGGATTAGAAATACTCTTTTCCAATCCTTTTGAAATTTTAAGGATTTTTCTTCTATTCTGTAGTAACTGATATAAAAAAACCCTAAGGTCTCAACTCATTGACCCTTGTGCTTTTTACTGCTCCAATATTCAGGGTAGGTATTCACATTTAAAAGTGGCCAGTAGTATACTTTGAATAATATATTTAAATAGCATTCAGTGATGTGTGTTTAGTATATTTCAGATCTATAATGCAGTCAGTAGCTTTCAGTTATCACAGTATCACAGTATCACCAGGGTTGGAAGAGACCTCAAAGATCATCAAGTCCAACCCGATACCACAGACCTCAAGACTAGACCATGGCACCAAGTGCCACGTCCAAACCTGCCTTGAACACCTCCAGAGACGGTGACTCCACCACCTCCCTGGGCAGCCCATTCCAGTAGCCAATGACTCTCTCAGTGAACAACTTTCTCCTCACCTCCAGCCTAAACTTCCCCTGGCACAGCATAACTTGGCACAGTTATGCTTTTGGTGACAGTAAAACTGAATTTTGCCTCAGTTTTAGTGGAGGCCAGTGGTATGGAGAAGTATGTGACCAGCATGTGAAAGGAGGTTCTCCTCTCCATCTTCTCTGCCCTTGTGAGGCCACAGCTGGAGTACTCAGTCAAATTTGGGCCTCTCCAGTCCAAGAGAGACAGGGAACTACTCAAGAGAGGCCAGTGGAAGCTTCAAAGATGTTGAGGGAACTGAAGCATGTGTTTGAGGAGGAAGAGCTGAGGCCTGGGGCTGTTGAGCCTGAAGAAGAGTAGCCTGACAGGAGACCTTCTCAGTGCTGATCAGTATCTAAAGGATGGGAGTCAGGAGGATGGGACCAGACTCTTTCCATGGTACCCAGACACAGGACAAGGAGCAGCAGGCTCAAACTGGAACCCAGAAGGTTTCTTCTGAATATAAAGAAAAAGTTTTCTATGAGGGTACTGAAACCCTGGAGCAGGCTGCCTAGAGATGTTGTGGAATCTCCTCTTTCTCTGGAAAGATTCTAAACTTGCCGTGATCCCTTTAGCAGAGGGAGTTGAACTAGATGATCTCCAGAGGTATTTTTCAACCCGCTACCATGCTGGGATTCAGCAGTTCCATGATAATGATGAACCCAGATTGGCAAAATCCTATCTAAAAGTTCTGGAACTAACTATAGGAATTTGGCAACATGAGGAGACAGGAAGACTTTTTTTTCTCTACCTACTTTCTTTCAACAAGGCCAAGTGTAAGGTCCTGCACCTGGGTAGGCACAATCCCAAGCACAAATACAGGCTGGGTGGTGAATGGCTGGAGAGCAGCCCTGAGGAAAAGGACCTTGGAGTCTGGGTTGATGAAAAGCTCAACATGAGCCTGCAGTGTGCACATGCAGCCCAGACAGCAACCGAGTGCTGGGCTGCATCAAGAGCAGCGTGGGCAGCAGGGCAAGGGAGGGGATTCTGCCCCTTTACTCTGCTCTTGTCAGACCCCACCTGGAGTACTGTGTGCAGTTCTCGAGCCCTCAGCACAGGAAGGACATGGAAGTGTTGGAGTGGGTCCAGAGGAGGGCCACAAAGACACTCAGAGGGCTGCAGCAGCTCTGCTATGAGGACAGGTTGAGAGAGTTGGGGCTCTGCAGCCTGGGGAAGAGAAGGTTTCCAGAAGACCTTAGAGTAGCTTTCCAGTATCTGAAGGGGGCCTACAGGAAGGCTGGGGAAGGATTATTTACAAGGTCTTGCAACGACAGGACAAGGGGCAATGGGTTTAAACTGGTAGAGAAGAGTTTTAGACTGGATGTTAGGAGGAAGTTCTTTCCAGTGAGGGTGGTGAGACACTGGAACAGGTTCCCCAGGGAGGTTGTGGCTGCTCCCTCCCTGGAGGTGTTCAAGGCCAGATTGGATGAGGCCTTGAGTAACCTGTACTAGTGGGAGGTGTCTGTGCCTATGGCAGGAGGTTGGAACTAGATGATCCTTGAGGTCCCTTCCAACCTTACCATTCTATGATTCTTCAAGGAGACCTCCAGTGAGTCATTCAACCATTGCGTGCGCTGATTTCCTCCGCTGTTAAAAGGCCTAATAACAATTCCGTTAGCAGTAGTTATCTGCTCTGTGAGGTGCTGGGGAGGTTGTGTTAACAGCTAAGCCTTATTAATCTGAACATGCTCTTCCCTTTTTGGTTGTTAGATGCTGATATGATTATTTATCCAACTGCTTGTCTCTTTTAATTAGCAGAGTAGATAGTCATGTGGAAGTTATGTAAATAGACAGATTTCAGCATGGCTTTTTCCTTTACTAATTAGAATAAAATGCAGTTCTTTCTTCAACAGGACCAGTCATCCCCTCTCTTCCCATTGATTCAGCTTTCTTTTCCATTTTCCCATGGGCTTTTTAGGTTGAAAGAGTTGTAAGGTCTGAAGTTGGGCAGAAAGGCTTCAAAAACTGTAAATACTGCCTAGCTAGACCCCCCCAAAAAAAGAAAAAAAACCCAACCCTTTATTCTGCTTATGTTTGCAAAAAAAAAAAATAAAAATTGCAGCTCTAATGAACTGGACTCTGAGGAATTTTATGCCTTGCAAAAAGAGATCTCTACAGAAATCCCTTTGGTTCACAGAATTTTCTGTGCACCTTTTGTACAGTCTTTTGCAGCTAGAGCTGAGCTGTACCTGATTAAACAGAGGTCTAACAAAGAAGAGGAAGGGAAGAAGGTGCCTCCATGCTATTAATAACCTAATTAAACATTTAAAAGTCAGGAAAAATGTCAAGGACAGACAACTGGATTAACATTAGAGTCAGCTGCCTTATTTATTTCAATAGTTCCTAAATATTTATTAATAGAATATGAGGCTTCTAAGCTTTCAGCACAAGGTGATGCTACTGGAAAAATAGAACTTGCAAGGTTATACAGCAAGAATCACGTTGAGAGGCCATCTGGGTACGCGTAGCCACTGGGACAAAGAGGAGGACAGCATCTAGCATGTTATACCTGTTTGTGGAGTTCATAGAAGAAATGAGGATATGATTTGTGAGGCCCTGAGAAATGAAACCATCTGGTGTCCAGGGGTAAATGTAGGTCTTCTATCTTGCACCTTGTTTGGAAGCAATGTCAAACAACAATATCTGGCTACAAGTTCTAAAAAGCTTGGTTCAGTTCTGTCTAGATGAACACACACTAAGGTGATGGGGTTTTTTTGCTTTTTTTCTTTTTTTTTATAATTTAATTCTGTATTCTTGCTGACAGTAAATACAATCTGCCTTCTCTTAGGCTGTGTTAAGATCAGAGTCACAGTGTTTTGTTTTTTTTCCCACTTGGAAAAGACCTCTAAGGTCGTTGAGTCCAACCATCAACCCAATACCACCATGGTTGTTAAACCATGTCCCAGGGTGCCATGCTTACATGTTTCCTGAACACCTCCAAGGATGGTGACTCTGCCACCTCTCTGGGCAGCCTCTTCCAATGTCTTTCTTTCAAGAAAGAATTTTTTCCTGATAACCAACCTAAACCTCCCCTGGTGCAATTTCAGGCTGTTTCCTGTTGTTCTACAACTTGATGCTAGGAAGCAGAGATCAACCCACCCACACCACCAGACCCCATACCTCACTCCAACCTCCTTTCAGGGACTTGTAGAGAGCAATGAGGTCTTCCTTCAGCCTTCTTTTAGTGCTGAAGTTTCCCAAAACAGCCATTTTACCATCATGAGATCTCCTTGTGTATCCTAGAGATATTTTTCTAACCTACCTGTTACCCAAAGAAGATAGTGGTTTATTCTGTAATCATAGCTGTAAATACAACCACAATTACAGAGGGAAATTCTATGCATTTATGTATAGATATGCACATGAAATCAGAGAATATCTATCTCCTAAATTTTGAGTTGTGTAGTGACAAGTGTTTCCTTTATCCAGTGGCAGCTTTAAATGCTAGGGCTCTGCTTATTGCTGCTGTGTCTCACTGCTCTTCAAGGTGAGTTGAAGATAACTTAATCAGCAGGTACTTCTTTTTTTTCCTTGAGCAGTGTGGAAAGCTGTAATATGTCATCTCAAGATGAAGATGGGGCTAATGCATAAAAGGCTTCTTTGTAATAGGATTCTCAGTACTAAAGTGAACTCCGTTCTTCTTTAGGAATCTTGTTTTCCATTTTTAGAGCTTTATCAACAGCTTCTATGCTTTCATTTTTTTCTTAGAGCTCAAACCAGATTGAGAAAATAACTGGGTTGGACAGCTTGAAAACCCTACAGAAGCTGGACCTATCTAGGAATAAAATAACTAGTCTACAAGGCTTGGAGGAACATGATCTACTGGAGGTAATCAACTTAGAGGACAACCAGGTAGGGAACTTACTGTTGATCTCATTTTTTTTTTTCTAATAATATATAATTATTTTTGGTCTTCCTAAAATTCAGTCCAGTTGAGGCTTAATCAAGAAAACTTAAAATGCTGCAAGAAATTAATGGGTCCAGTGTTGCTCAACATATTCTGCAGTGGCCTGTACAAAGGGAGAGAGTGGGCACTCGGCAGGTTGGCTGACAAAGCAAAATGGGAAGGAGTGGCTGACACTCTGTCAGACTGTGCTACCATTTAGTGAGACCTGGACAGGCTGGAGAGTTGAGTAGACAGAAACCTCATGAAGTTCAACAAGTCAGGGTCCTGCATCTGGTGAGCAAAACTCCCCTGCACCAATACAGGTGAGGGATTGACCTGCTGGAGAGCGACTTTACAGAGAAGGACCTGTGAGTGCTGGTGGCCAAATTCACCGTGAGCCAGCAATTTGCTCTCATGGCTGAGAAGACTCATGATCTCCTGGAGTGGATTAAGAAGAATGTGACTAGCAGGTCATGGGAGTTTCTCCTCTTGCTTGACTCTGCCCTAGTGAGGGCACATCTGGAGTACTGGGTCCAGTTCTGGGCTTCTCAGTTTGACCGACACAGGCAACTACTTGAGAAAGTCTAGTGAAGGTAATGAAGATGCTGAGGGGACTGGAGCATCAGTCCTATGAAGCAAACCTAAAAGACCTGGGGGCTGTTTAACCTGCAGAAGAGCAGCTTGAAAATGGATCTTCTCAATGCTAGTCAGTATCTAAAGAGTGGGAGTCAAAAGGCCGAAGCCAGACTGTTTTCTGTGGCGCCCAGCGACAAGAGAAGTGACAGTGGGCACAAACTGGAACATGAGAAGTTCCACCTAAACATGAGGAAAAACTTCTTTGCTGTGAGAGTGCTGGAGCACTGGACCAGACTACCCAGAGGGGTTGTGCAGTCTCTTTCTCTGAGGACATTCCAGGGCAAGCTGCTGTGGATGACCACGCTTCAGCGCGAAGGTTGAGTAGATGATCTCCAGAGATCATTTCCAACCCACACTGTGCTGTGATTCTGTAGTACTGGACAAGATGACATTTTTTTTTCCATTGGTGTTTTACGCCAGTGCTGCTTCACATGTTGATTGCTAGTGTACTCCTCAGGCCTTCTTTAGTATCTGTAGGATGTACCTCTTTAGTGTTGTAGTGTTTAGCACTCGTGTACAGGAAGAACTGACAGTGCTCTCTTGAGGAGGGTATAAGAGAGGGATGAATATGGGGCTTTTTCAGCTTGGTTATTTCTGAGGATCTTTACTTACATCACAGTTCCTCTACTGCCAGGCCTCAGAAGGGTTTGCTAATATCTCTTAGCCCAATTTTATGACCATAGATTCTTCTGAGCTTTCAGCTGGAAACTTCTTGTCAGGCAGAACTGCAGGTATGCTGTTGTTATACAGCAGAATTTTCAATGGCAGTACAGTGATGCAGTCCAACTGATTTGGATTTCAATTTTGAAACCCAAGCCATGTATACCTAATTCTTTTGATACTGAGCATCCAGGGTCCTTAACTAAAGAGCTCATCAATTCATAAATCATTTTGATCACACAGACAGTCTCACACAATGGTAGAGGTTCGAAGGGAGATCATCCAGTCCAACCTCCCTGCCAAGCCATGTTCACCTAAAGAAGGTCATTCAGGAACACATCCAGGCAGGTTTTGAATGTCTCTAGAGATGGAGACTCCGCCATCTCTGATATCAAGGACGTATCTACATGTGGAAAAAAATCACCTAAGAAAACAAGAAATAAAGATACAAACCAGGAATTGAACATTTTCAGTCATTTTTCCCCACCTGCAGTATACATTAGGAGGCACTATGAATTCTTTTCCTCACACTGTGTTCAGGTTGACATTTAAAGGTACATCAGTTGCACAAGGCAGGAAGGTAACTAATAGTGTGGTTGCTATTAGCATTAATAACACCAATTCCGTTGCCTCATATAGTTTCCACTGTTCTTCATGGCAGGCAAAAGCTATTAATTTTACCTCATCAAAATGTGCCTCTTTTAATGATGTTATTGAAACTGTTTAATGAGTCACCATTTTTCCAACATTTCCTCTTGAAGAGTAATTTAAAGTGATCTTTCATTCATTAACACAGAAAGAGCTGACTGACATCAGCTCGCTACCACCCAGGATGATCTTAAAAGCTTGATTTTTCAAAACTGGGCACCACAGATTTGTCTTCAAACCAGTTTTCTATCTCTGGTCACTGATTTTCAAATGTTAATGGTTGGCACTCTATGATTTGTTTAGGAAATTTACCCAAATGACATTTAACTTGGTCAGAACTGTTCTGCAGTGGACCTTTTGTCCCAAAATGAATATTGGGTAGGCTATGGTTTAAGTTTATGTTTTTAGATGCTTGATATAAGCTAAATTAGGGATAGAATCTGAAGTCGTCTCGTTGTAGTCTTTCAGCAGTGGAGGAGAACCAGGTATCCTTATGTCAAGGATTAGGGCTGGACTGGCCACTAGAGGAGTGACAGACCCTCTAGGACCCCCTCTGCCTTCCCTAAGGGGAAGAGGAAGGAAATAAAGCTGAGAGGCTGATGGACTGGGAAAGGAACTAAACCAGCTGTAGTTAAAATAAAAATGATACTTTTAAATAGATACAAAGAGGTACAAAACCCAAAGTGCAATACAACCCCTGATGGCACATAACACCACCATTACTATCAGTGCTGGGGGCAGGCACTGGGGAAGTCCCAGACAGGACTCAGCAGATGGGAACCAGATTCAGGAACACACAGATTGGGGTTAAAGAGAGAATGGACAGCGTGCTCCTCAGAGGCTGAACGATGAGGCAGAGGCTTGACCCTGGTGATCCCTCAGCTTTATCCTGAAGTTGACATCCATGAGATAGAATCTCTTATTGGTCAGTATAGGGTCACCTGTACTGTCTGCTCCTCCTCACCACTGCCATCTCTTACTTGCTGTACCCCAACATGAGACACAAGATGTAGCAGGGCCGTTGATGTGCATGGGGGCAAGTCTAAGCAAGAGCCTTTCTGCAGCCCAGCCCCTGACGGTGACTCTCCCCATCGGCATTGTCACTGCTAGAAGCAGTCGCTGCCTGTGCCAACCTGCCCTGAACTTCAGAAAGTGCAGCTCCTGAGAAGCCAAATCACTGACCAGAGTTACTTCTGCTTTTGCTCAAACCAGGATATAAGTCAGGAATAGAATCTGAAGTCTTCAAGGTATCATCAATGAAAGAAAACCCAGGTATCCTTGGCAGACAATTCATCCCAGCCTGCCATGAATCAGATGACCTCTGCAGTTGCCTCTCTCCAGTGATTCTAAAGTGAGGTTAAGTGACTGACCTGAACTCACTTAACAGATGGTGAAATGAGGTGACGTGAGTTCCATTTGACCTATTTTGTTTTACCTGAGAGCCTCACAACTGCTCTCTCAAGATCTAACATGAGTGCCTGTAGTGTGACTTTGTTTTGGGCTCACAAACTTTGATTAATCCTATCTAACATCTATTGCTTATCTGATGCACCTGAGTGCAGCCAACCCAGGATTCATTTGTGGATAGATAAGACTGTAAGCAGAATACATCATCTTCTGGATGCAGGCAGTCAAGGACAGCTATGGTGATGCTTTTCAGTCAAGTGCTGTAGCTTTATAGAATCACAGCATGATTTGGGTTGGAAAAAACCTTTAAAGGTCATTTAGCCCCCACAGTGAGGAGAGACATCTTCAACTAGAGCAGCTTGCTCAGAGGCCCAACCAACCTGACTTGGAATGGTTTCAGGGATAGGGGACTGGACACCCTCAGTATAAAAAAAAATAATAAAAAAAAAAATTCCTTATCTCTAACGTTGGAAAGATGAACTTGAGCTCCACAGTGAAAATCAGCTCTTGGAAAGATTTTTTTTCTTTTTTTTTTCTGCTAGTCAACTCAAGGACAAATATAACTGCAAAATTGCCTCACTTAGGCTCATCAGCCACATAAAAGCTAAATGTGTTAGGGCTTGACATTTGAAAGAACTGGTAAAATGCAGGTGGTTTGAAATTGCTGTCTGTGTTATACTTGTTCTCCAGCTAGCATCCAAGTTGTCTGCCTTTTGTGACTAGAAGTGCCTTATTGAATGCAGTTAGCATGTATACCCATTTTGTGAGTATAATGATTTTATGGTTTTTATGTCCAGATTTGAGGAGCAGGGATTAAAATACTTCCCCCACCCAGTTATAATGGATTCTGTTCCTCCTGATTTATGCTGTTTCTGTCACTAATTAGGTTGCTGAGCTGCATGAACTTGAATGCATTGAAGAGCTGCCTCTCCTCAGAGTTTTAAATCTTCTGAAAAATCCTGTGCAGGTAAGAAAGAACCAAAGAGGAAGCAATAAAACAATGTAAGAACCTAGAACTGCGGTTGTGGATGACATCAGAATCCATTTAGCCCTAGTTTCCCTCTCTGAGCATGGCCAGGTCATTTCAGAGGATGAGTACAAGAAATAACAAGTGATGGATTCCCTGGCATGGTTACACACCTCTGTCTGGGAACTTTCTCTGAACCTAAAGTGCATATGAATCATTTTGGTTGCTATCCGTGTAGTAAGTCCATGAATTTTAGTAATTCCATTTGTGAGCTTCCAGTTTGTCATGGTTTTGTTTGGGAAAAGATTCCTTTTTGGTTTGCTCTGAAAGTCTGTACTCAGCTGTTCTGGGAAAAGCTCAAGGAAGTTAATAATGCCTCTATTATATTCAAGTGTCTTTGGGATTTGTATCTTCTTTTCTTCCTTAGGATTTACCCATTTCTCATCTGTAGCTCCCATAACATTACTTACTTAATGAATTAAACATCCCTTTCATCAACAACAATGACATTTGCACAGCAACAGAAAGTCTGACCTGGGCTCTGCATTTGTTCTGAGTGACCCAAGATGATTCTGTCCTGACTCTTGGGATACCTAAATTATGTGTGAATTTTACTGTGATTTCCAATGTCAGAAAGGAGAAAAATGCTCAGGGTTTAACTTTGTCTTCCTGTAACTGCCAGTTTTGTATTTGTTTTTCTGAGAATGGTCTGTTGTGGCAGACAATGAAATTAGCATGAAAAAATACCTGAAGTAGGCTGGCCCTGGTCCTCTGTAGTCTGAAAGCCTTTTTCTGTTTAGGTGTCCTTCCCCTAAGCAAAGTCTGATCATATTCCTTTCAATTACTGTTTTAATACCTTATACATGCAATAATCATCTTAAGACAGCTGTCTGAACTTGAGTGGCTTTAACAGGACCTTATTGCTTTCAGAACTAGGAAGCTTGATGAACTTGTCAGTATCAGCTTTTTCATTTGACTTTTAATTATTCTCTTTTATTGTTTCAGACTTAAAAGCCTGTATGGTGAGGAATTTGTAATGCAGATTCACTTTTAAGGTTCCTGTAGTACTACTAAAGTCAGAAGTATTACTGAGAATCCCAGAATAGTGCAGATTGGAAGGGACCTCTGGAGATCATCCAGTCCAAGCACCCTGATAAAGCAGGGTCGCCAAAGCAGGCTCCCCTGGATCACAGTGTCCAGGAGGGTTTGAAATCTCTTTGGGGAAGGAGACTCCACAACCTCTCTGGGCAGCCTGCTCAAGGACTTGAGGGCCCTTCTAGGAACATCATGTTTAGGCAGAACTTCCTGTGCTTCAGGTTGTGCCTCCTGCACCTTGTCCTGTCACAGGACACCTCTGAAAAGAATCCAGCACCATCCTTTGACCCCTACTGTTTAGCTATCACTAAGCATTGGTCAGATCCCCTCTCAGGCTGCTCTTCTCCAGGCTCAGCAGCCCCAGGGCTCTCAGCCTTTCCTCCTCACAGACATGCTCCAGGCCCCTCAGCATCTTTACTGGCCTCCCTTCAGTAGTTCCCTATCTTTCTTGAACTGCGGACCCCAAAACTGGACACAGTCCTCCAGATGTTGCCTCCCTAGGACAGAGTAGAGGGGGAGGAGAACCTCTGTGGGCCTGCTGGTCACACTCTTTAGAATGCACCCTAGGAGACCAAACTTTGGTCTTCTTAGCCATGAGAGCAAATTGGTGGCTCATTGCTGAACCTATTGCCCACCAGTACTCCCAGGTCCTTCTCCACAGATCTGCTTTCCAGCAGGTCACCTGTACTGGTGCAGGGGGTTATCCCTCCCCTGGTGTAGGACCATTCATGTACCTTGTTGAACTTCATGAGCTTCTCTGCCAACCCTTCAGCCTGTCTCACTGAATGCAGCACAGCCTTGACCATGTGTCAGCCATTCCTCCCACTTTTATATCCTCTGCAAACTTGCCAAGGGTCCACTCTGTTCATTCATCTAGGCCACCGATGAATTTGTTGAACAAGACTGGACCTAGTCCTAAGCCCTGGGGAACACCACTAGATACAGGCCTCCAACTAGACTCCATACCACTGGTCACAATTCTGCAACCTCTGTCCTCCTGCCAGTTCTGAATCTACTTCACTGTCTGCTCATCCAACCCACACCTCCTAAGCTTCACAATGAGGATGTCATGTGAGACAGTGTCAAAAGCCTTTCTGAAGCTGAGGTAGACAACATCTGTGGCTCTCTCCTCGTCCACCAACCAGTCATGTCATGAGAGAAAGCTCACTGGTCAAGTATGACTTGCCCTTTTTGATTCACAGCATTGCCTGTGTTGGAAGTGACCTCAAAGATCATCCAGTTCCAACCCCCCTGCCATGGGCAGGAACACTTCACACTATATCAATGCTAGCTACTCCTGATAATCTTCTGTGAACCATAGTTCATTACATAATCCCTGTCTACGTAATGCTTCCAGATCCCAACAGTCCTTCTTGGTCTTCTAGTGCTGTGGTGGTGATGCTTTAGTTCCCAGCTTAATCTTTTGAACAATTGTGCTGGTTTGAGACTAATTGGAATATTTTAATGAAAAAAAAAAAAAAGATACTACAAGCTGTGAAAAGAAAACAATGGTACTGTCTACTTCACTCATAAGCTTGCTGAGATGTATAAAAACAAAGACACAAACATAGATGAGATGGAATCTCTCTGGGAGCTGATGTGTCTTCTGGCCTTTTGCTGTGTAATCCAACTTATCTCTCTGCTTCTAACTCCCCTGGCTGATCCTCCAAACTCACCTTGCACATAAGGCAGACCCTGGGATAAGGTAGAGGGGTGGAAAGAAGGTGGAAGGATGGTTGGGAGCCCCTCATGGGGACTCTGATTTCTGGGAGGGGAGTTGTGTTTCTGTATTACCTTTAACTTGTATATTTATGTGTGTTTCTGTAAATAGTTGTGCTGGTTTGAGGCTAACTGGAATATTTTAATAGAGAAAATTACACTATAGGCTGTGAAAGGAAAACATCATGATGTCTATTTTAGTCATAGGCTTGCTGAGATTGTTTGGGAAAAATAACCAATAGATAAGTCAGTCTCAGTCTGTCTCTCTTTGAGGACACGGCATCTCAGGTGGTCTAGCAGCTTCTGGCTCCTCTTTGCCGATTAATCTTCACTAACCACTTTTCTTCTAACCCACTCAACTGATCCTCCTAATTCACCTTGCATGTAAGGCAAACCTTGGGGTAAGGTACAGGGATGGGGAGAAGGTGGAAGGGTGGTTGGGAGCCCCTCCTGGGGTCTCTGATTTCTGGGAGGGAAGTTGTGTTGTTGTATTACCTTTAACTTGTCTATTTCTGTAACTATTCCTGTCTATAGTGTATATCTCTGCTTGTACATTGTGCTGAGCTGTAAATAGAGCTTCAGTCCTTAACTTCCAGCCAGCTGAGTTCTAGTCTGGGTCATTTTACAAAGTGTGGGGGGTGGGGAACTCCCAATCCATCACAATATTCATGAATATTGTGTATATATATCTGCTTGTATATTGTGCTAAGCTGTAAATAGAGCTTCATTCCTTAACTTCCAGCTGGCTGAGTCTAATCTGGGTGATTTTTATACAGTGGGGGGGGGGGGGCAGGTAACTCCCAAACCATCACAACAAGTAATTGCAGACTTTTAAGCAACCCTTAGCTTTAGCTGCAGAAGCTACACTTGTGTTGGAGAGTCTGTTTGTGCAGTGTATTGACATCCTTCAGGGTAAAAAGCTTTTTAGGTTGCAGTTCATTAAGGCACATTTAATTTCGACTGACTGAAGTGAAATATTAGCTTGATGAAGTTAAGTACTTTATGTCAAAGTGGAAACTTTGTCCTTCAGGAGCAAGCAGATTATTGGCTCTCAGTGATTTTCACATTGCTCCAACTAACTGAGCTGGATCTCAGGAAGATTTCAGTGGAAGAAAAGGTATGTAAACATCATAACATCATAGAATCATTTGTGTTGGAGAAAACCCTTAAGATCATAGAATCATAGAATGGTGGGGCTTGGAAGGGACCTCTGCAGATATCAAGTGCAAGCCCCCTGCCAAAGCAGGATTGCCTGAGGCAGGTTACACAGAAACACATCCAGGTTGGTCTTAAAAGTGTTTAGAGAAGGAGACTGTAACATCTCTGGGCAGCCTGCCCCAGGGCTCCATCACTCTCTCAATGACAAAGTTTTTCCTCATGTTGAGGTGAAACTTCCTGTTTGGATCCATTGCCTCTCGTTCTATCACAGGATACCATTGAAAAGAGACTTAGTACCACCTTCTTGACATGAGATCATTGAGTCCAACCATTATATAACTCTACAAATTGCTGCTAAACCACATCTTCATGGCTTTTAAATCATTCCAGGGGTGCAGACTCCATCACTGCCCTGGGTGCCCTGTGTCAGGGTTTTACAACTCTTAAGGGGACAAAATTGTTCCTCATGCCCAACCTAAACCTCACCTGGAACAGTCTGAGGCCATTTCCTCTTGTCCTGTTGCTTGTTTCCTGGAAGAAAAGCCCCATCTGGCTCCAACCACCTTTCAGAGAGTTGTAGAGAGCCAGAAGTTCTTTCCTCCAGGCTGAACAACCCCATTTCCCTCAGCTGCTCCTCATAAGACCTGTTCTCCACATCATATCATTCTGGAATTTTTCTAAGTAAAGAATATGAAACCATGTGCATGCAAATACAGCTTTGTAATCATGGGAGTGTGACAAATCTCTCATGCTTCAGCTTCCAAGGCAGGCTACAAGTCAGAGACTTGTACTTTTAAATCCAGAGAATTTCTGGAGCAGCTGTGGTATGTAAAAATGCAAAGCTTACCTAAAAGCTTTGTACAGTGAAGAAATGTATTTAGCACTCCTTGCTACTCAGCTGGTGAATCTAAGCAGGCAACTGCAGACCTGAAATACTCAAGAGGTAACAACTCTGCTGCTTCTGAAGTACCATTGTTGGGGTTTTTTAGTGTCGCATAGAGCAAAGTGAACTTTGAAATTCAGTTACAGTTATGTTTGTTTCCTGTTCTGTTCCACACAGCTTTCACTGTTTTCTTCTCCCCTCCCCCCCACCAAAGAAAACCTGCTCAGACTGCTGACAGTAGCTTTCTGTTGTAACAGAAACTTTCCCTCTTGTGCTGCTGTTACCGTGATTCAGCTGCTGTCTGTAGTATTTTAGCGTCCAAGCCATGCTAGATCTGTTAGGATTAAAACAGCTGCCAATTTGGGTTACATTTCAGGGAATTATCCTTTAACAATGGTCCTTACAGGAACTTAATCACCCTTAATTTCAACCACATCAGTATTTGGGTTTTTTTTTTTTTTATTTGGATGCCAGGTTCTTCCTATCAGGAATGCAGAGAGGGGATGACACCAGAGTGTCATTTACCACACCTGTCTGAGGTGTTGATCTTACTTTCTGTCTTTTTGTGTTAATCTATTTTCCTTCCCAAAAAATGCTAAACATAGATAGAAAAGAAGACATTTTGAATGAAATTATTTTTTCCTTCTCTATGGATGGTAAAATTTAACCTGGATGACTGGTCCAGACCAGCACTTAGCTTTTGGATGATTAACATTACTTTAGCAAATCCTCTCCGCAGGTTTTTTCAGGACATCTACTCTAACCTTATAAACTCTATTGTCAAACTGATTTTGGAGGTACCAGCTCCTCTGTCTCACCAACACACAAAATGAATATATAGAAATAGTGTCACTTAGATCAGAAGTGTGATTTTGAAAAGTCCCAGCTCCCCAAATTTGTAGAATCCCAGCATGGTGGAGGTTGAAAGGGACCGCTGGAGATCATCCATTCCAATTGCCCACTAAAACAGGGTCACCCACAACAGGCTTCACAATACCCAGGCAAGTTTGGAATCTCTCTAGAGAAGGAGACTCCACACCCTCTCTCAGCAGTCTGCTCCAGGGCTCCACCACCCTCACAAGAAAGTTTTTCCTTATGTCCTTGTTCTAGTTTATACCCCTCTCCCTTTGTCCTGTTACTGTGCACCACTCTTTTGAGTCTGGCCCCATCCTCTTGCCCACCACCCTGTATCCCTTGCTGAGCATTGGGAAGATCCTCTCTCAGGCTGCTCTCCTCCAGGCTCAACAGCCCCAGGGCTCTCAGCCTTTCCTCATCACAGAGATGCTCCAGGCCCCTCAGCATCTTCAGAGTCTCCACTGGACTCTCTCCAGTAGTTCCCTGTCTCTCTTGCACTGGAACTTGCCTTGTTTGAACGTCATTGTGAAATATTCTTGCAGTGTATGAACTAGACTTCTTTTGGACTATCAAGATGATGTGCACCAGGATGCACCTAGCATGCTTCTAGCTGCTAACTCAGACCTAAGGGCTTGAACTATAGCTGGAGTGAAAGCATAAACTGGATGTGTTAGAAAGGAGCTTTAAAAGTCGTCTAGTCCAACCAACCTACAGTGAGCAGGGCCATCATGAAGTGAGGTCTCTTCTCTCACTCCTCCCAAAGTAATGTGGGCACTCAATCTCAAGATCCCCTGGTTTTGCACTGTACTCCTTGCTAATACAGGCAGGGCTGCTTGCAGCAGTATTTTGTAGCAGTGTTGGCTAGTTGGTGTTTGATGGTGTGTGAGAAATAACTCAGCAGTTCTTAACCTCTTTCCGAGTGGGTAGCATTAAAAATACCCAAAGATAGACATCTCATGAGTGGTTAGTACCCTCAGTAGAGCTTTCAAGGGAAGGGATAGAGGGAATCCTTGGAGTTTTGAGTACTCCTCCTCCCAGAAAAGACAGAAATGTCTTGTCAGGAGAAAATTGCACTCTGCTGACTTTGTTAATGCCCATTCTGCTCTGATGAATAAATGAATGGGTTCAGTCCCTAAGGATTGTAGTTTGGCATCTTCCACCAGCACAGAGAGGATGCAAATTAATGGATAATTAAAACCTAAGCAGAATTACTTTGCATCTTATGTGGCATCCTGTTTTCTTTCCAGCAAAAAGCTGGATATATTAAAGATGGTGAGCTATGTCTGGCTGCCTTCCATCCATCTACCCAATTGTGCCTAAATCTGGAAAGATTTGTGTAGCAGAGTGCTGACAGACTAGCCAAACACAAAGACTGAGCCTCATAAATATGAAACCAGTGTTATTCATGGTGATCTGCAAAGCATATTGCAGCTGGAAACAATTACATCACTCCTCTGCTTTCTTTTAACCCTAAACTGTGGGAAACAGGTTGCTGCTGTGAACAAATATGATCCTCCTCCAGAAGTTGTGGCTGCTAGAGATCATATGACTCAGGTTATGTACAGCATGCTGCAGCCCCAGAGAATCTTGGACAGGTAAGTTTGCCTCCACTTCTCATCTCCTCCTGAGGGTGGCACTCAAGGAAAGCAGAATCTGTTGTCATATTTAGACGGCCATTTTTCTGCCCCTCTCCCACTTCTAGATTATCTAACCAAGGGGAGAAGTTCTGTAATATTCTGTTGGCAGGCTGGGAATTAGGCAAATCTTATTTGGTTGAAATTGATTATGAAATTAAGTTAGTCATTCACCTCTAAAGTCTGAGACAGATTGTCCACAGCTCTGTCTGTTTTAAACAATCTGCTGCAGCAGATGGCTGTGTGCACTACAAACGAAAGATGCAACATTTCTATCAATACTCAAAGGCAATTTAGAAATCTCTAGAGGCAGGAGAGAACTGCACCACACATCTTCTTCCTCTTCTGCCTACTCCTCTTCCTACTACTGAGATCCCACTGTGAATGAAATGACTGTCATTTGTGGCTTTGGGGCACGTTTCATATTCCTTAGGTGAAATTTTCAAGTTTTTGCTTAGGAAAGCCCAGCTTTTGGGAGGAGCTGATGCTGCTATTGCCATGCCAGGTGACCACTTTCAGTCTTATTTCTCATCCAGAAAGCTGCACTTTGCCACTCTGCAGATGTGTTGTGGTATTTGCTTGATGAACACTCAGCAAGTGCTTTGGCATACTCTGATGGAAAGTATCCTGGATGTAAGGGGTATCCTGGGCTGCATCAAGAGCAGTGTGGCCAGCAGGGCAAGGGAGGGGATTCTGCCCCTTTACTGTGCTCTTGTCAGGCCCCACCTGGAGTACTGTGTGCAGTTCTGGAACCCTCAGCACAGGAAGGACATGGAAGTGTTGGAGCGGGTCCAGAGGAGGGCCACAAAGTTGATCAGAGGGTTGGAGCAGCTCTGCTATGAGGACAGGCTGAGGGAGTTGGGGCTCTGCAGCCTGGAGAAGAGAAGGCTTCGAGGGGACCTTATAGTAACCTTCCAGTATCTGAAGAGGGCCTACAGGAAGACTGGGGAGGGACTATTGACAAGGTCTTGCAATGCCAGGACAAGGGGAATGGGTTTAAACTGGCAGAGGGGAGATTTAGGCTAGATGTTAGGAGGAAGTTCTTTGCAGTGAGGGTGGTGAGGCACTGGCACAGGTTGCCCAGGGAGGTTGTGTCTGCTCCCTCCCTGGAGGTGTTCAAGGCCAGGCCTTGAGTGACCTGTACTAGTGGGAGGTGTCCCTGCCTATGGCAGGGGGTTGGAACTAGATGATCCTTGAGGTCCCTTCCAACCTTACCATTCTATGATTCTATAATTTATTATTGTATTTGCTTCAGCAAGCACTGAGACCAACTTTCGTACCCCACACCCTGCTTTGTCACCATTTTGGACATAGAACCATAGAATCATTTAGGCTGGGAAAGAGCTTTAAGATCATTGAGTCCAATCCAGCTGTCCCAGCTAAACCATGTCCATCAACACCACATCTCCATGGCTTTGCAATCCCATCAGGGATGAAGACTCCAGTACTTCCCTAGGCAGCTTGATCCAGACCTTGACAACCCTTTCAGGGAACAAATTTTTCTTAACATCCAGCTTAAACCATCCATGGTGCAACATGGGGGAGGGAACAATGGGGAGGGATTATTTACAAGGTCTTGCAATGACAGGACAAGGGGCAATGGGTTTAAACTGGCAGAGGAGAGATTGAAACTGGATGTTAGGAGGAAGTTCTTTCCAGTGAGGGTGGTGAGGCACTGGCACAGGTTGTCCAGGGAGGCTGTGGATGCTTCCTCCCTGAAGGTGTTGAAGGACAGGTTGGACAAGGCCTTGAGTGACCTGTAGTAGTGGGAGGTGTCCCTGCCCATGGCACTAAATGATCTTTGAGGTCCCTTCCAACCTTACCATTCTCTGATTCTAAGTTTCTATGACATCATAATTCATAACTTGATTTGACATCCATGATTTAGGAAGTCAAAGATATTCTGATAATATAAATTTCTATTTCAGGTTTTGTGTTGTGATGGATTAGGAACACACACTATTGTAATTTACCAGACCAGCTCAGATGGTTTGGAAGTAAGATGACACTATATTTACAGCAAAGCAAAATTCACAAGCATATATAAACAACATATTTACAACTATATACAAATCAGAAATAATGCAGAAATCCAAACTCCTTCATGGACAAGGAATAACTGCCCAGAAGGGCTCAAAGCTACCCCCTGTTTCTCCCTCACTATCTCCCTTCCCAGCCGGAAACCAAAAACAACTACTCAACAAAGCTTACTTGTTATGTACCAGTGGAGAGGTATTAGAGCAAAGTGAAGAGAAAGCAAATAGGGAAATATCCCAGGACAGAGAGTGGGACAAATTGTTGACGTTTCAGCTTTTTATCCCCCCTCAGCAAACCAATGAATGATGCAGACTTCATCATTATTTTCTTTTCACAACCAATTATCTAATTTCTCCCATTAAATTATTCCAATTAGCCTTAAACCAGGACATCTGTTTTCTGGGCCTGTCAGTGAAAGACAGGAGGTATCCCAGTGGTGATGATAGCTCTGAGAATTCTTAACAACCTATGGAAAAAAAAAAAAGAAAAAGCTAGAAGTTTTATTTACTGTTTTGCAGGGTTGGAGATTTCTTAGACTTTAAAAGCACAATAGTTTTACAGTATCACCAGGGTTGGAAGAGACCTCAAAGATCATCAAGTCCAACCCATTACCACAGACCTCAAGACTAGACCATGGCACCAAGTGCCACGTCCAAACCCACCTTGAACACCTCCAGGGACGCTGACTCCACCACCTCCCTGGGCAGCCCATTCCAGTAGCCAATGACTCTCTCAGTCAAGAACTTTCTCCTCACCTCCAGCCTAAACTTCCCCTGGCACAGCTTGAGACTGTGTCCTCTTGTACTGGTTGCTAGAGAGAAGAAAGCAACCTCCTCCTGGCTACAAGCACCCTTCAGGTAGTTGTAGACAGCAAGAAGGTCTCCCCTGAGCCTCCTCTTCTCCAGGCTAAACAATCCCAGCTCCCTCAGCCTCTCTTCATAGGGCTGTGCTCGAGGCCTCTCACCAGCCTCGTTGCCCTTCTCTGGACATGCTCAAGTACCAAAATGTCCTTCTTAAATTGAGGGGCCCAGAACTGGACTTTTTCCACTGCAGACATAGGCTGTGTTTAAATATTTGTTTACTGAGTTGTGTTTCTGCATCTTCATTGCTGGAAAGAAACAATTCTGTCTTCTGTCGTTGTTATTGTACGCACAAATTGATCAGCGTGGTGCGGACAGACCAGCACTGACCAAAATTGTTAATGATGCTTTGAATGCTTGCCCAGGCTCAGCTGGAAAGCTCACAACAGAGTCATTAATGAAATCTTCCTAATGATGATGTGTTCCAGTCTTCTACACTCTGAAATGCTTCTTGGAACCAGATTGGTCTAGTTCATTTGCATCTATCTTTTTAGATGAGGTTATAATTAAATTCATATTAGTAATATCTCTATTAGTGTGTTCCTGTGGAACCTGCTCTGGGTGACCCTGCTTTAGCAGGGGGTTGGATTAGTTGATCCCCAGAGGACCCTTCCAACCCCCACCATGCTGGGATTCTAAAAAAAAAAAAAAAAAAGAACCCTGAAAACAAAGCCAAAAGTTACATTATTGTACACTCTGCAGTCAGAAGATATTAGCATTAATTTTCTTATGCCCTTCCCTTTCCCTGTGTGTCTTCTGATCTTTAATTGCATGGTAACACACCACTGAACAAGAAACAATCATCCCTGGAAGTGTTTAAGACCAGGCTGGACGAGGCTTTGAGCAACCTGCTGTAGTGGGAGGTGTCCTTCCCCATGGCAGCAGGGGTTGGAACTAGATAATCTTTAAGGTCTCTTCCAACTCAAGACATTCAGTGAGCCTGTGAAATGCATTGAGGTGCTGGAGCAGGTCCAGAGAAGGACAACAAAGCTGGTGAAGTGTATGGTCCTGTGAGGAGTGGCTGAGGGAACTGGCATTGTTCAGCCTGGAGAAAAGGAGGCTGAGGGGAGACTTTTCACTTTACAACTCCCTGAAAGGAGATTGGACAGGTTGTGGTCAGTGTCTGCTCCCTAGTAACAAGTGACAGAACAAGAGGAAACACCCTCAAGTTGCCCTTGAGGTTTAGGTTAGATATTAGAAGAAACTTCTTCGCTGAAAAGGTTCTCAAACACTGGAACAGGCTTCCCAGGGAGGTGGCTGAATCCCCACTCCTGGAGGTGTTTAAAAGACACAGAGGTAGAATCATAGAATGTAAGTGGTTGGAAGGACTTTTGGAGCTCATCTGATCCAACTTCCCTGCTAATGCAGGTATGCCTAGTTCAGGCTGCAGTGTGGTGCTGAGGGACGTGGTTTAGTACCAGACTTGGCAGAGTTAGAGAGTGGTTGGACTCAGTGAAAGAGCCAAAGATTCTATGATTCTATGTTGTGTGTATTTCCTACCCTACTAGAAATGCTAGTGACATTTCAAAAGGTAGCTTGATCATGGTTATATCTGCTGCCTGGGGAACAGAAATCTAATAGTGGGGAACTCTTCAGTCTGTTGGGCTAGTACATGATGAGATTTGGTACCTGGCTGGTGAGGATAAATTAATTCAGCAAAGAAATAGAGCATGGTTATTTTTAACAAGGGCAGTAATTAACTAGTGGAACAATTTACCAAGAGTACCAAGAATTCTCCACAATTGGAATGTTTTTAATTAAAACATGCTCTGATGGAGCCCCAGGTGTCAGGCTTGAATGAAGAACTAACCCAAGGGAATCCCATAGCTGATGTGATAGGGGCAATCTGATTTAGATCCCTCCTGGCCTTGAAATGTATTAATCTTGCACAGCAGTGTGTTACTTTACTCACTTAAGACAAAGAAAGTTGAAAGATGCACATTAAGTGAGCATCTTGTAGTAGTAGTAGTATTTATTATTGTGGAAATGTCCTTCATGGACTTGATGGTCTTGGAGGTCTTTTCCAAACTTTATGATTCTATGTTCTTCTAATCATAGAATGTTGGGGTTTAGGGGCCAGATATCTAGAGGTCATCGAGTCCAATCCTCCTGCCAAAGGAGGATCTCCTAGGGCAGGCCACACAGGAATGCATCCAGGTGGGTTTTGAAGGTCTCCAGAGAAGGAGATTCCACAACTGCTCTGGGCAGCCTACTCCAATGCTTCATTACCCTTAGAGCCAGGAGGTTTCTCTCATCTTGAGGTAGAACCTCCTGTGTTCTGGCTTACAACTGTTGTTCCTTGCCCTATCACCAGGCACCACCAAAGAGACCATCATCTTCCTCTTGACACCCACCCCTCAGATATTGTTTGCTTTAATAAAATCCCCCCTCAACCTTCTCTTCTCAAGACCAGCCCCAGGTCTCTCAGTCTTTCTTCATAGGAGAGATGTTCAAGTCTCTTAATCATCCTTGTAGCTCTGTGTTGGACTCTCTCCAGCAAATCTCTGTCTGTCTTGAACTGAAGATCCCAAAAGTAGATGCAGTGTCCCAAATGAGCAAGAAGTTGGAGGACATGAGAAATTTGAGCAATGGTAATTTGTTAAGAGAATATGAATTCCAAGTATAATCATGTCAAGTCAGGATCTATTGTAACATTAGCTGGTAGAACACCTCCTTGTGAAAGCCAAGATTACAGAGGAATTCTGCAGTTTATAAGTATGTAACAAGTTCTGTGTAGGGAGAAGGAATATGTTAAAGCTGTGCTGAAGGAAGGAGTTCTGTCTTCACAGCCCTAGCCTTGACATCATTATCCACGAAGGATGTAACCTTGAGAAAGACTAAGAACCTTTCTACTAGGTCTTGCTAGATTTTGAATCTCTACTCACTCAGGATGTTTCCTGGAATTCCTGTCTTTGAAATGGTTTGTTTATAATTGTGCACTTTTAGCATCCACAGCTGTCACCTCCTGAGATCATTTGGTCTTAAGCTGATCCTTTCCATACCACAAAGATCAGAAAAGGGAAAGACAATCTAACAGCTGAAATAGTCTTAGAATCATACAATATTCTGATTAGAAAAGACCTTTAAGGTCATTGAGTCCAACTCCCACTCTGCCAAGCTGGTGCTAAACCATGTCCCTCAGCACCATGTCTCCATGTCTTTTAAACACTTTCATGGAAGGGGATTCAGGCATCTCTCTGGGGAGCCTGTTCTAGTCTTTGAGAACCTTTTAAGGGAAGAATTTTCTTTTAATATCCAAAGCAAACCTTCCCTGGTGCAACTCAAAACCATTTCTTCTTATCCTATTTCTTCTTACTTGGAAGAAGAGACCAACCCACACCTATCTCTAGCCTGCTTGCAGGAAGTTGTAGAGAGCAGTGAGGGCTCCCCTCAGTCTCATTTTCTCCGGGCTGAACAAACCCAGGTCCCTCAGCCACTGCACACTGGAACACATCCCCCAGGGAGGTGTGGAGGCCCCATCCATGGAGACATTCAGGATCAGGCTTCATGGTGCTCTGAGTAACCTGATCTTGTTCAAGATGTCCCTACTTAGCACAAGGGAGTTGGACTAAACACACCTTAATGTACTCAATGGTTCCTCATAAGAATGATTTTCCAGACCCTTCACCAAGGGTGAAAATCAAGAAAGGAGGAAGAAGAGCTGTGTAGATGTGGTGTGATGGACATGGTTTAGTGGTGACCTGGCAGTGCTGGGGCAACAGTTGGACTCAATGGTCTTAAAGGTCTCTACCAACCAAAACACACTCTGTGATTCTATATTTCTTGAACCGAGCAAAATGCCACAAGCTAACAGACTGAAGTAAGGATTTTTTTAAGTGTGCTTTTACCTCTTTCAGTGTTTTTAAGGCATTTTGTTAATAAACATCTTGTTCTAACGTTTTGTAAAGGTCACCAACCAACTCAGTAAGTAAAAATTCCTTAAATCTTCCAAGGGCTCTGCTACTGTCTTGCTTTAAAGTAGTCTAGTGGAGGGCAAACTGAGCTGAGGTCTGGGTTCGTTTCACAGTTTAGTAGCTGCACATATGTACAGACTCCAACCACTCTTAATTTATTAGGTGTAGCTGTTATGTCTTCTGTGAGGATAGTGCTCCACAGGAGAATTAGGAGTCAGAACTGCATTATTATCTCAGTGGTCCTTAATCATCAAGCCCCATTATATCTGTATAATCTGATAGATAATGGAACTGGTTTACTGAACCTGAAAGAAGAGTAAAGCAATTACTTGGAAATCCTTTTACCCTTATGCTTGTGTTGGTTATCATGGAATCATTAAGATTAGAAAAGATCCCTAAGATCATCAAGTCCAACTTCCTACCCAACACCTCCATGACCATTAGACCATGCCCCGAAGTGCCACGTCTAGTTATTTCTTGAACATCTCCAATGATGGTGACTCCACCACCTTCCTGGGCAGCCTGTTCCAATGCCCCACCACACTTACAGCAAATAAATTCTTCCTAGTATCCAACCTGAACTTCTCCTGGCACAGCATCAGGCCAATATCTCTTGTCCTGTCATTAGTTGCTTGGGACAAGAGGGCAACACTGAATCCTCCTTTCAGGTAGCTGTTGAGAGCAATAAGGTCTCCTCTTCTTCAGATTAAACAATTCCAGCTCCCTCACTTTCTCCTCATAAGCATGCTCCTCAAACCCCTCACCAGCTTACTGCCCTTCTCTGTACTGCTCACAGAGTTACTTACTCGTAAGAGAAAAGGTAAAAGTAGACTGTTTGCAGATACTTGTGTTCATTTCTTTTAAATCACATTCAATGAAAGCTAAACACACATAGGTGTGTTCACCTAAAAGTTGCACTTGAAATTTTGGGTTCAATTAAAGCCATTTATTAGTTAAAAAGAAATGAGTTTCAAATTGTTTCAGCTATTTCTGACAGCATTGAGTGGCTTAATCCTCAGATCTAGCTGAGGTTTTAAAGGGGAGTCAAAGCTGCTTTCCATTTTTAGCTGTCTAAATAAATTGCTGGCCACTCAGAAGTGCAGAAATGCTTTTCATTCCAGTATTTACAGCTGGAAGTGGAAATGTGAGATGCAACCATCTGCTCAGCGTGGAGGAAGTGGAAGGCTTTGTGGTTTTGCAGCACTTTGGGTTCTTTCATGTGGTGCTATTTGTGTTCAGTGGGGTTTGAGTATCTTAGTGATTTTCATTGTGTTCAACTGAATTCTTCTTTACAAATTGCCACCTTCATCTGGCAAGGCCAGGGAAGTCAGCAGGGTTACATGCAGAAGTGCAGAAGGGTTTGTAGGATGGAGTCCTCCTCTTGTTATCCCGCTCATTAAAATATTACCATCTCTGCAACAGGCTGGGAAAACTCTTCAGCAAATCCCAGCAACACTGTGGCTGCAGAGGGACCATTAGAAAAGGCTTTAAATCAGAAAAGATTATCATAGACATCACGTAATTCCTTTTGCAAAGGAGACCCAGGGGTCTTTAATGCAGTATTTTGTGCTATTTTTATGTTTAGAGAAAGCCAAACTGAGCACACGCAGCTCCTGGCTTTTTGTGTGTGCTGTGAGCAATGGGAATTACGTGACAGACAGTTGGGATGAGTTGAAATGATGAGAAAGTTTCTGCAGAAGCTTTGGACAAAGTTGCTGAAGACTTTGCTTGTAGGATGATCTAATGGCTCTTTGTTTCCTTTCTCGTAGCACTTTACCTAGTCTTGATGCTGCCTACCCCATGCTGGTATTAGTTGGCCCTTTAGCCTGTGGTAAGAGAGAGCTTACTCACAAGGTCTGCAGGCAGTTCAGCAATTTCTTCAGCTATGGGTAAGTTTACTCCATAAGTTTAAAAGAACACTGAGTGATCAGGGCTAGAATTGCTGCCGGCTGGGTTTTATGCCTTGGTTTTCTTCGAAGAAGTTAAAAGTTAAAGACAATAAATGTTCATTGCTCTGCATTTTATCTTGATTGCTTGATTGCCTGAAGTCATTGAATACTTCCTTCGAAGAAAAGCTGTTTAATTGATCATGCTCTTCTCAAAGGTGAACAGCAAACAAACAAACAAAATTGTGTCCTTTAGTGCTGCTTTTATTGATCTCTTCCATCTATGCTCAGCAATGCCCCTCAACCTCAGCATCTGTTGAGATATGTATGCATTTCTCTTAATTTTTATACTGTGCCTGCATATAACCACATTAGCATGTGTTTGTAGATTGCATCCAGAAGCTCAGACAGGGAGCACGAGCAGTTGCTAGAGTTATTATCCTGTGAGGAGTGTTATCAAAGCAAATGGCACCTTTCAGTCTTCACCACCTGCCAAGAAGACTAATTCTCCCTCTCTGAGAGACCTGAATTATGATCCTTGCCACCTTGGGCTCCCTCTGTATTTAGTGGAGAGAAACTATCTCTCTCCAAGGGAGGTTTAGCCTTTGTGGATCATTTCCCTGAGTTACCTACCTATTTTCAGTGCACAGCAGATAGGAAGTCCAGCTAAGTTAGATCATGACTATCTGGTGCAACCAGATATTAGGTGGTGCAACCATTCCTATTGTCCACCCATTCTGTTCTTGACAGTACCTGTCTTTCATAGGTCCTATTGCAGATTTTATTCAGCACTGATTTCTATTCCTGTTGTATTGTTGCTCCTCCATTATCTCTTTTTATTTTTTTTTATTACACAAATGTAACCATTCATCTTTAATCAAATTTTGCACATAGTTTTGCATGTATAGTGCTTGCCAGAATTGGACCTGGATCTATATTTGGGCACTCTTAGGTGCTGAAGTGGTGAGCTGCTGTAAGAATCATATAATTGTTTATGTTAGAAGAGACCTTTAAAAATCACTGGGTCCAACTGTTAACCCAGCACTGCCAAGTCCACCACTGAACCATATTCCTCAGCACCGCATCTACACAGGTCCCTCAGCCACTCTTCACAAGACCTGTGCTCTAGACCCATCTCCAGCTTTGTTGCCCTTCTCTTGACAGGCTTCATCACCTTAATGTCCTTCTTGCAGTGAGAAGCCCAAAACTGAACCCAGGAATCGAGGTGTGGCCACAACAATTCCAAGCACAGGGGATGATCCCTGCCCTACTGCTGCTGGCCACACTTACTGTTGCCCCAAGAAATGATGCTGATGGCCTTCTTGGTCACCTGAGCACACACTGGCTCATCTTCAGCAGGCTGTCAAACAAAATCCCCAGGTCGTTTTCCACTGGGCATTTCCAGCCACTCAAACCTGGAACCTTCATGGGATTGTTGTGACTCAGGTGTAGGACCCAACAGGCACTTGGCCTTGTTGAACCTCACTCCGTTGGCCTCCAGGCTGTCCAAAAAGGGACCATGCATATGTGAGAATGATTCCTCAGAGTTCTTAGCATCACAGTACCATGCTTGGCATGTCAGTGAGGTATCTGATTGTAGCTTTCTTCTCTAACATAATACACCATGGTGAAGGTGCCTCTGTGTATTTAGAATCATAGAATGGTAAGGTTGGAAGGGACCTCAAGGATCATCTAGTTCCAACCCCCTGCCA
>VWZE01014940.1:62102-72514 GCA_013396675.1 Eubucco bourcierii | reverse complement strand
ACAAGGTCCTGCAACGACAGGACAAGGGGCAATGGGTTTAAACTGGCAGAGGGCAGATTTAGACTAGATGTTAGGAGGAAGTTCTTTCCAGTGAGGGTGGTGAGGCACTGGAACAGGTTGCCCAGGGAGGTTGTGGCTGCTTCCTCCCTGGAGGTATTCAAGGCCAGGTTGGATGAGGCCTTGAGCGCCCTGTAGTAGTGGGAGGTGTCCTTGCCTATGGCAGGGGGTTGGAACTAGATGATCCTTGAGGTCCCTTCCAACCTTACCATTCTATGATTCTATGATTCTCTTCTGTGAGCTGAACAACCCCAACTCTCTCAGCCTGCGCTTGTAGAAGTGCTCCGTCTCTCTGATCTCGATTCCCTCAAGGCATGTGAGGTTGTAGATATTTCATTAAAACAAATGTTTTCTTCTTGCTGTTTAGGAAATTGAGGAGAGCAAGTGGTAGGGAAGAATCCTGCTCTAGTTTGTTCTCTGCCTGCCTTTTTGTGGACGTGCTTTTTGTGGTTTGCCATAGTGATGGCAAAATATATCCTTGTAGTATGGACTATTGTATTTATAGTCATTGCCGAGCGCATCTGGAGCTGACAATTTCAATATAGCATTAAAGAAATAACACAGAGGAAACCAAATTGCAGGAGGAGAATATTTAGGTGAGTCCAGAAACAGATGAATTTCAGGTTATTTTCTTGAATGTGCTATTTATGAAGATGAAGATATTTTTCCCCCAAAGAGATGAACTGCTTGAGTTCAGAATGCATTTTTGCGTCAAACTGCTGTGATTTGTAACTTTATACTGATAAAAACCTTTTTTTTTTTTCTTTTCACTATGTGAAAGCTTTGCTCTCATGAGACCCCAACTGGAGTACTCCATCCAGTTCTGGTGCCCTCAGCACAAGGAGGACATAGAACTGTTCAAGGGGGTCCAGAGGACGCCACAAAAATGATCAGAGGGCTGGAGCAATTGCCCTATGGGGAGAAACTGTGAGAGTTGGGGCTGTTCAGCCTGGAGAAGAGAAGGCTCCAGGGAGACCTTATAGTGGCCTTCCAGTACCTGAAGGGGGCCTGCAAGAAAGCTGGAGTGGGACTTTTTGCAACAGTTTGTAAGTGATAGGATCAGGGGAAAGGGATTGAAGCTGGAAGAGGGGAGATTTGGACTGGAGATTAGGAGGAAATTCTTTACAGTGAGGGTGGTGAGACACTGGTACAGGTTGCCCAGAGTGTGGATGCCCCCTCCCTGGAGGTGTTCAAGCCCAGACTGGATGAGGCCTTGAGCAACCTGGTCTAGTGGGAGGTGCCCCGGCTATGCTGGGGAGGTTAGAACAGATAATGTTTAAGGTCTCTTCCAACCCAAACCATTCTATGATTCTCTCCACCATGAAACACATAATTTCTTTCTGCAGATGACATGGATGAGGCATTCACAGAGCTAAGCTTTCTCATAAAGGCATACCTGGGTTTGGAGGCACCTGCAGATTCTGGTAGCACTCAGGAGTTGCACATCAGCGCAGGAGCAGGTATTGTGTTTGGGATGGGTTTATCCATAAATATTTCTACTTGTTTTTTATAGCAACTGAAATCTTTGAATGATGCAACCTGTGAGACTGCCTGTCTCTGAAACATCTTCTCTGTAATGACTCTCTTTGTCTGATTCCTCCCTGGGATCTGAACCTTCCAGATACTTTACACCACTGTGTGCCCTGAGGCAACAGTATGCAGAATGTGAGTTGCTTGACTGTTCTGAGGATGCTTTTGGGCTGAGGTTCCCCCATTCATTCAGACAAGTCGGATACATGTCCCTGGCTGAGAGCTTTGTGCCTATCAAGCTGCTGAGCAACAAGAAAACTGAGTGGCACAGAGACTTGGCTTTACCCTCTTCCCCAGAACAACCAGAAGCATGAAGATACCTAGTCCAACTCTCCTGCTAACACAGGTATGCCTAGATGAGGTTGCAAAGGGTCCTGTCCAAACCTCTCTGAGCAGCCTAGTCCAGTGCTCCAGCACCCTCACAGTAAAGATGTTTTTCTTTAAGTGGAACTTCATGTGTCCTACTTTGTGCCAGCTGCCTTTTGTCACTGGAAACCTCTGAAAAGAGTTTGCAGTTGCTCCAATGATATTGATGGGGAAGATCCTTTTTAAGTCTTTGATTCTCCAGGCTAAACATCCTCAGGACTCTCAGCTGTTCCTTCTCACAGGGGTGCTCCAGTCTCCTCAGGATCTTGGTCATCTCCACTGGTCTTTCACCAGTAGTTCCCTGCCTGTCTTGAACTGAGGAAACCAGAACTGGACCCAGGACTCCAGATGCGGACTAACTAGGGCAGTGTAACAGGGGAGTAGAACATCCTTCAACCTGCTGGCCACACACTTCTTAATGCAACCCAAGAAACTGCTGGCCTTCTTGGCCATGAGGCTGTAGTGCTGGCTCATGGTGAACTTGTTGCCCACCAGGACTCCCAGGTCACACAGAATCACACAGAATTAACCAGGTGGGAAAAGACCTCCAGGATCATTGAGTCCAACCTATCACCTAACCCTTCTAATTAACCATGGCACTAAGTGCCTCATCCAGTCTCCAAGGTCCTTCTCCTCAGGGCTGCTTCCTGGACAGGATGGAGAGGTGGCCCCAGGCCAACCTCATATAATTCAACAAGGCCAAGTGTAAGGTCCTGCACCTGGATAAGCACAATCCCAAGCACCAATACAGGCTGGGTGGTGAATGGCTGGAGAGCAGCCCTGANTGGCAGGGGGTTGGAACTAGATGATCCTTGAGGTCCCTTCCAACCTTACCATTCTATGATTCTATGAAATGCCAGAGCATTTCTAGTATGGTCCTTGATCTCATTCCTCTGATTGTGTAGCCATATGTAATATGGATAAGGGAATGGTTCCAACCAGAAACTAACCTAGGAAGAAAACCATTCAGGTAGATTGATTTGTTAGTCATACTCATGCACTCACAGAATTGACTCAAGAAGGGAAGGGTGCAGCAGAAGACCTTCCTCCTGTGGAGGAAGAAAAAAGAACTACTCTTGTCAGAGGCAGCACAACTAAGAGTAACTTGACATACTGTGAGAATTCAGCTTTGTTTCAGGTGGAACAGATTACCAGCTATGATGAATTTGGTAGAATTAGGCAATGGTTGTACTTGATGATCTTAAAGGTCTTCTCCAACCTAAATGATTCTATGATTCTATGAAAGCAGAAGATGATCTCTAAAATATAGGAGACAAAGAAATAAGAAAGAGACATTACAGCAGCAAGGTGTTGCAAAAAACTGGACTAACAAGAAGCTCAATTAGGTGAACTTTTTCCTCAAACTCCAAGAGTCTCCATAGTTTATAGCTGTCTTGGTTAGATGCAGTACAGCAGAAACATTAATCTGTTTCCTAAGTAACACAGAGCCAATATTCATGACCTTCTGTGTGGCTCAGAAGGCTGCAAATAAAAGTAGCTGAAGGGAGGGCAAAACCATCTAAAAATGTTAATGAAAGCTGCTGTAAAATTCCTCAGTTCATCATTTTAAGTAATTTTGTATCCTGAAAGAATTAATAAATACCGATTTCCCAGTGGACAAGAGAAAAGCTTCTACACATATTGTGGCATCTCAGTGCTACAGCAGTGAGGACCTTTCTGAAGAATCTTGTTTGACCTTAAACTGTGTAGATTTCATTCTCATTTCCAGAGCTTCCATGTTTGTTTGACGTGAGGAAGAAGACTCCCTTGCCTTATCTACTAAAGTACTTATTTGTCTAAAACCGCTGGAGTTGTTCTGTCCTGAGAGGCAACAAGATCCACCAGACTCTAATGAATAGAAGGAGGAAAACAGGGAGGATTAAAAGTAAAAGATTTTTAAAATAATTATATTTTTGAAGATATCATAGAATTACTTTGGTTGGAAAAGACCTCTAAGATCATTGAGTCCAACCATTATCTAACTACCAAGTCTGGGGCTAAACCAAGTCCCTCAACAACACATCTCTGCATCTCTTAAACCACCTCCCTGAAGAACTTGTTCCAGTCTTTAAAAACCCTTTCATGGAAGAAGTTTCTTCCAATACCCAACCTAAACCTTCCCCTGAAGGGAAGGCTGAGAGGATTTTCCATCAGCCTCTCTTTCTCCAGGCTTAACAACCCCAGTTCCCTCAGCCACTCCTCAGGAGATCTGGTCTTCAGGCCCTTCACCAGCTTTGTTGTCTTCCATGCTCCAGCCCCTCAATGTACTTCTTGGAGTGAGAGGCCCAAAACTGAACCCAGAGGTGCAGCCTCACCAATGCCCAGTACAAGGGGAGACAATCCCTGCCCTGGTCTTGCTGGCCGCACTCTTGCTGATCCAAACCAGGATGCTGGTGGCCTTCTTGGACACCAGGGAAATGCTGGCTCATCTTCAGCCTACTGCTGACCAACACTCCCATGTCTGTCTTTACTGGACAGCCTTCCAACCACTCTGCCCCAAGCCTGAAGCGTTCATAGGTTGTTACGACCCAGCACTTGGCCTTGTTGAACCTCATACAGTTGCCTTGGCCCACCAGTCCCCAGGTCCTTCTGTAGAATTTTCTTACTCTCAAGTAGTTCAACTCTCCCTTCCACCTTAGTGTCATCTGCAAACTTAATGGAGCTGTCCTCAATCTCCTCACCCAGATCACTAATAAAAGGTATTAAAAAATGCATGTGCTTACATATCTGAAGTTCCTTTAAAGGACTTTGTATTCCTCAGCAGTTCTGAGCTCCCTCAGTAAGTGACTTGTCACTAGTTACAGAAACTTCATTAATAGTACTACGTTTTGGTAATTCTGCTCTCCATAAAGTAACTTTTAAATTTACTATGCACCATTAAATTCATTTAGAGCTTCATTTATAGGTGTTTAAATAAATTTAACTATCCTATTTCTAGAGATCATCTCTTCTTATGGAGTGTGGGAAATAATTTATTTTCCAAAACTTGCCCCAGGGTTGTCTTTAATATGGACATTTTTAGTAAGCTGGTAGCAGGGGGAAGATTGGTTGTGTGAAATTATGATAGGTTCTTAATTCTTTTTCTTTTTTTTAATGAACTGCTGTGCAAGATTTTTTTTTTTTTTGGGTCGTGTATAGAGTGAAAATACTGGGAAATAGAGAAGTTCTTTTAAAAAACTCTGTTATAGAATCATAGAATGGTAAAGTTGGAAGGGACCTCAAGGATCATCTAGTTCTACCCCCCTGCCATAGGCAGGGACACCTCCCACTAGGACAGCTCACTCAAGGCCTTGTCCAACCCGGCCTTGAACACCTCCAGGGAGGGAGCAGCCACAACCTCCCTGGGCAACCTGTTCCAGTGTCTCAACACCCTCACTGCAAAGAACTTCCTCCTAACATCCAGTCTAAATCTCCCCTTTACCAGTTTAAACCCATTGCCCCTTGTCCTGGCATTGCAAGACCTTGTCAATAGTCCCTCCCCAGCCTTCCTGTAGGCCCCCTTCAGATACTGGAAGGCTACTATAAAGTGTCCTAGAAGCCTTCTCTTCTCCAGGCTGCAGAGCCCCAACTCTCTCAGCCTGTCCTCATAGCAGAGCTGCTCCAGCCCTCTGAGCATCTTCATGGCCCTCCTCTGGACCCGCTCCAACACTTCCATGTCCTTCCTGTGCTGAGGGTTCCAAAACTGCACACAGTACCCCAGATGGGGTCCGAGGAGAGCAGAGTAAAGGGGCAGAATCCCCTCCCTTGCCCTGCTGGCCACACTGCTCTTGATGCAGCCCAGGACTCAGTTGCTGTCTGTGCTGCATGTGCACACTGCAGGCTCATGTTGAGCTTTTCATCAAGCTTTTTATAGAGAGAAGATAATACATTGCAGAACTGATAACCCTTTGTTCTTGCATTAGCAGCTTTCAACCACAGAGCTTGGTACTTTACAGCTATTAATTATATCTCACAGCAGTCCTATGGAGGATGTGTTGCTATTTGTATCTTACAAATGAGGAGAGGGACACTTATGCCAAAGAGTGATTATTTGTTCTGCTGGGCATCAGAAATCCTGCTGAAGTATTGGCAGGGTGAACGTCTGCACCTTTGAAAGTTAGGTTCTACTCTGCCCAGTTCAAGAGAGACAGGGAACTATTGGAGAGAGGCCAGTGAAGGCTACAAAGGTGATGGGGAGCCTGGAGCATCTCTGTGAGGAGAGGCTGAGAGACTTGGGGCTGTTTAACTTGGAGAAGAGCAGGCTGAGAGGGGATGTCCTAAGTACCCACCAGTGTCTAAAGGGCAGGTATCAAGTGGATGGGCCCAGACTCTCTTCAGTGGTGCCCAGTGACAGGATAGGAGGCAAAGGGCACTCACTGGTACACAGGAAATTGTACCTAAACACAGGAAAAAAATTCTTTGCTGTGAGGGTGGTGGAGCCCTGGAGCAGGCTGCCCAGAGAGGCTGTGGAGTCTCCTTCTCTGTGGAAATTCCAAACTGGCCTGGGTCTTGTGATCCTGGGCAGCCTGCTCCAGGTGACCCTGCTTTAGCAGAGAGCCTGGACTGGATGATTGCCAGAGGATCCTTCCAACCCCTGTCATGCTGAGATTCTGTACTACTTACTCAGTATCACAGGGAGTATTTTACTATGCCTGAAACAGAACCCACCAATCTGAAGTTCTCTGTTGGTCTTGACACCAGATCTCCTGGCAGCTGCAAACCAGCAGTACATAATGGCTATGCTGAAAGTCATCTGATGACAGTTGAAACTATTTTTCTTCTCCTAAGAAAAATAACAGTATTTAGAATATGGACATGCAGATGGATGGGATATCTCTTCACTTTTCATTACCCTTTTATGTGACTTGACACACAATATAATTAAACCTTTCCAATGACTGAATTTCTGCAGACTGCAATGTACCAATATTCATGAGAATTTGTCTATGGATTAATTAAGTATTGCCAAGGACTAGGGCTGGGCTGACCTCTAGATGGGTGACAGAGACTCTCTATGAACCTCTCTGCCTTCCCAAATAAAAGAGAAAAGGAATAAGGGAGAGAGACTGATGGGTTGAGAAAGGAGCTAAACCAGCTTCAGTGAAAATAATAGCAATATGTGAATTAGGAACAAATAGTACAAATCAATAATGAACCCAACCCCTGATGGCAGTGTCCAGTTCTGGGCCCCTCAATTTAAGAAGGACATTGAGGTGCTTGAGTGTGTCCAGAGAAGGGCAACGAGGCTGGGGAGAGGCCTCGAGCACAAGTCCTATGAAGAGAGGCTGAGGGAGCTGGGATTGTTTAGCCTGGAGAAGAGGAGGCTCAGGGGGGACCTTCTTGCTGTCTACAACTACCTGAAAGGTGGTTGTAGCCAGGGGGAGGTTACCACCTTCTCTCAGCAACCAGCACCAGAACAAGAGGACACAGTCTCAAGCTGTGCCAGGGGAAGTTTAGGCTGGAGGTGAGGAGAAAGTTCTTGACTGAGAGAGTCATTGGCTACTGGAATGGGCTGCCCAGGGAGGTGGTGGAGTCACCGTCCCTGGAGGTGTTCAAGGCAGGTTTGGACGTGGCACTTGGTGCCATGGTCTGGTCTTGAGGTCTGTGGTGATGGGTTGGACTTGATGATCTTTGAGGTCTCTTCCAACCTTGGTGATACTGTGATACTGTGATAATAGAAGAGAAGGTTCCTTGCTACAACTCCACATCACATTCCAAGAGGAAGTGAAAACTGCTACATAGGTAGAGTGTGGTTAGCTTAGAGTCACAACAATGGAGCACACAACAAAACGACCTCGCTTACACCTCTTTTTAGTCCATTTATTTAGTGGTGGTTTCTTTAGGTTTTTCATAGCTTTCACTTGTCTGATAGATTTGTCAGATCTGTGAAGTACTTGGAAGGTTTAAAAACATTTTGAGAACTCTAGTTTATATCCCTTCTAACTTCTACAGTTATCTTCTGAAAATCCAGAACTGCCCCAAAATCCAGCTAATGAGAGTTGCACATTACTCATTTCTTTCTGCTTGCTGTAGGCAAAGTGTTGCTCAGAATATTTTTGTTAAGGTGTGCCATTTCCATACTAGGTTCAAGAATAAGGTTCTTACAAGAGCAAAGATTGTCAGCTGGTGGAGTGATTACTGGAACCACTGAGTCTTCACAGGCTAATGAGTCCTTGGAGTCTTTTGCCAAAGTCTATCCAGGAGGCACCTCTGACAGACCTGCTGAACAACTAAGCTCTGTGGTAAGGGGCATTTAGTCTAACCTTAGACAGAAAAGGTAAGTGGCATGCAAAATACATGTTAGTCAGACTTTTCTTTCTCCAGGGAAAACTGACTGCTGTCCTCTGACCACCTTTCATTTCAACAACACTTAGCAGTTCCCCAGAGTTAAAGGGGGTGAGAATGAGGGAGGTAAACTCAGGCTATTGTTCCTACTCCCTTTTACACCAGGACAAATCTGGAGATCTAACTGATTTCATAGAATTATAGAATCATTTTAGTTGGAAAAGACCTTTAAGATCATCCAGTCAACTCCACACTGCCAAGGCCACCACTAAATCAGGTCCCTCAGCACCACATCTACACATATTTTTAGTAACTTTAGGGATGGGGACTCCCCCACTTTCCTGGGCAGCCTATTCCAGGGTTTGGCAATCCTTTAAATGAAGAAATTGTTCCTAGTGTCCTTCTTGGCGCAGCTTGAGGCTGTTTCCTCCTGTCTTATCACTCGGTACCTTGGAGAAGAGATCAACCCCCACCTCACCCCAACCTTCTTTCTGGGGGTTACAGAGAATGAGAAGATCTCTGATTCCCTGATTTTACAGGCTGAACAATCTCAGTTGACCTGTGCTCTAGACCCTTCACCACCTTTGTTGCCCTTCTCTAGACACATTCCAGCCCCTCAATGTCCTTTGTGGAGTGAGGGGCCCAAAACTGAAGCCAGTATTCAAAGTGCAGCCTCACCAGTGCTGAGTACAGGGGTACAATCCCTGCCTTAGATCTCCTGGCTGCACTATGTCTGATCCAAGCCAGGATGCTGGTGGCCTTTTTTTGGCCACACGGGTACATGCCGGCTCATCTTCAGCCTACTCTTGACCAACACCCTCAGGTCCTTTCCTGTTGGGCAGTTTCTAGCTGCACAAAATTTCATCCCCTTGTGTCCTGGTGTGAGGGAGATGAATAGCTTCTCTCAGTGGTACAACAAGATGTGAAACTATCCTATTTGACAGAAATAGTTAGATGCAGTTAGTAGGACACCGAAGATTACTTTTGAACACCATCCTGTGGCAGAGGGAAAACTCTTTCATCTGAGCCTCTCAGAGTGTATTCTACTGATAACTGCCAGAGATCACATTTAAGCACATTTTTCTCCTGCTTTTACTTTTTCAATCAACAGATTCAACAATGTGCTTCAATTCCCAATAACCTCTTGCAACTTCAGCTTCATTTCTCTTTCTATTTTTTTTTTTTCACTTCTCCTTAATAGTCCTTTCCCTAGAGGCATCCATTCTCCTTGCAGGCAGTGGGGGAGTTGGGGTTATGAAGCAGATGTTGTATAAAAAGAGCATTAGACACAATGACAGGAGAAAAAGAAAAATGAATGCTTTACACTTTGTTCCATTCCAGGGTTATGATGTCATTATGATGAATGATGGCTTGGCAGGCATGACTTGCTGTACACTTTTGCCACTCTCTCTGTATTTATAACTACTTCTGATGTTTAGAATTAGTGCTGTAAATGGAGCAAAGTGACAGACACCCTCCCTGCCTACGTTTCCCAGGCTTTAAAAAGGGCTCTCTGAGGTGTGGAGGGAAAGTATGATGGTAAAATGGCTAAGATAAATATGGAACCTCCCATCTTTCAATTGCCTGAAATGAAACAAATCTCTTTTCAAGCCATGCAGTGTCACAAGTATGGTTTATTTTCATGTTTCTTTCATCCAAAGGTTTATTGGATGCGAGAGAGAAGCCAGAATATTTCTTACCTTGGTGGCACTCTGCTGTTGCTCCTACTGCAGCAATTTTTTTTTCTCACTTTTTATTTAATCTTTTTTTTTTTTTTTTTAATTTTGAAAGTTTACATTTTATCAAGTCAGGGAGAAGTGGTTTATGATGGAGGTGGCAATTATTTACCATGGGTTTGTTTCAAATAGGTTTTTTTGTTTCCAATATATTTTTGTTTCAGATATATGTTTTTGTTTTAGATACATGCTTTTGTTTCCAATATGTTTTTGTTTCCAATATGTTTTTGTTTCCAATATGTTTTTGTTTCAGATATATGTTTTTTATTTCCAGTATGTTTTTTGTTTCCAATATGATTTTTGTTTCAGATATATGCTTTTTGTTTCCAATGTGTTTTTTGTTTTCTGGAGCCCTCAGCACAGGAAGGACATGGAAGTGTTGGAGTGGGTCCAGAGGAGGGCTATGAGGATGATCAGAGGGCTGGAGCAGCTCTGCTATGAGGACAGGCTGAGAGAGTT
>VWZE01014940.1:39115-62015 GCA_013396675.1 Eubucco bourcierii | reverse complement strand
ATATGTTTTTGTTTCCAATATGTTTTTGTTTCCAATATGCTTTTTGTTTCCAGTATGTTTTTTGTTTCCAATATGCTTTTTGTTTCCAGTAAGTTTTTTGTTTCCAGTATGTTTTTTGTTTCCAATATGTTTTTTGTTTCCAGTATGTTTTTTGTTTCCAATGTGTTTTTTGTTTCCAATGTGTTTTTTGTTTCCAATATGTTTTTTGTTTCCAGTATGTTTTTGTTTCCAATGTGTTTTTTGTTTCCAGTATGTTTTTGTTTCCAATGTGTTTTTTGTTTCCAGTATGTTTTTGTTTCCAATGTGGGTTTTGTTTCCAATGTGTTTTTGTTTCCAATGTGGTTTTTGTTTCCAAAATGGTTTTCTTTCCAACATGGTTTTCTTTCCAATATATTTATTACATTCAGAGGAAGCTTTACAACACCAGCTGAAGTGCCAACATAGTAAAATGTTCAAGGTGAAGCACAAGTGCCTCTTAGCCCATATTTAATTAGGAGAATATAAATATATCTGTAGCCTCAAAGTGAAACTTTGGCTAAACTGTTACATTTGGGACTGTGAATGATTTTTTTGCTGTGGACACCCAAACAATGTACTGTCATTTGTGGCCATTTGAGCTAGATTTCTAGCTCAGACATAGAAAAAATGGGAACAGAGATGTGGAAGCTCTGAGTGGAGAGATGAACATTCTAGGGATAGGACATATAATGGCAACAATGAATAAGTTAATATAATTTCATTGGAACATCAGGAGCTTTATGTCTGGAAACACAGCTTGAACCTTCCCCTTGCTGCTTCTGCTGTGCCTGCTGCTGTCTTGCTCTGCCGCTGTTTTGGCTGCTGCTGCTTTTGCCACTTCACCGCCGCTTGAGCCCTTCCCCATCTTCCTTAAGGTTATTCTATTTCTGTAGTAGTTTATTCTCCTTATACTGTTATATTTATACTATAAGAAATACAAATTCATTTTTCCTGGCTTTCCAAAAATCCATGTTGCAGCGACTTTCTTCTACCAGGGGAAGGATCTGCCCTAACCCGGTACAGTCATTGCAGTTACTGCCTCTCGTAGAACCGGAAAATAAGAAATAGGAAGAAATTACTGTGATTTGTCCACAAGCAGGATTAAAAAATAGGAAGAAATTACTGTGATTTATCCACAAGCAAAATAAAAAGCAGGATGAGCTGCTCAGGGAAAGACAGTAAATCTGATTCTTGAATCCTTGCAGACTTATCCCTTGGGAGCATGCCAACCCTGCACTAATTTTCTGTGGCTGTAATTAACTCCACAAGGTAGGAGCAGAAATGTATCTACACCTGTAATCCACACAGAAAAAGTAGGTCAGACTTTTATCTTTACCAGAAGGAAGCAAAGCAAACCACAAGCTCAGTGAGCATCTAAGCAGAGCCTTACTGAGCATAGATAGTGAAGGCATTCACACTAGTCATAATGTGAGTGTTCAGCAGATTAAGCATATCTTCCTCCATTGCTCATAGCAGGACAAAACATCTCTGTTACAGCCATGTCAGTGACTATCAGCTGATAACAAAGCAAGGTTTAATAATTTTGCTCTGTGATTGGATTCTTTTCTTTTTAGCACACCCATCATGCTGTGTTTGTCTGACCCAAGGAGTTACATTGTCCCACAGCACACGTTAATTAACACGCCCTTAAAACTCAGGAGCACATTTTCCAGTCTGCTGAGATCATAATGTGTTCATTGTACAAAGTCATTTTAAGAGACTGAGATTTGCAAAAGGTAATTCCTGTGTTGGGAGAGGGATATTGGTTGATGTAGAATCATGGGATCATAGAATGGTAAGGTTGGAAGGGACCTCAAGGATCATCTAGTTCCAACCCCCTGCCGTAGGCAGGGACACCTCCCACTAGTACAGCTCACTCAAGGTCTCCTCCAACCTGGCCTTGAACACCTCCAGGGAGGGAGCAGCCACAACCTCCCTGGGCAACCTGTGCCAGTGCCTCACCACTCTCACTGTAAAGAACTTCCTCCTAACATCCAGTCTAAATCTCCCCTCTGCCAGTTTAAGCCCATTGCCCCTTGTCCTGTCATTGCAGGACCTTGTCAATAATCCTTCCCCAGCCTTCCTGTAGGCCCCCTTCAGATACTGGAAGGCTACTATAAAGTCTCCTGGAAGCCTTCTCTTCTCCAGGCTGAGAAGAGTTGCTGGAACAAGGAGATGGTGTATTAAAGATGTAGCAGAGGCAAATTCTTCTCTATGCAGCCCCTTGCTGCTTTTGAGGTAACAACACAGCTAGAATTATCCTGCTCTGACATGTTGGGAGGTTGAGATGCATCAGAAGTGGTTCTCTGTAGCTATTTCTTCTTGCTGCATTTTAGAAACATAGAATCACAGAATTGTTGTGTTTGCAAGAGACCTTTAACATCTAGTCCAACCATCTAAGCCAGCACTGCCAGGTTCACCACTAAACCATGCTGATCAGCACCACATCTACACAACTTTGAAATCCTTCCAGGGATGGGGATTCCACCACTGACATAGACAGTCTCTTCCAGGGCTTGACGACACTTCCAGGGAAGAAGTTGTTCCTCGTGCCCATCCTAAACCCCTGCTAGTACAACCTGAGTCCCTTTCCTCTTGTCCTATCACTTGTTAGCTAGTGGAAGAGGTCAACCCTACCTGGCTCTAACCTCCTCTCTGGAAGTTGTAGAGAGGCAGAAGGTCTCCCCTCATCCTCCTTTTCTCCAGGCTAAGCAACCCCAGCTCCCTCAGCAGCTTCTCAAAAGACCTGTGCTCTAGACCCGTCACCAGCTTTGTTACCCTTCTCTGGACAACCCTTTCAGGAATGAAATTGCCTCTCTTGGCACAACTGGAGACCATTTTCTCTTGTCCTGTCTCTTGTTCCTTGGGAGAAGAGACCTAGCCCAACCTGGCTCCAACCTCCTCTCAGGGGGTTGTAGAAAGCAAGAAGTTCTCCCTCATGACTTTGATGTGAAATTGAGCTTGCTTGAAATCTGTGGTGGACCCTCCTGGGAGAGTGATTATGATGACTGTGAAAAAATGGAGTTTCACTAGAGATCAAGATCTTCATTTTTCAAAACCATCAAAATTTCAGACCAAAATTGGGTTCATGGAGATTGGTGTAGATTCATATAGAAGAGAAGACTGAGAGGAGATCTTATCAATGTGTGCAAATATCTGAGGGGTGGGTGTCAAGTGGATGAGATTAATCTATTTTTGTCTGGTCAGCAGCAATAAGATAAGGAGCAACAGCTACAAATTGGAACATAGAAGGTTTCACCCCAACACGAGGAGAAATCTCTTTACAGTGAGGGTCACAGAGCACTGGAACAGGTTACCCAGAGAGCTTGTGGAGTCTCCTTCTCTGGAGACTTTCAAAACCTACCTGGATGCATTCCTGTGCCAACTACCCTAGGGGATCCTGGCTTGGCAGCAGGGTTGGACTGGATGATCTCTGGAAGTCCCTTCCAACCTCTGTAAGTTCTGTGATTTAGCACCTTGTTAGTGATGCTATAGCTCTGCTTTTTCCCCAGAACATTTAAACACATGAACTCTAGGGTCTTAGCCAAAGAGAGGAATATCACAGCCAATGAAGTGCCATATATGCATATTTTGAAGTCGCTGTGTAAAGCTGTCATGTTTCTTTATCAGGAAGAAGCTTCTTTCCAAAGGCGCTGTGCCGCTCTACGTCAGGCTCTGTCGGGGAAGGCACCCAGTGCATATCTCCAGCTCTTTCAAAGGTAATGGAGAATGATTTCAGCCAAATCCTCTGCCATCAAGTGAAAAATGCCTGGTTAAGGTATCTTCTCCACTGCTCTTAAGGGTGAAGGATTAGAAACTGTCAAGGATTGCAAATCTCATCGACAATTCTCCTTCCTAGCACTTTTAAAAATAGCCCTAAAAATACATCACACACTGCCTGTCCTTTGGCTTGGGAGTGCAACAGTCCCAAAATGGAGACAGAGAATGTATGAGGCGGAGACAAAGAATGTATGAGGCAGAGACATCCACAAGTACCTTGTCTAAAGCTATCAAATCATTATGTGCTTCTCAGCACAGGAAAGGCATGGATCTGTTCACACGAAACTGGGTGGAATGGCTGCCACACCAGAAGGCTGTGCTGTCATTCAGTGACATTTGGACAGGCTGGACAGGCAAGAAGAAATTTAATAACATTCAACAAGGGCAAGTGTAGAGTCTTGCACCTGGGAAAGAACAACCCCCAGGTATCAGTATAGGTTGGGGACTGACCTGTTGGAAGGTAGTGAAGGGGGAAAGGATCTGGGGGTCCTAGTTGATGTTAGGTTGACCATGAGCCAGCAGTGTGCTCCTGTAGCCAGGAGAACCAATGCCATTCTGGGGTGTATTAAAAGGGGTGTGGCCAGTAGGTCGAGAGAGGTTCTCCTGCCCCTCTACTCTGCCCTGGTGAGGCTGCATCTGGAGTACTGTGTCCAGTTCTGGGCCCTCCAGTTCAACAGAGACATGGAACTGCTTGAAAGAGTCCAGCACAGAGCCACAAAGATGACGAAGGGAATGGAACATCTCTGTTATGAGGAAAGCCTGAGGGAGCTGGGGCTCTGCTGCTTGGGGAAGAGGAGACTGAGAGATGACCTCATCAATGTTTATGTAAAGAGTGAGTGCCAGGAGGATGGGGCCAGGCTCTGCTTGGTGATGCCCAATGACAGGACAAGGGGCAATTGGTGGAAGCTGAAGCATAGGAAGTTTCATTTAAACATGAGGAGGATTTTTTTTTTTCCCTGTGAGGGTGACAGAACCCTGGAACAGGTTGTCCAGGGGAGTTCTGAAGTCTCCCTCTCTGGAGATATTCAAAACCTTCCTGGACACATTCCTGTGTGATCTGGTATAGGAGATCCTGCTCTGGCAGGGAGTTGGACTAAATGATCTTTTGAGGTCCCTTCCAGCCCCTGACATTCTGTGATTCTGTTGGACCAGGTCCAGAGGAGGCTTAAAAAATGCTCAGAGAGATGGAAGAGAGCTGAGCTTTTTCAGCCCAAAGAGGGCTCCAAGCAGACCACCTTGTGGCCATTCAGTACTTAAAATTTTGAGCCTATAAAAAAGCTGGGGAGAGACTTTTTTTCACAGGTTGCATTGTGACAGAGTGATGGCTTTAATCTTAAAGAGGGAGATTTAGACTAGATATAAAGAAGACATTTCTTATGCTGAGGGTGGTGAGACACTGTCCTAGCTTATCCAGCAAGCTGGTAATGTCCCATCCCTAGAACCATTCCAGGTCAGGTTGGTTTGGAGCTCTGAACAGCCTGCTCTAGTTGCAGACGTCCCTGCTCAGTGCAGGAGGACTGCACTGGATGACCCTGGAAGGTCCCTTCCAGCCCAACCCATTCCATGATTCTTTTCTGAGAGGGTACAAAAGGATCATTTTTCTGGCAGTTCAGAATCTCCAGCTTGTTTTTTTTAAAACCCTACTGTTGGAAAGTCACAGCCATGCTCAGCACAAGGCTGGTTACTGCAATGCATCTTCTGTAGATCTGTTTAAAGCAGAATTTCTGAAAGCTGAGTCCACTTCCTACGTTTTTATCTTATTTTTTTAAATAGATCCTGTCTTGACAGTGTCTTTCCTCCTAGTCACAGCCCTGAAAAATGGTGTTAAAAGTCTATAAATCTCAATGTACTTCCTTTGATTGATCTTTTGTGGCACTCCTGCCTTCTTTTGGTATAAATCCTCCTAATCTGAATTCCTCTTTGGTTGCTTTTCCTACCTGCCATGAAAAGGCTCACCGTGTTGACATTTAAAGCATCACATAGGCCTCTAAATCAGCAGTCATCAGACTGGATGGAAAAGTTCACACTTTTCAATTCATTTCAGGCCTCTACATGCCATATGTGTTGATTAAAATGATTCCAATGTCAAATTCTGTAGATTGACTATTAATAAAAGAGAGAAGGAAAGAATGAAAGAAAAAAAAAAAATCCCTACTTCATTAAACTGTCTCTGGAAAAGCCATGGCAGAAGCTTGCAGGTAGAGATGCACAATTATGATGCAGTTTCCAAATCACAGAATCACAGAATGGTTTAGGTTGGAAGGGACCTCAAGGATCATCTAGTTCCAACCCTCTGCCATAGGCAGGGACACCTCCCACTAGAACAGGTTGCTCAAGGCCTCGTCCAACCTGGCCTTGAACACCTGCAGGGAGGGAGCAGCCACAACCTCCCTGGGCAACCTGTTCCAGTGCCTCACCACCCTCACTGTAAAGAGCTTCTTCCTAACATCTAGCTTAAATCTCCCCTCTGCCAGTTTAAACCCATTACCCCTTGTCCTGTCATTACAAGACCCTGTAAATAGTTTCTCCCCAGCCTTTCTGTAGGCCCCCTTCAGATACTGGAAGGCTACTACAACATCTCCTCGAAGCCTTCTCTACTCCAGGCTGGAGAGCCCCAGCTCTTGTAACCTGTCCTCACAGCAGAGATGCTCCAACCCTCTGATCATCTTTGTGGCCCTCCTCTGGACTTGCTCTAACACTTCAACGTCCTTCCTGTGCTGGGGACTCCAGAACGGCACACAGTACTCCAAGTGGGGTCTCATGAGAGCAAAGAGGGAAAAATCCCCTCCCTTGCCCTGCTGGCCACTCTTCTCTTGATGCAGCCCACAACTCAGTTGCTGTCTGGGTTGCATGTGCACACTGCAGGCTCATGTTGAGCTTTTCATCAACCCAGACTCCAAGGTCCTATTCCTCAGGGCTGCTCTCCAGCCATTCACCACCCAGCCTGTATTTGTGCTTGGGATTGTGCCTACCCAGGTGCAGGACCTTACACTTGGCCTTGTTGAATTTCATGAGGTTGGCCTGGGCCAGCCTCTCCAGCCTGTCCAGGTCCTTCTGGAATACCACAGCCAGTTGGGGCACCATGGCCTCACTTAAATTTGCAGAGGACTTAAGGCAGCCATTGAGAATTATGAGTGGCACATGAAATGATGAGAAACACTGAAGGAACTGTGCTTGTTTAGTCTGTAGACTACAGAAAGGATTTCCAAAACGGGACAATTTACAGGTCTCTACAGTGTCTCTTAAAATCTTTACTTAAAGACTTTTAAAGTAGCTGATTCATTCCTTTTTGAATTATGTTGGAAATGGAAATCAGTGTTTTCTTTTGGTGGATGTTTAGGGTTTGATTTAGTGTTGGAGCATGAAGTGTCCATCAGAGTCTGCCATAGTTTGTTTGCTTATTCAACAATACTCCTTCCCTGGAAGCCGATTTGGGAGCTAAGTATCAGACAGCTTTGGCAGAGCTGTCAGGCAGGTGAGAGAAGATCCTGTCACCTGCAATCAGCATTTGCAATTAGCAGGCCTGAAGGGATAGCTGAGCTCTGCAGAACACAACACCCCATTCCATAGCAGAGGCTAAGTCGAGAGGTGCCACAACTACAGTATCAAAAAGTGAAATTCTGAGAGAGAGTCTGGGTCCCGGAATGCAGCAGTTAGGTGGTGGAGAAATTGGTATGTGGTGTAACCACAGAATCACAGAGTGGTGGTCGGTGTTGGAAAGGGCCTCTGGGGATCAGCCAGTCCAAGCCCCTGCTAAAGCAAGGCTCGCCTAGATCAGACCTTTCCAGTGAGGGTGGTGAGGCACTGGAACAGGTTGCCCAGGGAGGTTGTGGATGCTTCCTCTCTGGAGTTGTTCAAGGGCAGGTTGGACGAGGCCTTGAGTGAGCTGTTCTAGTGGGAGGTGTCTAGTGGGCAGAGGGTTGGAACTGGATGATCTTTAAGGTCCCTTCCAACCTTATGATTCTATGATCAGGTGGCTCAGGATTCTGCCCATTTGTGGTTTTAAAAATCTCTAGAGAAATAGACCACACAACTCTGGGCAGCCTCTTCCAGGGCTCTGGCACCCTCACAGGAAAAAGTTTTTCGTTATGCATATGGAACTTCTTGGGTTCCAGTTTGTGCCCCTTGTCTCTTGTCCTGTGTGGTAGTTTGGAGGATCCTAAGTCCCCTTTGAACAAAACCATAGGGAGAGGTGGATGGACCTGCTCATCCCAGAGTACTGTAATGTTGTTATTCTCTTCCATTTTCTGGTATCACAGCTTATAAGCTCTTCTCTTCCCTGCCACTCTTGCTTCCACTTCTCCTCTCTGGGAAACAGAGAGCACTATAACCTTGTGGTTCTTGGGGGAGTTGGCAGGCAAGGAGCTGAGCCACTGGGGCTGGTGGGGCGGTTTCAGCCTACCTTCAGGCTGACTGAGAGTGGAAGGGTGGAGGATTCTAGAAAGTCAGTTTGAGCCTAGTGGATGTTATCCTTATTCTGCCTGACTGCCTTTTGTATATATGCTCTTGTAAATACAATTTCTCTCTAAACTTCCAGGCAGTGTGCAGCATCCTCATTGTTGCTCTGGTAAAGGGGTAAATGTAATTTTTCTGCCCTCCAGTGCTGGGTAAGCTCATGGCCCAAACTGGGACATCCTGTCACTAGGCACCACTGGAAAGAATCAGGATGCATCCTCTTGACCCCTGCTCTTTAGACACTGAGAAACATTGATCAGATCCCCTCTCAGGCTGCTCTTCCCCAGGCTCAATAGCCCCAGGGCTCTCAGCCTTTCTTCCTCACAGAGATGCTCCAGGCCCCTCAGCATCTCTGTGGAGAAGACCTGCAAGGCCTGGTAGACAGCAAGTTTACCATGAGCCACCAGTGTGCCCTTACGGCCAAGAAGGCAAATGGTCATCTGGAGTGCATGAAGAATGTGAACAGCAGGTCATAGAATCATAGAATCATAGAATGGTAAGGTTGGAAGGGACCTCAAGGATCATCTAGTTCCAACCCCCTGCCATAGGCAAGGACACCTCCCACTACTACAGGGCGCTCAAGGCCTCCTCCAACCTGGCCTTGAATACCTCCAGGGAGGGAGCAGCCACAACCTCCCTGGGCAACCTGTGCCAGTGCCTCACCACCCTCACTGGAAAGAACTTTCTCCTAACATCCAGTCTAAATCTTCCCTCTTCCAGTTTAAACCCATTGCCCCTTGTCCTGGCATTGCAAGACCTTGTCAATAGTCCCTCCCCAGCCTTCCTGTAGGCCCCCTTCAGATACTGGAAGGCTACTCTAAGGTGTCCTGGAAGCCTTCTCTTCTCCAGGCTGCAGAGCCCCAACTCTCTCAGCCTGTCCTCCTAGGAGAGCTGCTGCAGTCCTCTGATCATCCTCATGGCCCTCCTCTGGACAAGGGAGGTTCTCCTCCTCCTTTGCCCTAGGGAAGCCATAGCTATAGTGTTGGGTCCAGTTCTGAACTCCCTAGTTCAAGAGAGACAAGGAACTACTAGAGACAGTCCAGCAGAAGACTGCAGAGGTGCTGAGGGTCTGAATCACCTCTGTGAGGAGGAAAGGCTGAGAGACCTGAGGCTGTTTAGCGTGGAGAAGAGCAACCTGAGAGGGGATCTGCTTGATGATGATCAATATCTAAAGGTTAGGGGTAAAGAAAATGGGGCCAGACAAGTTGTGAAGTCTCCTTCTCAGGAGAGACTTCAAACATGGTCCTGGGCAACCTGTTGTGAGTGACTCTGTTTTAGCAGGGTGGTTGGACTTGATAATGTGCAGAGCTTACTTCAAACTCCCACCTTGATGGATTCTGTGATTTCAACGTGAATCTCAATTCTACAAAATACATGAAACCCATGCCAAACAATTATACATGCCAGAGAGCTCCCAAGGTAATAGATGTTTTGAATGCCTTGTGTATCTGTCAATATTGAAAGATTCTTTAAAGCTTAAGCTCATCCTTAGACATTTTAATCCAAAGTGAAAAATAGTGCCTCATTTTCCTGTGTAAGTAGCAGAAAATGTTAAATGTGGTGTCACAGAAGAATCCAACCTCTTTTATTTATTGCAGCCCTGCAGGGTTATCTCCATACATTTAGATTCTTAAATCCAAATTACTGAAAAGCTGGCCTCTTCACTTTTTTTTGCCTGTGGCTGTTTGCAGGTGTAATTAAAGTCATTTTGATGTCTCGTTGCCTGCTATAACATAAGGGCAGCGTTCTGTGGTTTGCTTTGAGTAATTTCTCGAGTTGTCTGAGTGTTTGAGGCTAATAAAGGAGGGGCTGGGATAAAGTGTGATTGAGATCAGGCCTTTAGCTCATGATTAACTTCTTGATTTTGTCTAAACATTGCCAAAAGGACTGGAGTAAGCAGGAGAGGAGAATTTATAACATCCAGTATTGCTTTTCTGATTTGGATGAGGTTCGTACACTTCCCAGTTTCACTGAAGTTCCTTACCCCCACTGAGAAGAAAGAAGGACCATAGGGTCTACCTGTGACTGACACATTCTCTTCAGCTTGAATTCCTTACCTTGAGCATCAGATTTGCATGCATGTGGTTGCATACATGTCTTGCAGACCCTCAGGTCTAGTCAACCTCTTCCTTCAATGTAATTTTCATACATCACAGTATCACCAGGGTTGAAAGAGACCTCAAAGATCATCAAGTCCAACCCATTACCACAGACCTCAAGACTAGACCATGGCACCAAGTGCCGTGGCCAAATATGCCTTGAACACCTCCAGGGAAGGTGACTCCACCTCCCTGGGCAGCCCATTCCAGTAGCCAATGACTCTCTCAGTGAAGAACTTTCTCCTCACCTCCAGCCTAAACTTCCCCTGGCACAGCTTGAGACTGTGACCTCTTGTTCTGGTGCTGATTGCCTGAGAGAAGAAGGTAACCTCCTGCTGGCTACAACCACCCTTCAGGTAGTTGTAGACAGCAAGAAGGTCTCCCCTGAGCCTCCTCTTCTCCAGGCTAAACAATCCCAGTTCCCTCAGCCTCTCTCCATAGGGCTTGTGCTCCAGGCCTCTCCCCAGCCTCGTTGCCCTTCTCTGGACACGCTCAAGCACCTCAATGTCCTTCTTAAATTGAGGGGCCCCGAACTGGACACAGGACTCAAGGTGTGGCTTAACCAGTGCAGAGTCCAGGGGGAGAATGACCTCCCTGCTCCTGCTGGCCACACTATTCCTGCTGCAGACCAGGATGCCATTGGCCTTCTTGGCCACCTGGGCACACTGCTGGCTCATGTTTACAGAATCACAGATTGGAAGGGTGCTTTGCAGATTATCCAGTCCAACCCTTTTGCTAAAGGTTCACTAGCAGCAGGCTGCCCAGGATCACAATGTCAAGGCAGATTTGGAATCTCTCCAGAGAAGGAGAATCCACAGCTTCTCTGGGCAGCCTGGTCCAGTGCTCCACCACCCTCAAAGCAAATAAGCTCCTCCCCATGTTTAGATGGAATTGCCCACTGTCATTCCTTAGATGGGTGGCTTTGAATCCTGCCTTCAGGTTTCTGCTTTGACAATCCCCATTTTCAGGCTGTGCACGATACTGTGAACTGAATTCTTTACTGACAGATTTCTGTTTCATTTTCCCTTTTCCCCTTTTCCTCTTTTCACTTTCCCCCCTTTTCCCTTTTCCTTTTCCCCCATTTTCCCTTTTCCTTTTCCCCCATTTTCCCTTTTCCTTTTCCCCCCTTTCCCTTTTCCTTTCCCTCCCTTTCCTTTTCTCCCCTTTTCCCTTTTCCTTTTCCCCCCTTTTCCCCCTTTCCCCCCTTCCTCTTTTCTTCAGTGTGGAGTTACAAGAGATGATTTGTGAGAGCACACAGCTCTGGGGCCATTAATGGAATCAGACCCTTTCTTCTATGTAATTGGTTCAGGTTTTGCTCTCAGCTGATAAGAAACAAATGCCATTACCAGCTGAGTTGCTTGAGAGTGAAACAATAACAGCTTGAAGCCTTACAGTAGGGAAGCTTCATTTATAGTTATTTATAACAAGAAGAAACTAAAGAAGGGAAATGTAAAGATGAAGAGTAGAAAACCCTCGCTTGCATTGGGCTAAGGACTGATTTCTGAGGAGAAATAGGAAAAGCCTTTTCACTGAAGCACCAGATGACCCTAAGACCTGCTTTGGCAAGAGGAGGAGGTATTTGATTCCAGCCTCTCTGTTTCCTGTGGGAAAGTGACAGTGCCACAATTGTTGCCTTAATGTCCTATGGGCATGATCAATGAAGAACTCAGGTTTGGGATTTTTTTTCCAAGATGTAGCAATGAATCTTCAGAAGAGATATTAACCCTCCACAAAAAAAGATAAGTTCCTCCCATGAAGCAAGCATTCAGCAGCTGCCACCACAGTTAAAAAATGTTCTTGATAAGCTTCCTAGGGAAGGTAGATAATGACACACACAACTTACATAGGCTCCTTGCCCTTAAATAAACAGATTCCTTCAGAGTTCAGTTGAGGTGGGATGGCTTCAGCACAGGGGGTAGAGCTGAAGAGCCTTCCAAGAATTATAAGTTTAGCATTTCTTTAAGGACTTCTCATGTTTGGCAGTCTCCAGTGCTGCATCTCTTTGGGTTTGATGCCATGGCTCAAGTCTATAAAGTGGTGTCAGTGTTGGAATTACCAGGAATGTTTTTTTTTTCAGTTGGTATCTTAGTATCATGGACTGCTTTGGATTGGAAAGGATCATTAAAACTTATCCACATCGTAGTCAGCAGGGACATCTACAGCTAGAGCAGGTTACTCAGAGCCCCAAACAACCTGACCTGGAATAGTTCTAGGGATGGGACTTCTACCACCTCTCTGGACAACCTGTGTCAGTAGTCACCACTCTGAGTGTGAAAAATTTTGTTCCTTCTTTTTAGTCTAAATCTCCCTCTTTTAGTTTCAAACCATCACTCCTTGTCCTGTCACAAGAGGCCCTGCCAAAAAGCTTGGCCCCATCTTTCTTACAGGTCCCGTGAAGTGCTGAAAGTTGAAGTTAAGCATGGTAGCAAAGATGAAACTTCCCACCTTGTGAATTAGGTCACAAGTCATGAGGGATGGGATTAACCTCACCCAATTTTAGATGTCTTTAATAAAATGGTTTTATCTGGACAAGTTGCAGAGAATGATTCATCCAATGTGCTTCAGGTCTCTATTTAAGCTTGAGTTTAGAGCACTGGAACAGGCTGCCCAGGGAGTTGTGCAGTCTCCCTCTCTGGAGATATTCAAGACCTGCCTGGATGTGTTCCTGTGTGATCTGCTATAGGTGATCCTGCTCTGGCAGGGGGGTTGGACTGGATGAGCTTTGGAGGTCCCTTCCAGCCCCTGACACTCTGTGATTCTGTGATTCCTTCACAGTGTAGCTGTGACTCTTCCTCTCCATTTGCTATCAACAGAGCCTGGTTTACTACCCCCAACTGCTAATCACTGCTTCTCACCCACTGGAGATCATGCTCTACTCCACCTGAGCAGACCTTGTGAGCTCACTAAGCACTGATGTTCCAAACAGCATGTTCCAAACTGTTTTCTTCTTGTATTATTTCAGGGACATGGCAGTCACTCCTGTGCTGAGCAGCTCCCATCAACAACTACTGGAACCAATACCTGCTTCTCTTCTTTCAGATGGAAGGGATGTCACCCAAGACCAGAGCTTCCCCCTGATTAACCCAGAGAGCAGGTGAGTTTGGTGTCTGATACAGCAGACTGCCACTGGGTGGGATGAAGGTTAATGCTGCAATCTGCAAGATCTAAATCCATTTCCCAAGTAATGCTGCAATCTGCAAGATCTAAATCCATTTCCCAAGTGAATCCATTTCCCAGCTGTCTCACCTGGGGCATCACAGCCATATCACCCACGTGTCGCTGCAGCATAAAACGAAGCCTTGTCATTCGTGGGAATGCTTTCATTTAGACTCCATCATTCACACAGAAAGGGAATGTCAGTATCAAGAAGATGTTTTAAAGGAGGACAAGGTCCTGCAATGACAGGACAAGGGGCAATGGGCTTAAACTGGCAGAGGGGAGATTTAGACTGGATGTTAGGAGGAAGTTCTTTACAGTAAGGGTGGTGAGGCACTGGCACAGGTTGCCCAGGGAGGTTGTGGATGCTCCCTCCCTGGATGTGTTCAAGGCCAGATTGGATGAGGCCTTGAGTAACCTGTACTAGTGGGAGGTGTCCCTGCCTATGGCAGGGGGTTGGAACTAGGTGATCCTTGAGGTCCCTTCCAACCTTACCATTCTATGATTCTATGATTCTATGATTCTATGACATATGCTAGAAAAAGACTTGTTTCAGTTGTAGGAAACCAGAACTTCAGTGAAAGATGTGGTTTTCAAATCAGTTTAGCAGGTATTGCTATCAGGATTCTTTCCCATTCTCTCTTTAGAGAATTATCATTTAGAGAATTAAGCATTACTGTGCCACACCCTTTGGGAGGCTCTGGGCAGTGTCGTGGTTGACCTGCTGGAAAGCAGTTCTGCAGAGAAGGACCTGGGAGTACTGGCAGACAACTGCACCATCAATGTGCTCTTGTGACCCAGAAGGGCCCAGGTTTCCAGGCATGCATTAAGACTGTGAGTAGGTCAAAGGAGATTCTCTTCTCCCTCTACTCTCCCCTAGTGAGGCGACATCTAGAGTCCTGGGTCCAGTTTTGGGCTCCCCAGTTCAAAAGAGACAATGAGTCCAGTGGAGGCTATGGTACTGGAGTATCTCTGTGAGGAGGACAGGCTGGGGCTTTAGCCTGGAGGAGAACAGCCTGAGAGAGCTTCTCAATGCTCAGCAAGAGCTAAAGGGTGGGGGGCAAGTGGATGGAGCCAGATTCTTTTCAACACCTAACCAATTTAAAGCTTGTAGAGAGGTGAGGATAGATTTGAAAAGGCTACCACTGTAACTATTTTTTAGGCCTTAAGCTGTGGACTACATTGTCATGACTCACTTTGCAGGTCCACATTGCCTCTTACACAATGGCTGTGAGTGGCTCAGATGGTCCTGTTTAACAAGTACCTCGGAGCTCTGGCTGCCAAGAGCCCTGTCTGCTGTTGTGGCAAGTGACATTGTGGCCTGTCTATGCAGTATCCTTGATAAGCTTTTTGTTTCTCCTCTCCTGGCCATCTGCTGTAATCTCATGCCCAGATGGGATACACAGAAGCAACCAGATGCCACACAGCATGACCTAGTAAAGCATAACACATCAGATCTCCCATCTGCACTAGGAAGTAGACATGTGCTTGCAGGCAGGCTCTGCTCACTCCTTGGAACCTACCACAAAGTTCCTCTGAAAGCTGAAACTTAGAGTGAGCTGATGTCTAGGAGGTTCTGGATGTTGCTAAACTTGAATTTAATTGTGGGTTCAATCCTGTGGTTGATGTCCTCTTCTCATTTCATAAAAGCCAAGATATTTTTTTTGCTGTATCGAAACAGACCACACCATGTATGTAGAGTGAGAAGTTCTCCTCTCCAGACTAAAGAACTCCAGTTCCCTCAGCTGCTCCTCACAAGACTTGTGCTCTAGACCCTTCACCAGCTTTCTTGCCCTTCTCTGGACAAAATACAGCATCTCAATGCCCTTGTTGGAGTTCAGGGCCCCAAAATGAACCCAGGATCTGAGGTGTGGCCTCACCAAGGTCCAGTACATGGGGACAATCCCTTCCCCAGTCCTTTTGGCCACACTACTGCTGATCCAAGCCAGGATGCTGGTAGCTTTCTTGGTCACCTGGACACACCATGGCTCATCTTCAGCCACTGTCAATCAACACCCTCAGGTCCTTTTCTGTTAGGCAATTTTCCAGGTACTCTGCCCCAAGCCCGAGCCATTCGTGGGGTTGTTGTGACCCAAGTGATGAAAAGCTCAACATGAGCCTGCAGTGTGCACATGCAGCCCAGACAGCAACCAAGTCCTGGGCTGCATCAAGAGCAGTGTGACCAGCAGGGCAAGGGAGGGGATTCTACCACTTTACTCTGCTCTCCTCAGACCCCACCTGGAGTACTGTGTGCAGTTCTGGAGCCCTCAGCACAGGAAGGACATGGAAGTGTTGGAGTGGGTCCAGAGGAGGGCCACAAGGATGATCAGAGGGCTGGAGCAGCTCTGCTATGAGGACAGGCTGAGAGAGTTTGGGGCTCTGCAGCCTGGAGAAGAGAAGGCTTCCAGGACACCTTAGAGTAGCCTTCCAGTATCTGAAGGGGGCCTACAGGAAGGCTGGGGAGGGACTATTGACAAGGTCTTGCAATGCCAGGACAAGGGGCAATGGGTTTAAACTGGCAGAGGGCAGATTTAGATTGGATGTCAGGAGGAAGTTCTTTCCAGTGAGGGTGGTGAGGCACTGGAACAGGTTGCCCAGGGAGGTTGTGGCTGCTTCCACCCTGGAGGTGTTCAAGGCCAGGTTGGATGAGGCCTTGAGTGAGCTGTACTAGTGGGAGGTGTCCCTGCCTATGGCAGGGGGGTTGGAACTAGATGATCCTTGAGGTCCCTTCCAACCTTACCATTCTATGATTCTGTGGTAAGTGCAGGCCCCAACACTTGGCCTTGTTGAACCTCATCCCACTGGCCTTGGCCCAGCCAGCCAGCCTGACCAGATTTCAAGCTATTGACTTTCTTCCTCACCTGTTAAGCAGAATTCTTAGCTAAACTTCCTGCTGAAAAAAAAAAAAAAAAATATCTCAGTGCACTTCTTACATCCTAGAGAGACTGCCAGTCCCCTTTCTGTGATGAACTACCTGCCACTGTAATTACCAGTAGTTAATTAGCATGCTGTAAAAAGGTTGAACCCGTGGGCCTGTGCAGATTCATTTGTGCCACCTTGGAGGGTGCTGAAGGAGAACGGAGCGAGCCTACGAGAGAAACCGAGAGATTATGCATCATCTGTCCTTAGCAGCAAGAGGCAAGACATATAATTCAAATGAGAGTGAAGCTGTGAGGAGTTTTAAAGGTCTTGCCCTTCACATATGGGAGTAAATATGTCTTTCCTCTCTGCCTCTCTGCTCTTTTGACTTTGGCAACGCTTTCGTTTAGCACTGTTAAGAATGCAGCGGAGAAACAACCGCAAGGAGAGTAAAAAAGCAAACTGCTAATCTGATTTGGGTTTCGGTGCCTGCATCATGGCCTACAGCAAAATTGTGTGGAGTCATCCTGTCAGATCCTTGTGCAATGGGAAATATGGGAAGGTTGGAAGAGCTTTGCTGCTAGGGAGTGATTGATGGCAATGCTGTTGGGTAGATGCATTTGAAATGCTGGTGAGAGAGCCCTGCCCCGTGTGTTCTGAAGCGCTGTGGTGATTTTGCTTGAGTACTGAGGTGGTTTAATATTTTCTTCTCCTTTTTCTCCAAATGTATGCTTTCACTATTTGGAATGGAAGAAAGAGTAAACTAAAAAAAGCTATCAAGGGGTAAGAGCATGATTGGATGGACTTCCAGGCACAGCCAACAAAGGAATCAGTGTTTTCCAAGACTGCAGATTAGTCTGATACCTCACTGAGGGACACTGTGTCCATCTCCCATATTTTTTGCATTATGTCTATCATTTGGCAGTTTTTATTGGCTCTGGTGGAAGCATCATCACTGTTCTTCAGGTTACTAACTTACTGGATTCAAGTCCTGTGGTTGTTCTGCTACTTTTGGCCTAGTAGTAAAAGAGGTGATCCTGAGGGCATTTAGTCAAGAGTGAAAATGAAAGCTTTTGGTTTGCTCTCTGCCCTCCCACCTGAAGTTGTCAGCAGAACTGTTTCTAATTACATCCATGCCTTCTTTTCATTGCTAAGATCATAACTGTGGTCTTCTTGGAGGTAACTTGCAGAATCCCTGCATGGTGGATGTTGAAAGGGACCTCTCTTGGGGATCATGTAGACCAACTTTCCTGCTACAGCAGGTTTGCCTAGAGCAGGTTGTGCAAGGATCCTGTAGCCTAAGCTTTCTTGATTTCACAAAACACCTTGCAAGCTTCCAGGAATGTTTAAAGTCTGAGCTCTCTTCCACAAGTGAAAGTGTGGATTTATTTTTTTTTTTTTGCATGAGATTCCATTTGTTTTCATTTGTAGGCTTCAACAATTTCTCACTGGCTTTGGTGAGAAGCAGTCCTTGTGGCAAGATATCTTACAACCCTGCTTTAAAGAACTGTTCCTCACCACAGACATTGATAAATTCTTTAGGTTCCTGCCTGCTGGATTTCATTACTTACTCATTACTTCATTTTACCAGTAGAAATCACTGAATCATTAAGGTAGGAAAAGACATACAAGATCATCAAGTCCAACCACTAACCAGCACTGCCAGGTCACCACTAAACCATGTCCTTCAGCACCACATGTACATGATTTTGAAACCCCTGCAGGGGTAGGAACTCCACCACTGGCCTGGGCAGCCTGGTCCAGGCCTTGACAACCCTTTCAGGGAAGACATTTTTCCTAATGTCCAGTGTAAACCTCCTCTTGTGCAACAGAATCACAGAAACATTCAGTTTGGAAAAGATCCCAAGTCCAACTGTTATCCCTAGTCTACAAGCTTCACCCCAAACCATATCTCCAAGCACCACATGTAAAAGACTTTGAAACACATCCAGGGTTGGTGACTCAACCACCTCCCTGGGCAGCTCATTCCAATGCCTGACTACTCTTGCTGGGAAAAACATTTACTAATGTCCAGTCTAAACCTACCCTGAGGCTGTTTCCTCTTGTCCTGCTGCTTGTTCCTTGGGAGAAGAGACCGACCTTCATCTGCCTCCAACCTGCTTTCAGGGAGTTGGAGAGAGTGAGAAGGTCCCCCCTGAACCTCTTTTTCTCCAGACTAAACAAGCAGAGTTCCCTCAGTCACTCCTCACAAGTCAGTGTTACAGATCCCTTCACCAATCTCGTCTGTCTTCTTTGGGTGCAATCTTTGTAAAGATATTAAAATGATCTGGTGACAGCATAACAAGGAGAAGCAGAGAGAGGAGGGACAAAATGCAGTGAGTTGAAGAACAGAAATCTCTTAATCTGTTACTATACCTCCTTTATTGTAGGTCTGAGGTTGGGGTCAGAACCTCACCCAGCACTGACCAGTGCATTTAACAAGGAACTGTCTCAAATACATTATTGTGCATCTCTGTTCCTGCCACACCCAATCAATGGATAAATATCCATCAATTATTAAGCCATCATATCCCATGACATATGTTAGGGTTTGGCAGCCCAAATCTGTAAACAAATTCCATAGCAATCCAGAGCTTTACTCCTCAGCTCATTGCTAATGGGTTTTGCATTTAGTGCACCCAGAATTCATTTAGCTCATTATTCCGTAGGGAGGCTCTTTTGAAAGCTTCCTATTTTTCATTGCTTTTCCATGTAGCTGAGTGGGAAATTTTACTAGAGGGGAAAAAAATGAAAGTCAGGACAGATACCTGTGTTGTCACACTGGCTACGGCAGAAACTTCTTTCCAAGGCAGTTCCTGTTTTCCTTTACTCACCAAGAGAGAACATCAGCACAGATTTGGCAACAGGGAGCTCTGAGGTCCGAGCTCAGATCTGAAGCTGATTCACTGTGTGGCCTGAACCTTTTTATTGCACCTGTCTCTGTGATTGATTAATTAAATCAACACATGAACACTGAGGGGGTAGTAGTTGTGTTTGCTAGTACTAGGAGTTCTTAGAGAACTGTCAAGTGTGAAATAGCTTCATATAACTGATAAGTACTGGGATTTATTTCTGACTTTTGACTGGGTTGTGTGACTGCAACATCAATAATACTGCCAGAATGAGGGGGAATGGCCTGAAACTGTGCCAGGGGAGGTTTAGGCTGGATAATAGGAAAAAAATTCTTTCCAGCAAGAGTGGTCAGGCATTGGAACAGGCTGCCCAGGGAGGTGCTGGAGTCACCATCCCTGGGGGTGTTCAAGAAATGTGTGGGCACAGCACTCTGGACACAGTTTGATGGCTGTGGTGGTCTTAGATTGGTGGTTGGACTTGATGGTCTGAGAGGTCTTTTTCAACCAAAACAATTCTATCATTCCATGACTTTATGATTTAGTGCCTGTGCCTTTTTTTGTTGCTGTTTTAAAGCATGAGTTGTTTCCCTTACTCAGCTCCAGGGAATCTGGCCCTGCTACTGGACAATTTCTAATCCCACCTGGTGCTTCTGCTGCTGAAGGTCTGACAGTTCGAACTCTTGTTCCCCATGGTCACCTCACCAAGGAAGCCAAAGCTGAGCATCAGGACCCGAGAGGAGCTGCAAGTGGAGCAGATGGACAAAAAGGTTTGAACCATGTTCCAAAGTTTTGCTCAGGGTGGGTGTCTTTCTGTAATGGCAGTGCCTTTACTGGGCTGACAGGACAGCTTCTTCATGCTTCTGGAAATGACACTTAGAAGCAGCAGTGTCACAATGTGGCAGAATCATCACAGTGTGAACGCTAGAAAGAGTCATATCATAAGATTTAGAGATTTAGACTAGATGTTAGGAGGAAGTTCTTTCCAGTGAGGGTGGTGAGGCACTGGCACAGGTTGCCCAGGGAGGTTGTGGCTGCTCCCTCCCTGGAGGTGTTCAAGGCCAGGTTGGACGAGGCCTTGAGTGAGCTGTGCTAGTGGGAGGTGTCCCTGCCTATGGCAGGGGGTTGGAACTAGATGATCCTTGAGGTCCCTTCCAACCTTACCATTCTATGATTCTATGATTTTAAGATCAGAGAACGGTTTGGGTTGGAAGGAACCTTAAAGATCATCTAGTTCAAATCCCCTTGCAGTCAGCAGGGGCATATTTGACTAGACCAGGTTGCTCAAAGCCCCATCTAACCTGGCTATGAACTCTAGTAGGCATGGAGATTCTACAGCTTCTCTGGGCATCTTGTGCCAGTGTCTCAGCACCCTCACAGTGGTGAATTTCTTCCTAATATCTAATCTAAATCTCCTCTCTTTCAATTTAAAGCTACTATCCCATGTCTTATCTCTACATGCCCTTGTAAAAAGTCCCTCCCTATCTTTCCTTTAGGCCTTCTTTAAATACTGAAAGACCACAATAAGCTCTCCCTGGAACTTTCTCTTCTCCAACCTGACCAACCCAAAGTCTCTTAGCCTGTCCTCACAGCAGAGGTGCTCCAGTCCTCTGATCATCTTTGCTAAATCAACTTTCTCTCAGTTAACTTTTGGATGCATTAAAAATAGCAACTGCTTAGGCATAAAGTTACCCTTCCATTACCACAAAATCTCAGAATGGTGGGGATTGGAAGGGACTGGACTAGAACTCCAGAAGTCCCTTCCAATCCCCACCATAAGCAGGTGGGTGCTATAAGCAGGGTCACTGAACCCATCCAGGATCCCATCCAGGTGGGTCTGGTATCTCTACAGAGAAGGAGATTCCACAACTTCTGAGCAGCCTGCTGCAGTGCAAAGAGTGGCTGTCAGTGTGTCCATGTCCAAGTGGAGGCCAGTGACAGGCAGAGTCCTTCAGGGATCAGTCCTGGGACCGGTCCTGTTTGACGTCTTTGCCAGCCACATCGACATAGGCATTGAGTGCAGCCTCAGCAAGTCTGCTGATGACACCAAGCTGTGTGGTGCAACTGACAACTGGAGGGAAGGGATCTATCCAGAGGGACCTGGACAGGCTGGAGAGGTGGGCACAGGCCAACTTCTTGAAGTTCAACATGACCAAGTGTAAGGTCCTGCACCTGGATTGAGGCAATCCCAAGCACCAATATAGGCTGGGCAGCGACTGGCTTGAGAGCAGCCCTGAGGAGAGGGACTTGGTTGTGCTCATGGATGAGAAGCTCATTATGAGCCATCAGTGTGCACTTGCAGCCCAGAAAGCCACCCAGACCCTGGGCTGCATCAAAAGTGTGCCCAGCAGGTGGAGGGAAGTGATCCTCTCTACTCTGCACTGGTGAGACCCCACCTAGACTACTGCATCCAGTTCTGGAGCCCCTATTACAAGAGGGATATAGATGTGCTGGAAGGTGCCCAGAGAAGGACCAGGAGGATGATCAGAGGGCTGGAGCACCTCTCCTATGAGAAGAGACTGAGGGAGTTGGGGCTGTTCAGTCTAGAGAGGAGAAGGCTCCAAGATGACCTTATTGTGACCCTTCAGTATCTTAATGGGGCCTATGTGAAATCTGGGGAGGGGCTTTTTAGGATGTCAGGTAGTGATAGGACTTAGGGGGAGTGGAACAAAGCTAGAAGTGAGTAGGTTCAGACTGGATGTGTGGAAGAACTTCTACAGTGTGAGGGTGGTGAGACCCTGGAATGAGTTGCCCAGGGAGGTGGTGGAAGCCTCATGCCTGGAGGTGTTTAAGGCCAGGCTGAATGAGACTCTAGGCAGCCTGATCTAGTGTGAGGTGTCCCTGCCCATGGCAGGGGAGTTGGAACTAGATGATTCTTGTGGTCCCTTCCAACCCTGACTGATCCTTTGGTTTTATGATTCTGTATGTAGAGGCAGAGCAGTCTACCTGAAGTTGTTACTCTTCCCCTACCTCCCATACCCCTGGCTTTCAGCTGGAGATGTGCTTTGGAATAAACTTTGACTTTCCTTTGTAATGCTTCTTCACTGATTTATAATTTCTGCAGAGATTGAACTCACAAGTGACAACCTCCAGAGAAAACCCATCAAGTCCAAGGCTGCTTCTCCTCATGTGCCTCAGCTCATCAGCTGGCCAGGCTCCCACTCCAGACCTGTGCTACCTCCAATCCCACCTGGCCGAAAGAAGACCAATCCCTGATGGCCACTACTAGCCAAGTCTCTGAACCTTTCCAACAGGAACGCTGATTTTGAGATATTTCCCTTTCCACAAAGCAAAGTCTGTCAAATACTATCTCTAAATCCATTTCTTATTAACTCTCCCCCCAAATTTTATTTATTTATAACTTTATTAAAAAGTAATTTCTGTATTTCCCACAGCTAGAAATTATTTCCCCAGGCTCTCCCAGCTGGGGAATGGTGCAGACTTTTTCCTGACAGCCACATGACCATATCTTCCATTAATTTCTCTCTTTCCTCTCCTTTTTCTATTAGAGACAGGGCCTCTGATAATATTACAGGGCCAGTTAATTATTTTGAGGAGGGATTTTGTGAAATGTTCAGAGTAAGGTTAGGAGTGAAAACTAATTCCAAGTCTTTATTTTTTAATAAAATGTGGGGTTTGGTTGGTTGTTTTTTTTTTTGCTTTTTTAGGGTTGGTTTTTTTTTT
>VWZE01014940.1:1695-39100 GCA_013396675.1 Eubucco bourcierii | reverse complement strand
TTTTTTTGGGTTTGTTTTTTTTTTTTTTTTTTTTTTGAAGGGAAGAGACAGAATTCTTTGATTTAGAAGTGTATTTAAACAACCTAGTAAAGTGTCATCAGGAAAAAAATAAAAGTACCATTAGTGAGAACTAGCTGAAGCTCTAAGTAGTTTGTAAAGATTTGTTTTTCTCTACGTGGAGCAGAGCTCTGGCAAGTAAATAAAACTCTTGAGTTAATGTTTCTCCTGATTAAATTTCATTACTATCCACTTGCAAAACAGGTAGTGAGGCCTCTTTGCTGAAGCAGCTTCCCTGAGGAGGGATGTTTGTTAGTCATATTCCAGCATGAGTCCTCAGAGGTCTTTGAATGCACAGAAGACACAGCCACAGTGTGGAGGCAAGTCCATGGAAGAGCTCTAGTTGACCTCACCATGGGTCTCCACAATGCAGACAAAGGGCTTTGTTGATTTAATGGATAGATTCAGTTAACCTGAACTTAAATTCCATTCAAGCCTGTAGAGCAGCTCAGGTTTTTAGTAACCAGTATTTTCCATAGAGCAGCTGCCTGGGTCCTCAGGCTGATGAACAACAGCTCTTCCCAGGCACCACTTTTTCATTACTGGCTCATGGCAGAACAAAAGTCAAGGCTGCTCTGTGGTCTGGGTTCAGGAGTTCAGGCAACCAAAGCTGCAGCTTTGACCTTAGTGGGTTCACTTCTGTGATTCTGTGACTGAGCAAATGAAGCCTCTGGGCATCAGCACAATCCTGGAATCTAGAGATCACCCAGTCAAACCCCCCTGCTACAGCAGGGCCACACACAGCAGGCTGCCCAAGATCACAATGTCCAGGTAGATTTGGAATCTCTCCAGAGAAAGACATTCCACAGCCTCTCTGGGCAGCTGGCTCCAGGACTTCAACACCCTCATAGGAAAGACATTTCTACTCATCTTCAGATGAAACCTTCCAGCTTCTACTTCGTGCATGTTGCCCCTTGTTTTGTCACAGGACACCACTGAAAAGAGTCTGGCTCCATCCTCTTGCCCCAACCTTAGGACATTGCTGAGCATTGTTCAGATCCCTGCTCAGGCTGCCTTCTCCAGCCTCAACAGCCCCAGGGCTCTCAGCCTTTTCTCCTCGTAGAGATATTCCAAGTCCCCTCAGCATCTTTGTAGTTTCTGGTGGACTCCCTGTCTGTCTTGAACTGGGGAGCCCAGAACTGGACATCAAGCCAAAGCAAGGGGGAGGAGAACCTTCCTCAACCTGCTGGTCACACTCTTAGTGAACTCCTGGCTTTGAAGACATTACTGTGCACAGGAGCAAGTCTAAGCAAGAGCCTTTCTGCAGCTAAGCCTTTGGCAGTGACTCTGCCCATCGGTGTTGTCACTGCTAGAAACAGCAACTCTGTGTGCAAACCTCCCTGAACTTCAGCAAGTGCAGCTCCTGAGAAGAGCCTGACCTGAGAAGCCAAATCACTGACCAGAGTTAGTTCTGCTCTAACTCCAACCAGGTCACCATTCCTTCCCAGCTCTCCAGGACACCACCACTTGCACACTGAACTCTCCACTCTTCCCATGGAGTGGTTATTCCCTTCAGTGTACTACAAAACAAAACATGACAGCTCATCCCTGATCTGTGCTGAATTTCCCTGGCTTGAAATCTTCAATCCTCCAAAATCCTTGAACTTCTTAAAGGAATGAGCTGAGTAATCCAAACTGCTCACATTTACAAGAACAGCCTTAAAAAAGCTAAGCTCAGCAGCTCAGGACTTGTGTCTCTGCTTTGGTTACCTAGAGCTGAGCGTAGAGGTGTAGCAAAAACACATTACTTTGATATCCCAGTTGTGAAAAGAACTAAGTTGTTGTTCTGTGATCAGGCTGTTGGTTGTCTTCTTTGCATTTCTCTCAGACAATGTTTGAAGACCATCTCCTATTTTGCAATCAGTTTGTGAGCCTTAAGCTTCCAACACTTCCAAATATGGCATGTCCAGGGAGGTTACAGACTATGCAAGAGAGAAGAAGGGACTTGCATGGAAGTAGAATTAAGGTTTTAAAAGCATCAGAAAGAAGGTGAATTTGCTGAAGTCAACCCAAGAAAATAGTCACTTTCTTGCCTTCCCTCTCTAAGTTTTACTGCTGTTCATTTGCTCTCTCTTCTCTCCTTGGTGCACCACAGATCATAGAAATCATTAAGGTGGGAAAGACCTCCAAGATCATCAAGTCCAACCAACTGGAATGCTAAACCATTTTATGAGGTTCCCCAAAACAACTGCATTAGGCTGATCTGCTCTGTGTCTACTGCGTCCTGAGGCACACAACATCTAGTCAGATTAGAAGGCAGAAGTCACATGATCACACAATGTTGGGGGTTAGAAGAGATCTCTGGAGATCATCCAGTCCAACTCTCCTGCTAAAGCAGGCTCACCCACAGCAGGTTGCCCAGGATCATAGAATGGTAAGGTTGGAAGGGACCTCAAGGATCATCTAGTTCCAACCTCCTGCCATAGGCAGGGACACCTCCCACTAGTACAGCTCACTCAAGGCCTCATCCAACCTGGCCTTGAACACCTCCAGGGAGGGAGCATCCACAACCTCCCTGGGCAACCTGTGCCAGTGTCTCACCACCCTCACTGTAAAGAACTTCCTCCTGACATCCAGTCTAAATCTGCCCTCTGCCAGTTTAAGCCCATTGCCCCTTGTCCTGTCATTGCAAGACCTTGTCAATAGTCCCTCCCCAGCCTTCCTGTAGGCCCCCTTCAGATACTGGAAGGCTACTATCAGGTCCCCTCGAAGCCTTCTCTTCTCCAGGCTGAAGAGCCCCAACTCCCTCAGCCTGTCCTCATAGGAGAGCTGCTCNTGCTCTTGATGCAGCCTAGGACTCGGTTGCTGTCTGGGCTGCATGTGCACACTGCAGGCTCATGTTGAGCTTTTCATCAACCCAGACTCCAAGGTCCTTTTCCTCAGGGCTGCTCTCCAGCCATTCACCACCCAGCCTGGATTTGTGCTTGGGATTGTGCCTACCCAGGTGCAGGACCTTACACTTGGCCTTGTAATCACAGTGTCCTGGTGAGTTTGGAATCTCTCCAGAGAAGGAGACTCTACAACCTCTCTCAGCAGCCTGCTCCAGGGCTCCAGCCCCCTCACAGCAAAGTTTTTCCTCATATTCAGGTGGAAACTCCTGGGTTCTAAACTGTGCCCATAGCCCCTTTGTCCTGTCACTGGGCACCACTGACAAGAGTCTGGCTCTGTCCTCTTGACCACAGCCTTTATGTCTTGCTGAGCACTGATCTCCTCTCAGGCTGCTCTTCTTCAGGCTCAACAGCCCCAGGGCTCTCAGCCTTTCTTCCTCACAGATATGTGCCAGGCCTCTTAGCATCTTTGGAGCCTTTACTGGACTGTCTCCAGTAGTTCTCTGTCTCTCTTGAACTGCTAAGTGCAGAACTGGACCCAGGACTCTGGATGTGGCCTCTCAGTAGTCAGAGCAAAGGGGGAGGAGAACCCCCCCTGACTACCTGGTCACTCTTATTCACAACTGTCAGGAGAACGTTGACCTTGGTCACAAGGGCACATTACTGGCTGATGGTGAACTACTTGTCCCGTAGCACTCCTGAATCCTTTATCTGCAAGGCTGCTTCCCAGCAGGTGCCCCCATCCTGTGCTGCTGCAGACATGCAGTGTTTCCCTTTCCTTCAGCAGCCTGTGCCACCCTGGAGCTCGCTGGGTTGAGTTTAGAAGGTTTATTTTCAGCTGAGAGCACAGAAGGTGGAGCTCAGTGCCTCTGTATTCTTAGAGCAGGAGATGAAGGCGAGGCTGTTCCAGGGAGTTCTGTTTGACTGGCAGGAAGCACATTTGGATTACAGCAGGGTAACACCTTCAGTGAGCCAGCCTCAGATGAGTCTCCACTTCTCCAGTTTTGCAGGGGGGACTGCAATGAGCTCTTTAGTTTCCCTTTGTGAAGTGAAACCTTCAGCATTCAGTGAAACTAGAAGCTGTGATTAGAATCAGAGAATCATTAAGGTTAGAAAAGACCTCCAAGGCCATCCAGTCCAACCTTCTACCCAACAATTCCATGACCACCATGTCCTAAAGTGCCACATTTACTTGTTTTACACCTCCAGGTATGGTGACTCCACCACTGCTCTGGGCAGCCTGGTCCAAGCCTTGACAGTCCTTTCCACAAAGAAATTGTTTCTCGTGTCCAAGTTATGCCTCCCCTGGTGCAACTTGAGGCTGTTTCCTCTTGTCCTGTCACTTGTTCCTTGGGAAAAGAGACCAACCCCCACCTCACACCAACCTCCTTCCAGGGAGCTACAGAAAGTAAGTCTCTTCTCAGCCTCATTTTCTTCAGGGTGAACAACCCCAGGTCCCCCAGTTGCTCCTCACAAGATTTGTGCTCTAGACCCTTTGCCAGCTTTCTTTCCCTTCTCTGGACACTCTCCAGCACCTCCATGTCCTTGGAGAGAGGGGCCCCAAACTGAACCCAGGATTTGAGGTGTGGCCTTAGTGCCCAGTACAAGGAGATAGTACAGGCCCTGTCCTGGTGCTGCTGGCCAAACACACAGTAATACAAGTCAGGGACACCACCACAGATGCTGTAGGAGAAGGAGGTGCTGAATTACAGGATGATGGGTTTGTTGGACATGGGGGGCAGTATTTTAATGCAGACCTGTGCTTTGAATGAGAAGAACTTTGCTAGCTAAAGCTTTCATGCTCAGTGAAGACATCCAGGAGCTGCAGACTAAGTCCCTAAGTAGCTGCTTCTGTGAATCTGCTGAGCACACAGAGTGCTGGAGGCCAAGATGCTCCATGGATGGTCACGGAGCACATTGGCAGCTTCGCAACCTGCCAACCCTAATGGCTTGGCAGAAGATGAGAGCAGGAGATACAGAGCAGCTTGGGTTCTCCAGCAGTTGCTTCCCAAATCAGTTGTGTATTTTAAAAAAACAAATGCAAAATGTTTTGGTGCCATGACCTTCATCTCCCCACCTCCCTCCTTCACTAAACCCACTAGAAACCTTAGAAGCCAGGGAGAAGCTGGCAGAGACTTGACTTGCTGGTGAAACCACCACAAATCCAGCAGCTACATCTTTCCATTTGACCTTTTTAAGCGTGGTCTGGAAACAGATAGTGAACAGTTTCCAGCACTGACCCAGGGGCTGTTTATGTCTCTGCAGGGCACCCACATCCATTTCTAAAGCCACCTTCCTGAAGCACCCTGTCATGTCCCAACAGCTTCTGGCTTCCCCACTAGCTCTGCCTGCTCCCTCAGGACCTTGTCTAATTGATTATGCTGCATAAGGTGCTGCTAACTTGGCAGCTGTCAAAATGAATTATGGTTTTTGTTAGCAGTACCGTGGTGGGGCTGAGGGGAGTCACCCCTTGGTGTGATTACACCACCCACCCACGTTTCTGCTCACATCCTTGACTCAAGGGAGACCCAACAAATGGCTTAAAGGAGACCCATCAGGTCCCAGTGAATGGCTTGAAAGAGACCCATCAAGTCGTTCCCTGGTCTCACCCCACACTTCTACAGTGTAGCTTCAACAACTCCAGTCCTGAAATCTGTGTTGAGTCCCCAGTCTATTTAGCAGATGTTCCACCACCAGCTGCCTTTGGAGCCATCTTACCTTCTCCCCATGGCCTGCAGGGTTGTCGCTCAAGCTCCTCAGTGCAACATGAGTCGTGCAGCGCTGGCTCAGCTCTGCAGGCCCTGTGTAAGTTCTGCACTCCATCTTCCTCTTTGGACGTACCCTTTAGGTAACCCTCACAAAATATTTCAAGCTTTTGAGATATTTCCTTCTGCCTCCTGTAAGGTGGAGGGAGAGGAACCCTTGGAGTTGAGGCTGAATTTCACTTTTCTGCAGGTGGGAGGAGGAGGCAGCTCCAACATTTTTATCATTTGTGCTTTTCCCTGCTCATACCTCAGGGCAAGTAGAATCATGTAGGTGTAAATCAACATCCATCACAGAGGCATGAAAGCTTCACAGTGAAAAATCTCCCATGCTGAAGGTCCTACTAGGGAAGAGATCTTCTCTGGAGACCCACATCTCCATTTCTCAGCGCTTTCTTGACTGGTAACAGCGCAGAGGTTGCCAGATGTCAGCCTCTGCCCAGACAGAAGATGGAGGTGGCATCATACATCTTCCAGCAGAAGGATGGTTTCCCATATTGGAGACTGTGGGGATCAAAAGGAGGCAAGAGGAGTGACTTGTGCACTCAGCCCATGCTTTGGGGCTCTCAATAGTCATCTGTGGGGACTCTGAAGGATGATGTCCCTCTCCTTCCCTTACCTCACTTGGCATTTAGTTGACTCTGAGCGTTCCTCTCCGCCCTCCTCCAAGGCCACGGCATGATGCAGTTGCACACCTCCATAACCACCCAGACTCAGTGAGCCATGGTGCTTTCCAGGCTCTTGGAATGGAGATCTACCAACAAGACCTACAGTCTCGGCTCACTAAAAGGATTGGAGTATTTCTTTCACTTCTCAAGAGTCAAAGCAACCACCAGCACATGAGGAATGATGCTCTGGGGCTGGCTCCCTTCTCTCCTGACAGAAGACACCTCTGCATTTTGTAGGTCCCCCTGCAATGCCCTTGCAGCAGGTCAGGTGTCAACAGGTGTCACTGCTGTGTCATGCTCTGAGCAGCATCTGGTCTCATCCGCTGAAAAGGGGATGAAGCTACCAGTACCAGGGCTCTTTCCACCCAGGGTGGTCTTTTTCTTGGCCTAAAGCAGGGTTAACCCCCTCCTCTTGTCATGGATGGCCACAGAAGTGCCATCTACCTCTCCAGCAGCTGGTTCTCAGCACCTTCTGCATAGAATCACAGAATGCACTGGCTTGGAAGGGACCTTTAAAGGTCATCTAGTCCCACCCCACTGCAGTAAGCAGGGGCATCCCCAACTAGATCAGCCTGCTCAGACACCCATCCAACTTAACCTGTAATATCTCCAGGGATGGGACCTCCACCACCTCCCTGGGTAACCTGCTCCAATGTTCCACCACCCTCATAGTACAGTTCTTCCTAATGTCCAATGTGAAATAGGACCACAGTGCTCCTCCTTTGGGCTGGAAAGGGGTAAATTAACTGTCCCCTTGCCCTCTGCTGAGGTCCTTTGGTCAGTGCAAGGTTGGTGGATCCATATTCCAGCTGCTTGGGGGAGAGTGTGAAGGCTGACAGCTGCTCAGTCTAACCCTATGGAAGTGGAAAAATATTAATAAATAATTTTTTTTAAAAAATCCATCAAACTTTGGAGAACATTCAGAAAGGAAAAGCACCAGGAGTGACCTGTGAGTCTGAAGGCAAATTAAAAATTGGTTCTGTGTCCTCTGAGCTCTTCCCCTCCCAAATTCCCACCTCAAATAAATCTCACCTTCTCACCCTCTTGGGCTTCAGTTGCTGATTTACAGCTGCTCTAATGAAAGAGGCTGAGCAGACACAAACTGCCTGGCTCCAAGTGATTTACAGAGACATCTTCATCCCTCTCCTGCCCCTCTCCTTTGATTTAGTGGCAGGAGTGATTTTTTTTTTACATCTTGGTGGTGGATCCCAAAGGAGCTCAAAGGCTTTTCCCCTCTCACTTGAATAATAAAAGTCCTCCTTGTCTCTTTCCAAGCCACCATGGCTGAGCCCAGGAAAGTTTGGAAGTGTTAAAAAACATCAGCCCAGATTTAATGGAAGGTGAAAGATCTTGAATAGAAATCTCTTGAGATGATGAAAGCAGAGCTTGAGCAATGAAGCTTCATTAACCCAACACCTGCCAGGGTCTTGGAGAAGGTTTGTTAAATTAGAAGTACAGAGACTGAGGAACTGATGGAGAATAGACTATTAATGCTCCGAGATAGGGAAGGACATGGACCTGATGGAGGACCACGAAACTGATCAGAGGGTGCAACATCTCTGCTACAAACACAGGCTGAGGGAGCTGGGGGTGTTCAGCCTGGAGGTGGCCCCAGGGTGGGGGCAACTAATAACAACCTTCCGGTATCTTAAGGGGGCCTACAAGGATGGAGAGAGACTGTTTGTAAAGGCCTGTGGTGCTAGGACAAGGGGCAATGGCTTCAGACTAGAGAAAAGCAGATTCTGATTAGATGTCAAGAAAAGGTTCTTTACCATGAGGGTGGTGGAACACTGGAACAGGGTGTCCAGGGAGATGGTTGAGGGCCCATCCCTGGAGTTAGGCAAGGTGAGGCTTGACAGGGCTCTGGGCAACCTGATCTCATTGAGGATGCCCCTGTTGACTGCAGCAGGGGGTTGGGATCTCATTGAGGATGCCCCTGCTGACTGCAGCAGGGGGTTGGGATCTCATTGAGGATGCCCCTGTTGACTGCAGCAGGGGGTTGGAATCTAATTGAGGATGCCCCTGTTGACTGCAAGGAGGGGTGGGATCTAATTGAGGATGCCCCTTATGACTGCAAGGTGGTTGGGATCTAATTGAGGATGCTCCTGTTGACTGCAAGGGGGGTTGGGATCTAATTGAGGATGCCCCTGTTGACTGCAAGGAGGGTTGGGATCTAATTGAGGACGCCCCTGTTGACTGCAAGGGGGTTGGACTGGATGACCTTCAGAGGACCCTTCCAACACAGACCATTCTGTGATTGTATAGAGGTTAGATGTGAGGTGATGTCAGGATTTTAATGTCACAGTAACAGTTTTGCAGTAATGGAGATGTCACCAGAGATTGGAAAGACCACAATAACCATTTCTTGGTATTTTACCAGGTCTCAGGTAGGAATTTGGAGTGCTCAGCCTTGAGTTAATGGTTAAGTTAAAGCTTTCCTGATGGAAAGCAGCTCTGTGGAGGAGGACCTTGGCGTGCTGGTGGACAAACTCACCATGAGTCAGCAGTGTGACTTCACAGACAAAAAGGCCAAGGGTCTCCTTGAGTGCATTCAGAAGACTGTGACCAGCAGGTTGAGGGAGGTTCCTGTCCCACTCTTCCCTCTCCTGGCGAGGCCCAAGCTGGAGTTCTGGATGCAGTTACGGGCTCCTGACTGTAAGCAGCCCTGTGGAGAAAAACTTTGGGGTCCTGGGGGATGAAAAGCTGAACATGAGCTGGCACCATGTTCACCAACCTGTCCTGGGCTGATCCCCAGCAGTGTGGGCAGCAGGTAGAAAGGGGATTCTGCCCCTCTGCTGTGCTCTGCTGAGACCCCACCTGCAGTGCTGAGGACAGCTCTGGAGTCCTCAGCACAGAACAGAAAGGGACTTGTTAGAGCAGGGTCAGAGGCCATGACAATGCTGAGAGGGCTGGAAGCCCTCTGCTGCGGGGCCAGGCTGAGAGAGTTGAGGTTGTTCAGCCTGGAGAAGAGAAGGCTCCAGGAAGACCATCTGGTAGCCTTTCAGGCCTTCAAGGGGCCAGTCAGAAAGCTGGGGACAGATATTTTAGCAGAGCCTGTTGTGACAGAACAAGGAGTGATGGTTTGAAACTGAAAAAGGGAGATTTAGATTAGACAGAAGGAAGAATTTTTTCCACCTAGTGTGGTAAGACCCTGTCCCAGGTTGCCCACAGAGGTGGCAGATGCCCCATCCCTGGAACCATTCCAGTTCAGGTTGTCTGGGGCTCTGAGCAACCTGCTCTAGTTGCAGATGTCCCTGCTGACTGCAGGGGGTTGGACCAGGTGATCTTCAAAGGTTCCTTCCAGCCCAAGCCATGTCCCTGCTGACTGCAGGGGGTTGGACCAGGTGATCTTCAAAGGTTCCTTCCAGCCCAAGCCATGCTGTGATTCTAAGAACTCTCCTGCCTGGGTGCACGTAAATGGAGATAATTTATTGTAACTGCAGTTAAAGAGGATCCCCTGCCCAGGCCTCCCTTGGCTTCTACTGCATTCCTCCTACTCTGGCACACCCCAGATGCTGTGTTTTCTCCCTCCTCTCACACTAAAGGAAGGAGAAATTGTGTGTTGATTTCAGAGCCCTGTTAATTTTCCAGTCAGCAGCAGCTTATTACCAGTAGCAAAGTACAAAAGGAGAAATGAGACCAAGATCTTCTGAAGACAATATAGATTTATTTTGGTTTAAAAAACAACAGCAGCAGCAGCAGTACCACTCTAAACCAAATCAGCTAGTCCAGAAGCTCTGCAAATCTGGAACTCAGATCCAGCAGTATTTTGGCTCACCCACTTCTCCAGCCTCTGCTAAAAAAACATCTGCTGTTACCTCTACAGCAACCACAAAACTCAGACTCAAAGAGCTCTCATTTTGGAGGATCTCTGGATTCAAACACTACTTTTGGCAAACATGGGCCTTTCCTCCATCTCACAACCGGGCAAGCTCCCCTGTTCTCACAGAATCCCAGCATGGTGGGGGTAGCAAGGGATCTCTGGGGATTATCCAGTCCAACCCCCCCTGCTAAAGCAGAGTTACCCAGAGCAGACAGCTTAGGATCTCAATGTCCAAGCACATTTGGAGTCTCTCCAGAGAAAGAAACTCCATAACCTCTCCAGGGTTGCTCCAAGGCTACACTACCCACACAACAAAAATGTTTCTCCTCATATTCAGATGGAATCTTTCGGGTTCCAGTTTCAGGGGTTCCACTGCCCCTTGTCCTGTCAATGGACACCACTAAAGAGTTTTCCCCACCCTTTAGCTCTTGCTGAGCATTGAGCAGATCCCCTCTCAGGTTGCTCTTCTCCAGGCTCAACAGCCCCAGGGCTCTCAGTCTTTCCTCCTCACAGAGATGCTCCAGGTCCCTCAGCATCTTTGTGTCCTCACCTACAAATCCCTGAAAACATCCTGTGTCTGGCACTCAAAAGACAAAGAGCAACATAGAATGATTCAGGCTGGAACGGATCCTCAAAGGTCACCTTGCCCAACTCCCCTGCAGTGAGGTCTCCAACTAGATCAGGTTTCTTAGGCCACCATCAATTTTGACACTGAATGTCAAAGATGCTTTTCAGGCTCAGGAGAAATCAAAATGAGAAGGGAAAAGACTCCTTCAGTACCTCACAAAGGAGCTGGCTGCAGAGCCTCTCAGCATCGTGCTGGCGCTGGTTGAGATGGAGTCAATTCTTCCCTTAGGTGTCCATTCAGTACTGGGCTTTGGATTTGGCTTAAACCAGTGCTGACATCTCACTGGTGCTTCAGTGCCTCAAGGCTTTCCCTTTTCTCCTGCTCTGCTCCTCACCAAAGATTAGCGTATGGAAAAGCTGGGAAGAGACACAGCCAGGACAAACAAGATGGATAGAAACCAGCAATGAAAACGGGGAGGTTTTGGGTCACTACTCGGGGACTGGCTGGGTGTGGTGGGTGGTTGCCCTTGCATCGCTTGGGTTTCTCTTCCCCTTCTTCTTTCCTTTCCTGCTAAATCTTCATCTCTACTCACACATTTCCTTGGGTTTGCTCTTCCTGTTCTCCCCAGCCAAGTCCCATGGTGTGGGACACAGTAGTGGAGCTTCACTGCCAGCTGCAGTTAACCTACCACATGCACAGTTTTAGTGTTGGATGGGTTCTGAACAGAGCCTGGAAGGCACTGGGACACGGGATGGAGGAATAATGGAGTCTAGTCCTTACTTGGCCAAGCTTGATGCCAATCAGGTTGACATAGCTGGATGCTCCCATTTTCACATCTGAGTGGGACAGTATCAGCATGACAAGGTGCTCCAGATCAAGACAAGGCTGTGTGCCAACCTCTGCTCTTGCTCAACACTGAGCTGCTCCTGGAAGAGCTGTGGCACCTTGCTGAGAGACATGTCCAAAGCTCCTGAAGGTCACCCCTTACCCAGGTGAGGGGTGAGACTAATGGACATCAGTCCTGTGCCAGGTGGGTGCAGCTATGATGCAGAGAAATGCCATGAGCAAGGCTGATGCCCAGAGGAGGGGAGAGGAGAAGAGGGGGAGAAGAGAGAAAAAAAAACAGAAAGAAGAAAAGAGGAAAGGAGAGGATAAAATGGAGAAGAATGAGAAAGAAGGCGAAGGTGGAGAAGGATGAGAGGAAAGTTCAGGTGAACTGTCCATCTTGTGTTTCTTGGCATGATGTAAACCCTGAGGATGGGCTGGCTCTGGGGTGACCACAGACACACTGGGGGCTCAGCAGAGTTTGCTGCACCTGACTGTTGATAATGAAGCCCTCTGAACACACTTGTGATGAGGGAAAAAGGAAGGAACCAACTGAAAAATGACCTGCACTGAGGACCTCATCAAAGCAGGAGGAACCCATGGTACTCTCCAGCTGCTGAAGTATCAGGGCAACACCTGAGGACTCAATGAAGCCTCAACAGCACTTCACCATCTTCCTGAGAAGGCTGCAAAGGTGACACAGTGGCACTTTCTGTCACCTCTTTTTGGCTTCCTCAGGCTCCCAACTAGGTGACAGGGTCTCAGTGGCCTGAGGATCAGCCCCCTGAGCCAGTGGAGGATCTACCGGGCAGACTGGAAGGTTCTAGCTAGAGATATATCCAGCATGGGTGGTAGGATGGGGCCACAAAGACTTGGGTTAACAGCCAGGCCTGGCATTTCCAGTGTAACTCACAACCTGCTGCATTAACAGCAGCACCCTGGAGCTCCACTGCAGCCACCTCAACATGAAAGGACAGCACCAAACAGGCTCAAGCTCCAGCTCATCAAAGCCATAAAGAGGGGACAACAGCACCACAGCAAGGCTGGGGTTCTATCAGAGAATGGGGTCAGCTTCTGCTTCATTAAAGGAACAACAAATGATCATCAGGGGGAAAGACTGGAAGCAAAAGGAGCTGCGTAAAAAAATGCAACCGTGGCAAAAATAACTGCATTGTCTCCGTGACCCACGCCAGGGAGGTTCCCAGTGGAGCTCCATGTTTCCAGGAGCTTGGCACAGCCAACACCTCCTCCCCATGCTATAAAAACAACCCCCTCAGGGGGATTCCCTGCTGCTCTGCTCTACAAAACAAGAAAATGGTCCCTGTAGAGAACCCACAGATGTTACTCCTCCTTCGGCCTCTTCCTCCAGCGTGCCAGGAAGGGCCCCAGGCTGTTCCACACCTCGGTGTACATCAGAGTCCCCACGAAGACAAAGGAGGTGCCCAGCCAGTGCCAGGCTGTGAAGGGGTTGCGGAAGTAGAGGATGGAGAAGATGAGGCTGACGAACTTGCGCAGCGTCACCACCAGCGTGACTGTCAGGGACGTGCACTCCGTGGTGAGGATGAAGACGCCTCGGATGCAGACGTATCTGGGTGGGTGAAGTTAAGGGGACCTCAGGGCTGAAGGGGGAGGACAGCTGGGAATGCAAAGGACTGGGAAGTGAATAGCTCCAGCTGATCACAGAATCATAGAGCTGTTTTGATTGGAAACATCGAGTCTGACCATCAACCTGAGACCACCACAGCCATTAAACCATGTCCTGAAGTGCCATGTTCACACATCTCTTGAATGCTTCCAGGGATGGGGACTCCACCACCTCCCTGAGCAGCCTGCTCCAATACCTGAATATGCACTGCAAAGGACTGGGCAGTGGATAGCTCTGGTTTGGTTACAGAAGGGTTAAAATTCCCTTCTCCTCACACTGTTTTCTACAGCCATGAAGAGCTTCACTGCAAACCCCATGGACAGCCCACATCTCTCAGCTTCCACCCAAACATGCTCTGGGACAAGAAAACCATTTCACCAGAGCAGCTGAGGCTGGTATGGTGGCAAAAGGTTCATGGTGTAAGGCATTTACAGTTCCTGCTATGGAGCCGAGGGAAGTGAAAACCAGTCCTAAAATCACAGAATCATTAAGGCTGAAGAAGACCTCTAAGATCATCAAGTCCCACCATCAACCCAACATCATTGTGCCCACTAAACCAGGTCCCAAACTGTCATACCTACATGCTTTTTAACACCTCCAGGGATGGAAAGTCCACCACTGTCCTGGGCAGCCTGGACCCTTTTGGGGGAAGAAACTGTTCCTCATGTCCAATTTAAACCTCCCCTGCCATTGAGTGCATTTCCTCTTGTCCCATCACTTGTTTCTTGGGAGAAGACACCAACATCCACCTGGCTCCAACCTCCTTTTAGGGAGCTGTAGAAAGCAAAGATGCTTTTCTGGGTACTCTTCCACAGGCCTGGCACATTTATGGGGTTGCTGTGATCCAAGTGCTGGACCCAGCACTAGGCCTTGTTGAACCTCATGCCACTGGCCTTGGCTCATCAATCCAGCCTGGATGGGTTACCGTAAAGAGCACTGAATGCTGGGAAGGCTCTAAGGACATGAAAATTCCATTCCATTCCTCCTCTCCCACCCTGCTCCCATCTCCAGGTTTTGTCTCAAGCTAAAGGATTTGAAAGGATACTGAGTGATGACATTCATGAGGAGGTAGAACCACATGATTGGCATGGTCAGCCCAATCCCTGGGACCTGGAACGACTCTGCAGGGGAAAAAGGACAGAGAAGGTCATGGTCCTAATGCTTAAAAAGATGGAAGAAGTGGCCCTTTCCTGCCTTGGATTGGCCACTGCTCTGGGCAGCCACTCCCAGGCCCTGACAAGACTTTCAGAGAACAAATCTTTCCTCATGTCCAATCTAAACCTACCCTGGCACAACTTGAGGCCATTTCCTCTCCTCCTATTGCTTGTCCTTTGGTAGAAGAGACCAACCCCTGCCTGGCTCCAACCTCCTTTCAGGGAGTTGTGAAGAGACAGAAGGTCTCCCCTCAGTCTCCTTTGCTCCAGGCTAAACAACCCCAGTTCCCTCAGCTGCTCCTCACAAGACCTGAAGACCCTTCACCAGCTTTTTTGCCCTTCTCTGGACGTGCTCCAGCCCCTCAAAATCCTTCTTGGAGTGAGTGGCCCAAAACTGAACACCCAGGATTTGAGGTGTAGCCTTACCAGTGCCCAGTACAAGGGGACAATCCCTGCCCTGGCCCTGCTGGCCACACTATTGCTGACCCAGGCCAGCATACTGGTGGTTTTCTTGGCCACCTGGGCACATGCTGGCTCATCTTCAGGTGGCTGTTGACCAACACCCCCAGGTCTTTCCCTGCTGAGCAGTTTCCAGCCCCCAATCAGGAACATTCATGTGGTTGTTGTGACCCAAGTGCAGGGCCACTTGGCCTTGTTGATTCTCATCCCATTGGCCTCAGCCCATCAAACCAGCCTGGCCAGGCCTCCTGACCCTCCAGCAGATCCACAGTCCTGCCATCTGCAAACTGACTCTGAGGGTGCCCTCAGTCTCCTCCTCCAGGTCATTGATAAGGGCATTAAAGAGAACAAGGAAGCTTTCTCAGTAAAGATCCTTGCACTCTCACAAGATTTAGGATTCAGGAACTTGCTGGAACTCAAAAACCTGCTGCATTTTCTACTGAACTAAGTTCAAGGTGTCTGGAGGAGCTACGTGGTTGTGCCCAACAGAAATATGTTTGTGTGCCAGGGAGAAGCTTGGGCTTTAATCACAGTGATCCAATGACTAACTTGCAGCTTAGCTGCTGTGGCATCAGCTGAACAGCTGCTCACAGCCAGGCTTTCAGCAGTCACCAACCACTACCTGTCCAAGCATGCTGGCATCTGGCCCACCACAGGGAAAAGGTTTGACAACGACCTCCAGACAGCACAGGGTGTTGGTTCTTTCAGCTCTGTAACAAACCTGAAAATTCAAAGGGCTTGAATATCCCAGGAGGAGAGTCTGACAGGCACTGGCCTGAACGCTTCCTACAGCATTTCCCAGAGGACAGAAAGGCAGGAGAGCAAGGATCCATCTGTGCAACACTCACCAGACTGGCTGAAGAGGACTGCATGGTGGTAGATGTTTGGGGCAAGGAGGAGAAAGCCAGGGAGTGGTAACGCATGCTAGAGAGGAAAGCAGAGACATGAGATGTCAACTGAGTGCACACACCTCACTTCCCCTCATGGAAACCAGCCTGGCACAGCTGGGTGAGGGCAAGCCCTTCCCTGCTCCAGCTTTGCAGCCTGTGCACCTTTGGATTTGTACCGAGTAGGAGCCTTCAAAAAGCACTCCCTTAGAAGTCCTGTCCGCCCACCAGAAAAGACATGGTGGCTTACATTGTAAAAAAGGGCCTCTTTGGAGTGCTTCCCAAACTGCTTGTAGAGTGTCTCCTGGAAAATCCCCATCCTGGCAGACATGAGGAGGGCAAAGGTGAGTGCAGCAATACCTGGAAGAGAAGCACAGCCTTGCAACACTGCTCAAACATGGCAGAGCTCAACTCAACCAGCCTGAAGACTCCCAGAATTTGGTTTTCAGTCAAAAAAGCCAAGAAGCCCAGATTTGGTAAGAGAACTGATAATCATAGAATCATAGAATGGTAAGGTTGGAAGGGACCTCAAGGATCATCTAGTTCCAACCCCCTGACATAGGCAGGGACACCTCCCACTAGTACAGCTCACTCAAGGCCTCATCCAGTCTGGCCTTGAACACCTCCAGGGAGGGAGCAGCCACAACCTCCCTGGGCAACCTGTTCCAGTGTCTCACCACCCTCACTGCAAAGAACTTCCTCCTAACATCCAGTCTAAATCTCCCCTCTGCCAGTTTAAACCCATTGCCCCTTGTCCTGTCGTTGCAGGACCTTGTAAATAATCCTTCCCCAGCCTTCCTGTAGGCCCCCTTCAGATACTGGAAGGCTACTATCAGGTCCCCTCGAAGCCTCCCCTTCTCCAGGCTGAAGAGCCCCAACTCTCTCAGCCTGTCCTCATAGGAGAGCTGCTCCAGCCCTCTGAGCATCTTTGTGGCCCTCCTCTGGACCCACTCCAAAACATAATGGCCTTGTGGACACAGCTATCTTCTTACAAAGGTTGAGATGCCAAGAGGCATGTCCTTCTGAGAAGCCTCCTGACATTTCAGCAAGCAGAGCTGGTAGGCTACCAGGGATAGAGTAATTTACCACTGTCAATATCGTATCAATCCCAAGTGCCCCCAGAAGCCACCAGGAGACCCAGTTTGGAGGTATAACTACACTTTTTAAGGATAAACACTGTGCTCAGTGAAGACTTGCATCAGCTGCAGCCACCCTTCCTTCCTGCAGCACATCTCAGCATCACCTACACCAAGCACAGCTGCTTTAGTCAAGAGAAATCAAGAAGACATCTGCAAACATGCTTGACCTGGGTCTCTAAGCCACCAAGCCACTACCCTGCAGAAACTTCTCAGGTGCCATATGTAACTTGTAGGCCAAATGAGGAGTATCTCCTTAGAAAAATTTGCTCATGAGTGCTACAAACCCCAGGTCTTTGGTAATCACCATCCACTAGATGCTCACCACAACTTAACCTCAGCACGAGGGCTTCCACCACGATCTGCTTTGCACAACCCACATGGCCAAGGACATCAGAGAGTGAAGTCTTGCCAATATCTCAGCAAGGCTGGCTGAAGTTGTAGCACTTACCTAGCAGCCACCACAAGAAAACCTGGAGTCCATCTTCTTCATTTAAACCAGAGTCAGATGCCTGGTGGACAGAGACACGAGACAGCCATTATGAATGACCACGTCCCTGCTGCTCATTTGGACCTGCCTCTACCTCACTCTTGGTTTGTGTGGTGTGTCCCAAGGGAGCTCATAAAGCAAAGACCTTCCAAGGTGTTACATTCTCTAGAGTTGCTTCTCTGGTTGAACAGAGGTGGTAGCTACCACAGCACACTTCACTTTTCACTCTGCTTCATGGGAATGCACCAGATTCCAGAGAAGAAATGTGAATGTCTGATCAAAAAAGTACCTTTTCTGAAATCAATGCCCTGCGTTGGTGAGAGATCAAACTCTCCAACCACAAAAATCATGAAATCATAGAATGGTTTGGGTTGGAAAAGACCTTGGAAGGTCATCTAGTTCAACTGCCCCAAATGATGTGCCTCTAAGCTCTCAAAGTCAGCAAGAGAACAAATGAGGAGTGGTTGGGGGGACTGAGGTTGTTTAGTCTGGGGAAAAGGAGGCTGAGGGGAGACCTCGTTGCTCTCTACAACTGCCTGAAAAGAGGTTGGAATGAAGTGGATGTTGTTTTTTTTCTCTCTAGCATCAGGTGATAGAACAAGAGGAAATGGCCAGAAATTGTGCCAGGGGAGGTTTAGGTTGGATAGCAGGAAAAATTTCTTATCTGAAAGAGTGGTCAGGCACTGGAACAGGCTGCCCAGGCAGGTGCTAGAGTCACCATCCTTGGAAGCTTTCAAGAAGTGTGTGGACATGGCACTTTGGGACAGGGTTTAACAGCCATGGTGGTGTCAGGTTGACAGCTGGACTCAACAATCCTGGAGGTCTTTTCCAAACTAAACAATTATGTGATTCTATGAAAGACAGCCCATGGGCAGGGTCTCTCCATCTCAAAGGGGAGTGTGCAGGAAAGAACAAGGACTCTGGTCAAGTCCCAGTAAGGTACTAAAGCCAGGGTGGCTCTGGCTTGTGGTCAGGACACTGAGGAAAACAGGCCTGTAGGTGTTGTAGCTGAGGATAAAACTGTAGGCAGCACAACTTGGCTTAACTCTCTTTCACTGTGCTTTGAGCCAAGTGGGATTACTCCCCTTTGCCACACCAAAACATTCAGGCCTGCTGAGAGTTGACCTGGATGAATCCAGAGCAAGGCTGCACAGCACAGGCCTTCCTCACACATTCTGAGAGTATAAAACAGAGGACTTTGAGGTCTGACAGCCCTGTTTCATTTCCTGTCTCTCAGAGCTGGATTAAGTGCCACCAATTTTCAGTTGACCACCACTTTACACCACTGTCCTATCTTTGTTTGACAAGATCATGCTGTGGGCGCTGACCCAGGAAAAGCCCAAAGTGATGTTACTGGTGAATTTTCTACATTCTCTCCTGCTTTTCAAACCCATGAACTTTATTTCAAGGGTCACAGGAAGTCACAGTGGATGACAACAGGTCTGGAGAAATCTAGCCTCTTCTGAGAGGAAAAAAAAAAAAAAAAGAAAAGTATTTTAAATAGCTGAGTTTTCTCTAAGATTTACTTGCAACACATCACAGTAAGGGCAAGAGAAAACAGCTTCTAGCTGTTATCCCTGGAGCAACAAAAAACGGTTTCTTCTCAGCAAAAACCAACCTGAAGAGGTTCAAATGCATCTGAAATTCAGCTAATCCACACCTATGTGTTTGCATCTTTTCCCTCCAAACCACAGGAAAAATGAGACCAGGAGCAAGAGCTTTCAGGGGGGAGATCTAGAGCCAGCAGACATCTTGTCTGGCCACCAATAGTTGGACAAAAGGAATTACTGATGAAGGTGCTGACAGCAGCTTCACTTGTCAATAGGGTTCAGAGCTATGACCTCAGGCCCTTTCCAATCCTTACCACTTGTTTTGCAGACATGAAAGTGCAGGTAAAGATCCCCAAGGACACCAGGGCTATGGATGTGTATTTAAAGATGCTGTATCTGCATGGGGAAGGAGAAAGATGTCAGTGCCCCAGCCCAGCCTTGTGGTCATCAACTGCTTCCTTACACTGAGTTTTTTCTCCATTACAGCACCAGTCTGAACTTGTGGTAATGGCCATGTGCAAGACACTGCTGGGAAGAAGGCCAACTTAACCTCAACTGCAAAAAAAAAAAATAAAGCATTCTGACCAAGATTTCCCTGCCCATAGCAAAGGAAACCTCTCAGATCAAAGGCACTGTGGATCTCTGCACAGAGGTGCAGTGGTGGGGGAGGTGCACGTGTTGGTCCCTTGTGGGATGGGGAGAGAACTAAAAAAGCAACAGCAAAACTTATGAGTCAAACTAAAGAGCTAGTATGTGAGCAGGGGAAAAAGCAGGAACAAAGCTAATGCAAAAGCAATCACTCAGCATCCCCTAGGAACATGGTCATCCTTGAAGGTAACTCCCCTCAACCCCCTTCTTCCTCTTCTCTACTTTCTGTTGTAGTGTCTGACACATTACATGGCACAGAATAACTCCCTGGATATTTTGGGTCAGTTATCCCAGCTGTGTCCCCTCCCAGTCTACCCACTGGGGAGGCAGGCAGAGTGGGAAGAAACACAGAATTGTAGAATGGTTTGGGTTGGAAGGGGCATTTCAAGGTTACCTAGTCCAATCTCTCTGCAGTCAGCAGGGACATCTGCACCTAGAGCAGGTTGCTCAGAGCCCCAGACCTCGAATGGTTCTGTGGATGAGGCATCTGCCACCTCTCTGGGCAACCTGGGACAGGGTCTCACCAACCTCAACACAGAAAATACCTTCCTTCTCTCTTGTCTAAATCCCCCATGTTTTGTTTAAAACCATCATCCCTTGTCCTGTCACAACAGGCCCAGGTTTCTTATAGCCTCCCTTGAAGTACTGAAGGTCACAAGAAGGTCCCTCCAGAGCCTTCTCTTCTCCAGGCTGAACAGCCCCAGTTTCTCAGCCTGACCTCATAACGGAGGGCTTCCAGCCCTCTCATCATTGCTATGGCCCCCTCTAGCCCTGCTCCAACAGGTCCCTGTCTGTCATGTGCTGAGGACTCCAGAGTGGGCCCCAGCACTGCAGGTGGGGTCTCAGCAGAGCATGGCAGAGGGGCAGAATCCCCTCCCTCCACCTGCAGCCCAGGACAAGTTGGCTCAGGGCTGAGGGTGCATGATGCTAGCTCATATCCAGCTTTCCACCCACCAGCACCCTTGAGGCCTTCTCCACAGGGAGAAAAAAGAGAAAGCTTTGACTCTGTGGAAACTCTGTCAGCAACAGCCAAAACATCACCAGGGGTTTAACCACAAATCCCAAAGACAACACTACGTGGGATGCTCTGATGGAAGTTAACTCCATCCCAGCCAGACCCAGTATATCCACCATGAGCAGTGGTACCAGCCTCAGGCAAGTAAGGGGAAAGAAAGATCTGCTAAGAAGGCTGCAGCCCTGTATAAAAGCTCTTTCTTCAGTCCATGCTTTCCTCAACGAAGGAGTGAGGGCTGGTGGAAATGCAGGAAAGGGATTATTCCAGCCTCCAGCCCAGGCACATCTCTGTGCCCCAGTTTCCCCACCAGTAAACCAGGACTATTTAACAGGAAAGGGGAGGACACTAAACAGCAGTCAGGATTAAGTCAATAACAAAGAATTCTCTGATGGTCTAAGAGGTTTGTGATTTACCTTTTCTTCAAAATGATGATTCCTAGAGCCATGCTTGCTATGAGAGAGCCCTGGGAGAGGGGAAGAGAAGAGCAGGTCAGCATGACAAAATTCCCTAGACTGGGAGACCCACCTCAGAGAAACACTGCATAGTCAATACAACTGATGCCAAAACACCAACAAAATAGGATCAAGGAGACTGACAGGGTGGGGAGAGCCTCACTTCATCTGAGAGGAGGAGAGAAGCTGAGCTGGGTGGTTTGGGAACAAGGATGCTGGAGCAAATAGGCTACGAGGATCTTTTGGCCAGCAGGCATTCTGCTGTTCTGGTTCACTCATGACACTCAGTGTCTGCTACAGATCAGAACATGGCTAAGTTGCTGTGGTTTTAGTTTGGAACAGGAGTGTGGCTCTGGAGATTGGTTGCAGGGCTGCAGCAAAAGAACCACCCCTCACAGTTAATGCAGGACAGGGCTCCTAGACTGCTGCCTGCTTTTCTTCTTTTTAACCTCTTTGACTTCAGGTATCTCAACACCATGAGGTATTGTGGGAGAACAGCCCTCACTCTGCAGATTTAGTTCTTCCCAACAGCTGGGGATACATTTTCTTTGGGTTTAACAGACGTTTCAGCCCAACACTCATCTACATTTAGGTGATTATGAATTTTCATAGCATTTTTCAAAGCAAAGACCTGTGTAGTAATAGTGCAGGTAGAACTAGACCACATCCATGCTCTCTGACCTGCTTTCTTGGCTGACCAAGACACTATAGTAGGACATAAACCACTTGGTTTATCTGTGGATGAAACACAGGTCCCTTTGTCCAGCGATTCACTGACAGAGTCAGGGCTTGGTTTTGTCATTGTTTCTTCCCCATCACCTCTGGAAGCACAAAGTCTGTTTGAGCCTCAGTTTCCTTGTCTGTCAAGTTGAAATTTAATGATCAATACTGTGAGAGTGAGAAATGGAGCTGAGCCTTCAGATTGAGGTTTCTGTTCTCACAAACTAGCTAGAATTCAGTATTTGCACAGGGTTCTGGTGGCCTGAGGGAAAGAGAGGGGGGCAGAACACACGCACCAGGGACCACTGCCCCCTCCTCTTGGCTGCAGAGATACTGCAGAGGATGGGAAGAGATGTCACAGGAGGGAAAGGATGGCAGTACTCACTGATCTGAAGATCATGTGCAGTGGCATGGCGATGTTTAAGTTCAGGGCATAGTTATTCACCACACTGACAGTGAAGAACATGGTCACCATGATGAAATAGTACCTGAAACACAGACAGAAACTCTCAGCTGACAGTTGTGCATCCACCTCCCTGGGATGCTGAGATACACCTTGGGAAGATCAAATGGCACAAAGAAAGGCTTGGAGCTGAGCAGGAGATCACCTAGCTTTTGGGTCTGTGACAAGGACTAAGGAGGAGGTCACACCAGGTTAGATGTATTGGAGAAGTCCTTCAAAAGGAAGCAGGTTGACCTGCACTATCTCAGCTTTTCTTTATCCTAGAAGTGAAGGACAATGGAGGATGACCAAACTGGGCTATTTTAGCCTGGACTTCCTCCAGATCCTTCCTTCATAAGGACAGTGGTGTGAGACAAGGCTTGATTTGAGGATCAAATGTGAGCATCAAAACTAGTGGGAGGTGTCCCTGCCAATGGCAGGGGGTTGGAACTAGATGATCCTTGAGGTCCCTTCCAACCTTATCATTCTATGATTCTATAGGAGATTCCACATCTCTCAGTAGGTTTTGCTACCCCGAGTGGAAGGAGAAACCACTGAAATTCAGGCTGACCACCTCCATGGTTCTACATCTGCACTAAAAAGCTTCCACAAAATGAAGTTCCACACTATCACAGTCATGAATGGCACTTAATTTGATCTCAGCTTTCCAAAATGAGGATCTCTGTGTCTGTTTTGCCACAGAGTAGGCAGTCTGCTAAGGAAATCCTCAAAACCTCCACACTTCAGACACACCAAAGCATGGATCTCACTGAAGTTCATGCTCTCCTACCCTCCACTGCCAGGGGACGACTGTATAGAATCACAGAATGGTAGACATTGGAAGTGACCTTCAGAGATCACTGAGTCCAACCCACCTGCCAAAGCATGGTCACCTAGGGTGAGACACACAGGAAGGCATTCAGACAGGGCTTGAAAGTCTCCAGAGAAGGAGACTCCACAACCTCTCTGGGCAGCTTGCTCAGGGCTCAAGCACCCACACTACAAACATTTTCCTCATGTCAATGTGAAACTTCCTGTGTCCCAGTTTGTATCCACTGCCCATGCCTATCACAGAACACCACTGAAAAGAGCCTGGTCCCCTCTTCTTGGCACCCACCCTTCAGATAGTTAATAACATTAATAAGATCCTCTCACAGGCTTCTCTTGGCTAAAAAACCCCTCAGCCTTTCTTCTTAAGAGACATGCTCCAGTCCCCTAATCATCTTTGTAGCCATTTGCTGTACCCTCTCAAGCAGTTCCCTGTCCTTGAACCAGGAAGCCCAGAACTGGACATGATACTCCAGATATGGTATCACCAGGGCAGAATAGAAAGGGAGGAGAACCCTCTTGACCTGCTGGACACACTCTTCTTCAGGAACCCCAGAAGACCATTGGCATTCTTGGCCAGAACAGCAAATTGCTGTCCCACAGAAAATGTATTGTCCACCAGGATCCCATGGTGCTTCTCCATGGAGCTGCTTTCCATCAGGTCAACCCCAATAAACTGCACTGCTGCACAGTGGTGTTCCTCTCCAGATGCAGGACTCTATGCTTATTCTTGGCACAAACATGCCAAGCCACTGCTAGGACAAGATCAATCCTGATGGTGAAATACAGAAGCAGATTTGGTCAGGTTTCCAGTAAACCTCTCCCTCCCACACCCACTGCACCAAGTTCCAGAGAAGACAGAAAGCTCTTCAAACATAGCAACCTCTTAACTGTGCAAAATCCTGCCCTGATCATAGAATCATAGAATCGTAAAGTTGGAAGGGACCTCAAGGATCATCTAGTTCCAACCCCCTGCCATAGGCAGCGACACCTCCCACTAGTACAGGTTACTCAAGGCCTCATCCAAACTGGCCTTGTACACCTCCAGGGAGGGAGTAGCCACAACCTCCCTGGGCAACGTGTTCCAGTGCCTCACCACCCTCACTGGAAAGAGCTTCCTCCTAACATCCAGTCTAAATCTCCCCTCTGCCAGTTTAAACCCATTGCCCCTTGTCCTGTTGTTGCAAGACATTGATTCTTGGACAGGAAACTACCTGATGGCATCTCATTAAGGATTCTCACTTAAGGAGGAATTTATCTTTCATCAGGCCTGACAGGTTCTCAACGAGGCCTCATAAACACTGCAGGATGGATGGGATTTGGAGAGGATAAACAGAGAAACCATTTTATTAAACATTTCCACGAGGTAACAGATAGCCAGGCAGTTTGTGGCCAACAAAAGCCTTCAGTTCCACTGTACCTTAATGGTATGGCTGGCTTCTTCCTCCCAAAGTTGACTTCAAAGATAAAGCCTTCCACCGCGATGAAGAGGAACTGGGAGAACGTCACTATGTTCCCACATCCTGGAAACTGCCTGCAGGCACAGAGAAGAAAGACAAGCATAAGAGCACTGCCATGGAGAACAAACACTGCTTTGGCTTCCAATATGAAGAGCTCATAAACACAGCTTTAGGTTACACATAAGAAGGAAGTTCTTGACATTGAGAGGGGCAAAATACTGAAACAGGTCACAAAGGGATGTGGTTGAGGTCCCATCCCTGGAGACATTCAGGATCATACTTCTTGTGGCCCTGGGTAGCCTCATCTAGTTGGAGATTTCCCTGTTGACTGCAGGGCAGTTGGACAAGAAGACATTGGAGGCTCGCTTCCAACCTCATACAATCTGTGAATGAGCTTCAACTTGAAGAGGCTACTTTGCTTTATCTGTCCAGGTTCTTAAGCTGCTTTTGCTCTACATAAGCCTACAGGTATTCAACCACCTATACTTGTAGATCCATGTGCAGAAATCCCTTCTCCAAGCACTTCTGAAGAGGAAGCAAGCAGCTCTTCCCATCATGGGTTGTGTGGTGAATTGGGTCAGGAAGTGAAAGAGGAAACTAGATCCATCTCACAGCTCTGTGTAACATCCTGAGAAGGGACAGGAACTGAATAAGTGACAACAAGCACCAACATACCCATTCTGGAGCTGGATCTCCTCCTTTCTCATGGGGAAGTGGTTTTGATAGGGCTCTCTCCCTACCTACAAGCTGTTGTGTTTGTTGGAAGCCAGGTGGAGTGATAAGCCCACCCAGGAGAAAGGCAGCAGGATTTCCAGCAGCTCCTATTTGCACTGCATGAGGGAAGGCCCAAGATCAGGGCCGTGTCTGCACAGCAAGGTGCAGTGCCTGTGGTTCTGCTTAAAGCCCGTCCCCAGGATACATGAAGATGAGGCTGGAGCTGTTTTCAATCTACTCAGCAGTCTTTAGCTCTCTGCCCTCCTGTGTCTGCTGAGTGCCAAATGGTTCATTAGAGGTTCAAGAAGAAACCTACAACAGCTCATCATGGGAGCCCCAAAAAGTTGTGTATATTAAATGTCACGTAACACTAAGGTAAGGCAGAAAGCTTGCTAATGCAACATGTGCTTTGCACCCAAGTTTTCAAACTCCACATCTCACCAAATCACAGAATGCTGACCATTGGAAAGCACTTCTGAAGATCAGCCAGTCCAACCCCCCTGCTAAAGCAGGTCACCCACAGCAGGTTGCTCAGGATCACAATATCCAGGTGGGTTTGGATTAGTCTCCAAAGGAGGAGACTCCACAACCTCATTTGGCAGCCTGTTCCAGGACTCCAGTACCCTCACAGTAGACTTTTTCCCTCATTTTCATTGTCTTGTATTGGGCACCACTGAAAAGAGCCAGCCCCCATCCCCTTGACAGCCAGCCTTTAGCTCTCTCTGAGCATTGAGATCTCCTCTCACCCTAATGGTTGCTCATCTCCAGGCTCAACAGCCCCAGAACTCTCAGCCTTTCCTCTTCATAGAGATGCTCCAGGCCCCTCAGCATCTTTGTAGCCTCCAATGGACTCTCTCCAGTAGTTTCCTGTCTTTCATGAAGTGAGGACCCCAAAACTGGACCTAGTACTCCAGATGTCACCTCATTAAGGCAGAGTAGACAGGGATGAAAATCTCTTTGCTGGCAACACTCTTAACGCATGATACAACCCAGTCCTGACCCCTGGGTAACACCCTAGGCTGCGGGCCTCCAACTGGACTGCACTGCTGGTTACAACCCTTTAGAGCTCTGTCCTTCAGCCAGTTCTCACCCATGTTGCTGTACACTCATCCAAACCACATTTTCTAATCTTCCCTACAAGAATATTATGGAAGACAGTGTCAAAAGCCTTGCTGTAAACACCTCAAAAGAGATGCTCTTAGCTGAGTGTGCTGGTTTGAGGCTAATTAGAATATTTTAATGGAGAAAATTACACTCTAGGCTGTGAAAGGAAAAAACATCATGATGTCTACTTCACTCATAGGCTTGCTGGAGAATTGTTTGGGAACACTAACCAAAACAATAGATAAGTCAGTCTCTCTCTGTCGCTTGCTGGAACAGGAGCTGCTGGGGCGATCCAGCAGCTTCTGGGCTCTGGCTCCTCTGCTGATTAATCCTCACTAACCACTTTTCTTCTAACCCACCTGGCTGATCCTCCTAATTTACCTTGCACATAAGGCAAACCTTGGGGAAAGGAACCAGAGGTGGGGAGAAGGTGGAAGGGTGGTTGGGAGCCCCTCCTGGGGTCTCTGATTTCTGGGAGGGGAGTTGTGTTGTTGTATTACCTTTTACTTGTATATTTCTGTAAATATTCTGTATATAGTGTAAATATCTGCTGTACATTGTGCAAAGCTGTAAATAGAGCTTCATCATTTAACTTCCAGCCGACTGAGCGCTAGTCTGGGTCATTTTACAAAGTGTGGGGGGAGTGGGTAACTCCCAAACCTTCACACTGAGCATCTCTGATCTCCCAGAGAGACCCAGGCACTGCAGTTACCACAGGACATCACTTTTTAGCACATCAACCTTGTGTGTTTATTCTGAAGGAAGAGGAGTTAACACCAAGGACAAGACAGCCACTAACAGCCTGATACGAAACAAATACTCCCTGCACACTGCTCACCCATTCCTAGAAGAGATGCCTGTCTCCTAGCAGACCTTGTCTCCTTCCTAAGAAGTCTACAAAGAGCAGGACATGATTTCCTAGAAGGTTGTCAGCTGCAGGCTCAGAGGAGTCCATGACATGTCAGACAATCAGAAAGCTCACTCTGATCTGCAGCAGAAGACAGAGGAATTTGATCAAGCACTTCCCCTTTCTCTGGTGCAAGACAGAAACCAAAGCCAAGGACTTAACGGATAAGCTGCACACTGCTGAGTCCTGCTCCCCACCCTGCTGCAGAAGCCTGCAGCCTACTCACACCACGTGCCATCACTGAAGGTCACCAGAATCTCCTCTGTCACCACCACAAACCTTCAGAAGCAGCAGCAGCACTCTGGTTAATGCAGAGGTTGCACATGGTTGCCACCAAACATCTGGAAAGGTCATCTCCTTTCAGTGCTGAGTAGCCACCAACTTGACCCCCTTCCCTTTACCCACTTGCCAGTTTTCAGAGAGGATCAGTTTTCAGGTTGAGAGGATCAAAAGCTACAATCCTTCAGGACTGTAAAGCTTGCCATGGAATCATTGAATTGTTTCAGCTGGGCAAGACCTTTAAGATTATCCAGCCCAACTGTTAACCCAACACTATCTGGTCACTGCTGAAACACTGTCCCTCAGCACCACAACTCCACAGCTTTTAATGCCCTCCAGGGATGAAGATTCCACCACTGCCATGGGCAGCCTAGTCCAGGCCTTGATAACCCTTTCAGTGAAGAAACCGTTTCTCATATCCAACCTAAACCTCCTGTGACACAGCTTGAGTCCATTTTCTCTTGCACTTAACACTTGTTACTTGGGAGAAGAGACCAACCCCCACCTGGCTCTAGCCTCCTTTCGGGGAACTGTAGAGAGCCAGAAGGTCTCCCCTCAGTCTCCTTTTCTCCACGCTAAACAACCCCAGTTCCCTCAGCTGCTCCTCGCATGCTTTGCTGCTCTTCTCTGGACCTGCTCGAGCACTCTGACGCTCTTATTTTAGTGAGGGGCCCTCAAGTTGAGGCCTCTCCACTGCTGAGCACAGCAGGACAATTACTTGTAGGTGATGTAGAGCAATACAAAGCAAGTGTAAAGCTGGAATAAACCAAGACTGTTTCCATGCACTAGACTTTGTCCCCGTCCAATTCACAGCTCCTTGCACTCAGTCACTTGCTGGAGAGGCATGACCCCACATTATCAGTAAAGTGTTGACACAGGGTTGTGTTCACTGGTAATAAAAAGACAGACAAACAAGAAAAACCTAGGTCATATCTGCCCGTATCTTTTGACTCACAACCCTAACACAGCAATAGACATAAAAAAAGTGACAAGAAGCTTGGATAAATCAACCTAAGATCTTCTTTAGCTGTAGCCAACTGATAGAGAGTCTTCTAGAAGCTGTGTAGAAACATTAGGATGCAACTGTCACCCAGAACCAGTGTTAGTGTCTAGCAGCCCTGGCAGATGGTGGGATGAAACACCCAGTGTGGGGCTGCCAGTCACCTTAGCAGAGCACAGCACAACCCAATTTCTGCATATTGACCTGGGACATGCTGATGCAGAGCATGCCTTCAAAGTCCAACACAATCAAATACTTCTTCAAGGAAGATTTCTGGCCATCACTGAGTAAGATTTTACATTTCATAGAGAATTCCTTCAACAGCCTCATGCAGAACAACCTCCCCTGCTACTTTGCACCATAGAGGGGAGAAACTCCATTCAATGTTTACCAAGCAGAGCCTTAACTGCTTTAAAGGCACCTCACAAGGACACAGCTTCAGAAGGTGTGGGAAAGATCACAGAATCACAGCATGGTTTGGGTTGGAAGGGATTTAGTTGAACTCCGCTGCAATGAGCAGGGGTATCCACAACTCAAGCAGGTTGCTCAGAGCCACAACCAACCTCATATGGAATGGTTTCAGGGATGGGGCATCTACCACCTTCCTGGACAACATGGGCAAAGTTATCACCGCCCTCAGTGTAAAAAATTACTTCCTTGGATCTAGTATAAATCTCCCTTCTTTCAGTTCAAAGCCATCGTTCCTTGTCCTGTCACAACAGGCCCTGATAAGAAGTCTGCTCCCAGCTTTCTTCTCAGCCTCTTTAAGTCCTGAGAGACCAGCAGAAAGTCTCCTTCTTCAGCCTTCTCTTCTCCAGGCTGAACACCCCAGCTCTCCCAGCCTGGCTTCACAGCAGAGGGCTTCCAGCATTGTTGTGGTCTCCTCTGACCCCACCTCCTCTCTCCTGTGCTGAGGACTCCAGAGCTGGACCCAGCAGTGTAGGTGGGATCCCACCAGAGAGAAGAGGGGCAGATCATGGTCTTTCTGACCAGGCCTGTGCATATATCACACACAGATCTTTGGCATCACAGCTCCAAGACAGACCTCCCCAGCTCAACTAGGAAAGGACAACAGCAGAATGGATCCACTTGCTCCCAGCAAGGGAAATGGGATGAACTGGTTGGAGTTTCTTGCCCTGACAAGGCTTCCTTCAGACAAGGGCTTGTTTAATTTGCTTTTGAAAACCTCCACCAAGTTGTTTCTCTGCACTCTCTCTTACAAACACTTTTTCATTACAATGACAGGGATAAAACCTGAGGGTGTTTTTGGTCCTGCTTTACATCCCTTGCATAGCAAACCCCCTTATTTCTTGTTCTGCCTCCAGAATCCAGCAGAAAAAAATACCTCATCTTCTCTGCATCCATTCTCCACACATTTAAAGTCTTTTTTTCCATCCTCAGGCATCTCTAGACTAAACAATTCTCATTCCTTTGCTGTTTCCCTATAAATCCTGACGAAATTTCTTGCAATCACCTTTGTTATTCCCAACCAGGATGTCAGGTCTGGCCACTGCCTTTCCCTGTGATCCTGTTCCAGGACTTTTGTTTGTTATGGGAAGATTCATCTTCAGGAGGGAATTTTTCCTCCAGATAACACCAAGACCCACAGAAATAACCAACATTTCTCCAGATTAAGGGCCAAAGATAAGCAGGGCAAGTGAGTGGCACAGGAACCAACCTGTTAGGAACAGGGGAATTGCCAAAGTGGATGGCAGAGAAGCTTGTGTGTTAAAAGCAGCTTTTCTTAGGTATTTGCACTGGCCTGCTAAGATTTGCTGCTCAAAAATCTCTACTAGGGTTTAAGCAGCCTTTCAGCATGGCCAAATGACTCAATTTCGTTTTTAAGAACTACCTTGAGGACACACAAGCCTAGTGTATGTTGCAACAGTCTTGCAGACAAATGCAAGATCCAAAGCTTTCTTCACTCAAAGGCCATTCCTCCTCCCTGACTGATGTTGCAGTACAAGCCACGCAGGAAAGGCAGAGGTTAGAGCAATCCCTAAGAGGAAAGAGAACTCACCACACAAGGTCTCTTCTTCCAGGAACTGCTTCTTGATTTATCCAGTAATTGCCTAGTGATTGTGCAACCCTGTCTTAAAATACCTGTGTCCTGGCCTTCCACTGCTGGCTTACAGAATAAAGCTTTCTTTTGCATTCCTTTTTTCTCTTAACAATCTGGGATGATAATGAGTAGGGAAGAAGTACAGGCAAGTTTTAATTGCTACTTTCAAAAACCTGGGCATGACTGAAAGGAACATAGTACTGAATGGTCAGCAGACACAGCTCCACACTGAGTTACTAGGATTGCAGACACAGAACCAGTTCAATCGTTACTTTTTTTTTTTTTTCCAACCAGGTCTAGCACTTTTACCTTCACAGCTTGCTGACCAGCCCTGTAAGCAAATCCAACAGCCCATCACCTTTTCCAAGCCGTGCCAGCCTTCCTCCATCAGCGTGAGGAAAGTAAGGCAGAGCTCGGACACGCCCAAAGCGTCAGCCCTTCTCCCTCCCTAACCTGGCAATTCGCCTTCGCTCCGAGGACTCCTCGCCCTCATCACACTGGCTCTGCTGCCAGGTGATGCTGCTGAAGATCACATTTCCAGGTGGACAACATTCCCTTGGCCCTGTCTGCTGTCCCCAGGGATCCTGAGCCAGGTCCTGCACATCTTCCCCTCGGGATTTCAGCTGTTCTTTGTATGAGGAGCTGGGTTCAGAGAGGACTGCTGCTGAGGATGCTGTGGGGCTAGACTGATGCCGTGGTCTGGGAAACCCCTGCTGCTTAGGAAGGATAATGAAACAGCCTCTGACAGGACCAGACTGGGCCCAAGCCAAGGGGGCTACTCCCAAAAACCTCTCACAATCCATCAGATGGTGACAGGAGGGCAGGGCCCAGCAGTTCACATCCACTCTCCTCTTAGGACCTTAATGAGGAGTCTCTGGGCCTGGGGCTGCTCCCCAGGCTGCGAGGGGGCCCTGTCACCCCGCCGGGGCCGCACACCTCCTCAGGACCAGCCTCAGGTTGGATGCCAAACCTGGCTGCCTCTCAGCAGCCCCAGTACAGCCCCAAATTCTCACACCCCCACCTCAAATCCTCTCACCCTCGCCAGTCCCTTGGTGACCCCCAGGGCACCGCTGCCTCTTCCTCTCCCCACAAGTCCTGAAGCTGGTGGAGAGACACCCAGAGGCCTCCTGCCCCGGGCACCCTCACCCGACCCCCAGTCTCATTCACGTCCCTAACCCCCGCCCGTAACCCCTCCTTCAGCCCCAAAGCCTCTCCCCGGCCCCGCACCTGACCAGCAGCTCCAGGAACACCACGTTGCTGCAGCAGCCGCCGAACACCAACCCCACCGCCACGGCCGGGTGCATGGTGTCGTCCCAAGCAGCGAGGCAGCGTCCCGGGCCGCCACCACATCCCCCTCCCGGGCCGCAACCCCTACTCCTGGCCCCACCACCCCCGCTTCCTCCCGAGTGCCGGTAGTTCTCTCCCCGACCGCCTCCCGTTCACCGGCACCGCCGCCGCTCTGCCCGAGTGACTACAACTCCCGACAGGCCCCGGGGCGCCTTCCCGCGCCTCCCTGAAGAGCCGCTACTCCGCGGGGCATGACGGGGGTTGTGGTTCTGCTGGGAGGGCGGGCGGCAATGGCGGAGTGGGGCCTGGCGCTGAAGTGGCGTTCGGACAGGGTGCTGGCGGGGCAGCGCATCTCAAATGCTGTTTCCTTGCTGAGAAACAGGCACAAAACTGACAGCTTGGGGGGTAGATATTGAAATCACTGTGGAATCTGATCCCATAAAACCCGAGATAATTTTTTCTGCTGTATTTAAAGCTACCACAGTGAATGTTTTTATTCTATGTGTTTTTGTACCTTTTAAAAATCACTGCAAGCATCCTAAACACACATCAGACGGCTGTTTACGTTAAGTCAGACTGATGAGGGATGCTGAACATCTTTATAACATTTAGAATCGCAGAATGGTTTTGGTTGGAAGAGATCTTCAAGATCATTCAGACCAACCATTAACCCATCACTGCCAGGTCACTGCTAAACCATGTCCCTCACCACCACATCTACTCAGCTTTCAAATCCCTCCAGGGATAGCAACTCCACAACTGCACTGGGCAGCCTGATCCAGGTCTTGACAGCCCTTTCCATGAAGAAGCTTTACCTATTACCCATCCTTAACCTCCCCCAGCTGAACTTGGGGCTGTTTCCTATTGTCCTATTGCTTGTCCTGTGATAGAAGAGACCAACCCCCGCCTCACAACATGATGTTCCCCTTAAAGGTTCTTCACCCAGCGTGGAAAAGTCCAACCCAGACACTGGATCAAGATATTTGCCTTTGTTTTTCAATGCAGAACAGAGTGCCAGGCATTTAGCAGCAGCCAGCACACCCACCACTGCAAAGCATACACTATTTATAACAGCACAAGACACTCATTTAGTCAGTCATATTTCCCTACATATGCTAATAATGAGTTCATTAAGGGTGTATATTTTAGCATTGTCATTAACCAGGACTACTCTAGGATACAGTCTTGGCTTATCTTTGGTCCAGAAGATGCTGTTTTGTTTTGCATTCTAGTCATGGTTGGGTACTTTCTGTGATGCCTCAACCATTGTAATGACAGGATGAGGGGGTAATGGCTTTAAACTGGCAGAGAGGAGATTTAAACTAGATGTTAGGAAGAAGTTCTTTCCAGTGAGGGCAGTGAGGCACTGGAACAGGTTGCCCAGGGAGGTTGTGGATGTTCCCTCCCTGGAGGTGTTCAAGACCAGGTTGGATGAGGTCTTGAGCCACCTGTACTAGTGGGAGGTGTCCCTGCCTATGGCAGGGGGTTGGAACTAAATGATCTTTGAGGTCACTTCCATCCTAAACCATTGTATGATTCTATCATTCTATGTTACAACCAAGATTTCTTGAAAAACTTTTAGCCCTGTTTGTTCAACATCAGATAGGTTATTTTTACCTCCATCTTACCATGTTAAGCCATGGGTGGCTGCTGCTGCTGTCAGACCCACAGAGTCCCTAAGCCATCTCAATAACACCCTTTGCTAGTCTTTTTCACCCTTCTTCTCTTTGCAGACCTTCCTTGTAGTCTTCATCTCCTTCCAAGCACACAGCAATTTTTCAGACCCAGGTTTGCTGCCTCAGTATCCAGTGTCTGGGTCATGGTGCCACTGGGGCAGTGGGGCTTGCCTGTGGACATGGAAAAATAGGACAACCTCCCAGGAGGGTCCACCACAGGCTTCACAAAAGCTTGATTTCACATTGAAGTAGTAAGAGAGATCTTCTTGCTTTCTACAGCTCTCTGAAAGGAGGTCGAAGTGAGGAGGGTGTTAATTTCTTCTCCTGAGTAACAAGAATGTGGAAACAGCCTCAAGTTGCAGCAGGAGCGGTTTAAGTTGGATGTTTAGAATCCAGCCCCACAACATGGACTCTCAAGTCTGGGGTGAGCTTAATACAGTGTCTATGGTACCTTCAGTTTTATTTTGTCCCTGTTAGATTGTGCTGTTGCTCTGTTACTCCTCATCCCTGTGTCCTAGAGTGTGGTTTTGCATTGTTGCAGCTGGAGCAGTTAAAGTGCTTTGTTGTTAATGTAGCTGCATATCAGTCAAGGGCAAAGCATCTTCTAAAATGCCTTGATGAGAATTTGTCAAAGCCCTCTGTGATCAGTAGAAGCCATAAGGATCAAAAAGTGGGATTTTTGTGCTGTAGATGTTTTGGTTTGTTTTTAATAAAGTTCTGATCTTAATCAGCCCCAAATATCAGCCTCAAATAGTTGGGTTTTTTTAAATTTCTTTCCCTTGAATACCACAAGTGTGAAATCCCATGAACACATTGCAAAGATCTGTGGTGAGTCCAAAACTGAAGCACTTCTTTTAATGATTTCCAACTCTTCAAGGACTTTGACAGCCCTGGCAGCTTCTCTGCTGCTAAAAGCAGCTAATGACAGGGGTGAAACTGCCAGGATTGCCCATTTCTTTTCCTCACTATGACAGTTTCAAGGCTCTTGTCTCCAAGATGGAGATACCAGAGTTCCAGGATCCTCACCTAGGGACTAGAAATCCAGAGTGGTTGGAACATGTGCCCTTAAGGCTTACATGAGCTGTAAGTGAAATCTGGAAGATATAGCAATGATACTCAGGAATCCTTGGGTGCCTTATGGGCTTTGCCTCATGGTCTCTAATAAAAGCGCCACAGACCTAAGGGATTTGAGGCTTTTTGAGGGACTTTTTACAAGGACTTGTTGTGATAGGATGAGAGGAAACAGATTTAAGGATCAGGAGGATAGATACAGACTGGATATGAGAAAGAAATTCTTTACAGTGAGGGTGGTGAAACTCTGGAATGGGTTGTCCAAGAAGGTTGTGGATTTCCCTTCCCTGGGGATGTTCAAGGCCAGGTTGGATCAGGCCTTCAGCAATCTGGTCTAGTGGAAGCTGTCCCTGCCCACAGTGGGAGGTTGGAAATAGATGATTTTAAGTCCTCTCCAACCCAACTCATCCTATGATTCTGTTTCTGTGATTCTGTGATTTGATGATTCTATCATTATGATGTTTCCAGAACTTTCATCTTGGGACATACCCTCAACAAGGATGGTCATCCAGAAAAATAGCACTTTGGGAGTCTAGGTTGGAAAAGACCTCTGAGATCATCCAGTCCAACCTATCACCTAACCCTTCTGATTAACTAAACCATGGCACTAAGTGCCTCATCCATCCTCCTTTTAAGCACCTCCAGGGAGAGTGACTCTACCACCTGCCCAGGCATCCCATTCCAATGCAAATCACTCTGTGAAGAACTTCTTCCTGACATCCAGCCTAAACCTGCCTTGGCACAGTTAGAGCCTGTGTCCTCTTGTTCTGTCACTGGTTGCCCGGAAGAAGTGACCAGACCCTGCCTGGCTACAGCTTCCTTTCAGGTAGGTGTAGAGAGCAATGAGGTCTGTCCTGAGCCTCCTCTTCTCCAGGCTGCACACCCCCATCTCCCTCAGTCTCTCTTCGTTGGGCTGTGCTCCAGCCCCCTCACAAGCCTTGGTGTCCTTCTCTGGTCAGGTTCAAGCATCTCAACACCTTTCTTAAGTTGAGGTCCCCAGAACTGGACACAGGATTCAAGGTGTGGCCTAACCAGTGCTGAGTACAGGGGCAGAAGGACTTCCCCGGTCTTGCTGACCACACTATTCCTGATACAGGCCAGGATGCCATTGGGCTTCTTGGCCACCTGGAGACCCCCCAGAAACTGAACCATTTTGCTGAGCTCTTGCTCTCTGTTTTGCAGAAGTTCATTGTTCACTCTTTTCACAAAGCATTTCAGTGTTTTCTGACCTCACTCAAGACAGAAACGCTTCGACCGCCTTCCTTGGCCTTACCATCAAGTCCTTTTAAATGGTTTATATATTATTAAAACCCACCATGGCTCATTAGCAACAAACAAAGATGACTGCTCAGGCTTGCTGGCACTTTGTAACGTCTCCAGGGTTTCCTGCTTCTACATCCTCAGCTGCTGCACAAGTCAAAATGATCGATACTTTCTGTTCCCTTCACTAATAAGCTTTTGCTACCTTGGGTGCTCACTTTTTCGCCTTTCATTCGCTTTCTTTGTGCTTCAAAGGAGGCAGGGGGGTGGGGGGAGCTGAGATTGTTTTTCTGCCACTGTAAATGTGCTGCACCTCAATTCCTAAATGCATTAAGCCACAGAACAAATTGCTTCTTTTAAACTGCTCCAGCGTAACGGTAAAACCAAAATGTCAGCTCATAAAGCATTTTGAGCTGTTCATTGTAGCCTGGCACCTCTGGGAGGGTATTTTGTCTGGGCTGGTGAGTACTTAACATCCTTGCTGATGGTATAACTACAAGGTAGGTTCTGGGATGAATGTCTACCTCAGGAAAGTTCTCATACTGTTGAGTTCATTCATGGTCTAGCTCTTAAGGGATGTAGGCTCATATCACTGCAGAAAATTCCAGATCACCTCGTGGTGATCTGGAGGTTTGGATTGGATATCAGGAAAACTTCATTTATCAAAAGAGTGGTCAGGCATTGGAACAGACTGCCCATGGTTGTGGTAGAGTCACCATCCCTGGAGGTGTTCAAGAAATGTGTGGACATGGCACTTCAGGACATGGTTTAATGGCCATGGTGGTCTGAGGTAGACAGTTAGAGTCAATGATCTTAGAGGTTGTTTCCAACCAAAACAATTCCATGATTCTATGCTAATAAGAGGCTAGAGATATCAAAGCATGGAATCATGGAGACATGGAGACACAGATCACTGAAACATAGAATGATAGAGTCATAGAGACACAGAATTATAGAATCATAAAAATGTAGAGTAATAAAGACATAGAGTCATAGAAACACAGAGCTGCTGATGTTGGAAGGGGCGTTTGAGATCATCCAGTCCAACAGCTCACCTGGAGCTCACAATCCTGCAGCTACTGCTAAGCTACTATCACTAAACCACATGCTCAGCATCACATCCACACCTCCAGAGATGGTGACTCCACCACCTCACCAGGCAGCCCATTCTGATGCCTGACAACCCTGTATGTGACGAATCTCTTCCTAACATCTAACCTACAATTGCTGGGCTTGCCCTTTCTATTTTTGTGAGGAGTGAGATTGGTTCACCTCAGCTGTGATGGTGGACCTGTGTGCCAGGGTTGTTGTTTGGAAGTTGGTGTCTTCTTCACAGATCGAAAATACAATAATGTAATTAACTCCTGTTAAAATTAAGAATGAAATCCATTCAAAATCCAGTTGATGTCAATTCTGTGATATCAAAAAGAGTGATGAAATAATGTCAGAGAAGAGAGAAAACAAGTATGTTTACATTTTAAAACATAATCATGAAATAACCAGTTCACTGCATGAAAAGGCAGACACCCAGTGATGTCACTGTAAGCATCCTCAAACAGAAGGTCAAGGAATCATAGAATCATAGAATGGTAAGGTTGGAAGGGACCTCAAGGATCATCTAGTTCCAA